>FXXK01000215.1:168360-262945 GCA_900184695.1 Betula pendula | reverse complement strand
CACTCATCAAATATTAAAAAATTAATTTTTTCTCTCCTTTTTATTTTTCTTTTTTCCTTTCCCTTTTATTTTTCTTCTTCCTTCCTCTCCCATGACAAAACTCACATAATAATAATAATAATAATAATAATAATAATAATAATAATAATAATAATAATAATCTTCTAAATGTGTTTTTTATCACAAATTTTTAGGAAAAAGATAAATTTTTAAAAATATGACTGTTAGAATAAGAGAACAATTCAAAAATATGAACATTAGGAAAAAGACAAATTTTTCCAAATATGATCGTTAGAATAAGACAGATATTCAAAAATATGATGGTTAGTAAAAGACAAATGTTCAAAAAATATAAATGTTTGAGAAAAAATAAAGAAATATTTGAAAAATAATATTTAAATGGAATAGTGATAACGGATAATTAATTTGCTGAGGCTGCTAAGGATGCTTTAAAAAAGTTGATGGTTAAAATAGAAAAAAAATAATTTTTAATTAAATTAGCTAATAAAACCTGTTGAATCTACTAAAAATGTTCTAAATCGTTTAGAGACCTTATCTTTAGGTTCATGCATGTACCTCATTTAGAAAGAGAGTAATGTGGGGCTGTCTCTAGTGTGTTTCAGGATGTTGTGTTGCATGTTAGGCTCAAATCATGCTCTAGCTTTTTCTGGCATTCCGACTTCTTGAGCCAACAAATGTATGATTGTATGTTATCTCTTGGGAGTTGGACCCTCTATGATACTATATATGTTCCACTATGATTAGCTTCTGTGCTTTGTTGTCTTGTGGCTCTTGTTGGTGTTGGTTTGGCTCTTTTTTAGGGGGTGTTTGATAAAGGAGGAGATTGGAAGCTAGTTAAGAGATTGTTGACTTTTGATGTGATATAAAGTAAAATGAATGTTGTAAATTTTTTGTATTGAAAAGTGAAAATTTTTATTTTTTAGTGAGTATTTTATTTGAATGGTAATAAAAAATATTTGATGTGATATAAAAAGTTGTTAAAAAGTAGTTGATGTGATATAAAAAGTAAGAATATTTTTTTTTGAAAAAATATAAATCCTCTACAGTACAGTCCCCTCCTCTCCCAAACGTCCCCTTAGTCACCCTGATTTGATCTTTTTGAGGTTTTAGCTGGTTTGTCAGCTATACTTGCTGTTGCCTCCTTGCTTTTCTGTTGGGAGTCAAGTTGCTTTCCTGTATATTTTATTGTAGGTCAGTGTAAAAACATCTTGCATGCATGCATACAGGAGGTCTCATCAAGATACTGATCGAAAACATCTTGAAGCCACATTCTGGGTTTTTTCTTTGTTTGGTGACAATTAGCACCTTACCCATATCATTATTGCAAAAGTCGCCTTTTCACTGTCTCCATCAGGAACAGAGATTAGTGACATTGATTGGTTTGCCAAAATTAGGTTAAAATGTGACTCATTTGATCGAAGATGATGTGTACTCCACGACAAGGGCGTGGTTGAACTTCAGCATCAACATCGATTTGAAAGAAAAGAGAACATGCACGTTCCAGGATTTCTCTTGGATGATGTTTGCTGGTGCCCCACCATGCAAAGAAATTTTAAATTTCTCACTCTAACATAAACGGCTCAAATGGGTGGCCTACATTTCATTAATATTGTAGGTTTAGTGGATTCCCCATAAACTAATGAAGTTCACCGAATTCTCACTATCTCGAAGATAGCTGTGCTTACACTTGGAAAGGCAAATGGAACAAAAAGGAGAATTAATATATTTGTTTTTTTATTGGTGTTAGATGATGATCATTATATTAATGCGACTCCCGCGGGGATTAAATGTATTTTTCCCATAATTTCACTTTTTAAAATTAACAAATTTTTTAATGTTAAGCACAAATTACCATGTTATAGGAGTTAATATTACAATGAGTATTATCTGGTGAAGCCATTGTTTATTGCTTTATTGTAAGATTCAAATTCAGTAATCATTTAAAATGAGTTAAAGTTTTTAGCATCAATTTAAGAAAAATTACAGTAGCTAAATGAATCATAATTTCTCTTTCTTTTCTTTTCTTTTTTTTTTTTAAAAAAGAAAAAAAAGAGTTTTGGCTTGTCAAAATGGGTTCTCCTTGATCCATTAGGAAATTGAATTATTTTTCAAGCCAAGGTATCGAAAGTTCTAGAACGTAGCAGTACCCTTTAATCTGTGCAATTCACTCAAAAAAAAAATCATAATTAACCGACATCACAATTACAATACACAACAATCATTACATGAAAAAGGAGGGGTAAATCTGATAGTCAAATTCTCTTAGGCCTTTCGACCCAAATTAGGAGCATCCCTATACTTAGCACTTGGTATATGTTATGATTGATAGAGGCATGGAATTAATCACAAAAAAAAAAAGAAAAAAGAAAAAAAAAAAAGAGAGAGAAATAGAGGCATGGAACTATGTGGAAGTGCTAGGGGAACATAGATCTAATGCTTTCCTCTACCAGTGAATTTACAAATTAGCAGGTATAACAGTTGGCAGGAAACAGGGCTTAATTAAACCCAATTTAGTTTCTAATGTTAGAGAAGAAGAAATTTCCAAAAAAAAAAAAAAACCCTTCTATCATTTCTTCTCTAGCTAGTAATTAGATAATGGTTGAAACTAAGGGAACCGAAATGAAAAAAGTTCAAAATTTTGTTTTTGATTATAGGCCAGTGTAAAAACATCTAGCATGCATACAGAAGGTCTCATCAAGATACTGATCGAAAGCATCTTGAAGCCACATTCTGGGTTTTTCTTTGCTTGGTGACCATTAGCACCTTACCCATATCATTATTGCAAAAGTCGCCTTTTCACTCTCTCAAGAACAGAGATTAGTGACATTGATTGGTTTGCCAAAATTAGGTTAAAATGTGACTATTTTTTTTTTTATTCTATTCAAATAGAAAATGTGACTAATTTGATCGAAGATGATGTGTACTCCACGACAAGGGCGTGGTTGAACTTCAGCATCAACATCGATTTGAAAGAAAAGAGAAACACGTTCCCGGATTTCTCTTGGATGATGTTTGCTGGTGCCCCACCATGCAAAGAAACTTATTAAATTTCTCACTCTAACATAAACGGCTCAAATGGGTGGCCTACATTTCATTAATGTAGGTTTAGTGGATTCCCCATAAACTAATGAAGTTCAATGAAGTCTCCCTATCTCGAAGATAGCTGTGCTTACACTTGGAAAGGCAAATGGAACAAAGAGGAGAATATATATGTTTTTTTTTTTTTGGTGTTAGATGATGATCATTATATTAATGCAAGAGCTAGTAAAATAATTGGACGCAAGAGGGTCCATAGATATTGCGACTTTAGCGTTGGAATTTTGTATCCAAGTTGATAACTATATTATAATTAGGTTTATTAGCCACGACACGTGAATCCATGTGAAGGGGGTCCTCCGTGTTTCAATATATGCCTCTAGGATCCTTTCGGCAGAATATCTTTTGAGAGAAGTTGATTAAATTACTATTAGTAAATCAATTTTTTGCTTAGCTTTATCAACTTTCGAAATCTTTAATTGCTGCCTCTAAAAAATTTGACTGACAACCCATTCGATGGGAGTTTGTGCAGTTTAATTGATCGAATCTATATATGGAGCTTGGTTTGCGAGTTTAATCATCACGTGATCCATGAGTACGAATCTTTCTTCTACTCTCAGATAATCATATGCGAAACAACTCATTTCTAGTAAGGAAATAATCATAAGCTTCTCTTATTTCCTGAAATAAACTTTTAAAAAAACATACTATTAATGAAAAATGAAACACTTACAAGAGCAATGTACATCAAAGTCATCTAATTAGTGTGAGCCTGTAAATTTTAAATATTTAATATGATCATGTGACCACATTTGGATGTTACTGATTGAATTTTAAAATTAATTACCTTTTTTACTATTTCTTGTGTGGCTAACAGTAGGTTTTGATGGATATATAACATTTGCTTCATGGTAATTATGATTCAACCACCGGGCCATTGATCCCTTTGGCGAGTGACTACAATTCAATAATCTGCAAAACTGTTTAGTATACTATATGCTGATATATAAGTACTTTGTTTTAATTCGTGGAACAAATAATATAGAGGTGAGGGAGTAGTACGTGGTTAAACCACCTCCGGTGGCGTTGGGGGGCTCTACCACCACTCTTTTTTTTTGGGTTATTTTTTAAATTTTTTTCTTAGGTGTAAAGCTGAGTTGGCCTTTGTTCCTAACTTGAAAGTATAGCAAAAAACAAAAAAAAAAGCTCGGGTGCATTTTCCCAACCATCTCCCCACCATCTTTCCCTTTTTTTTTTTTTCAAAAAAAATTAAAATTAAAAATTTTTGAATGAAGAGATGGTTGGGAGAATGTGTCCAAACATCTCCCTAGCAAAAAATACACTTCTTTCTCCGAGGGCATTTTGGGGTGTTTAGGAGTGAAAATGTCACATGTGGCATACATAACTTAAGTTAATTCCATCCAAAAAGAAAGGGAAAGTTCACATACCCCCTTAAATTACTAGTCAATTGATAATGTCATTTTCAATGACAAAAATACTCTTACAAAAAAAAAATCTAAAAAAAAAAAATAAAACTAAAATTATTTTTTTAGGAAAAAAAAAAAACCTACCACCTAATTGGCCAAATTTAAAATTCTAAAAATCTTCCTTTTTAAATAATAATAATAATAAAATAAAATAATAATATAATAATAATAATATAATAAAATTAATTAATTAATTTTTCTTTTTTGTTTGAATTTATAAGGGTATTTTGTCTAATTGAAAAATTGGAAAAGTCTACATACCCCCCTTAAACTACCACCTAATTGACAATGTCCCCCCAAAACTTTCAATTATGAAATGTCCCCTCCAAACTACCAAAACAAATGACAATACTCCCCCCATGACAACAAAAAACAAAAATAACCCTACAGATTTTTCAATAAGACCAAATACCTTTTTTTTAATTTTATTTTTTAAAACGAAATCTTTATAATTTTTTTAAAATTTTAAATTTGGCTAATTGGGTTGGAGTGTTTTTTTTTTTTTTTTTTATATATAAAAAATTGCTAGTTTTTTTTTTTAGTTTTTAGTTTTTTCTAACCCTTATGAATTCGAAAATAAAATAATAAAATTTTTAAAAAAATTATAATTTTTTAAATGAAATGTTTATAATTTTTTTTTTATTCTTGAATTTTGTCCAATTGGTTTGTAGTTTTTTTTTAAAAAAAAAATAAAAATTTGTTTTGGTTTTTGTTTTTTATTTTTAGCTTTAGTCTTTTTTAGCCCTTATGAATGTAGTGTTTTTTTTGTTTTTTTTTTTTAAATTTTTAGTTTTTTTTTTTTTAAGAAATTATTTTTTTTATTTTATTAAAAGTATTTTTGTCCTATGGAGAATGTGTCATTTGTTGGTAGTTTGGGGGAGACATTGTCACAATTGAAAGTTTGAGGGGACATTGTCAATTGGGTGGTAGTTTGAGAGGGGTATATGGACTTTTCCCTTGAAAAATTTATAGGGTCATTTTTATTTTTTGCTAACCTTGAGAGAGACATTATCACAATGAAAAGTTGGAGAGGACATTGTCAATTGAGTGGTAATTTAAGGGGTACATGTAAACTTTCCAAAAAAAAAAAAACCTAACGAAGGTGCTAAAGGTCACGGTTAGATAGTTTGTAAAGTATGAATGTCACTTTTAACACGTTAGAAGGTACAAGTACTAAAGTAGTGAAATTTCGTGAGGTAAAAACTAGATATTATAATATATATTGTCAATATCAATGTACAATTATGCTACTAACTACTATGTGTCTTTAAAACACCTAAATTGAAAAATTAGCGGAACTAGTCCTTTTCTAAGTCAATAAAGATGCCAAGTTAATTATTGTAGGCAGGTTTAGGGATTCTTCTTAATGAAGTAAAAGGTAATGCTTAGCCTAGATATGTGCTTTGTTACGTGCGTACGTAATGTGGGATGAGAATTTAGTTAGAAAGATAGATTTGATAGAATTTTCGAGAAATCCTGGATCTCTTATGAGCAATTAGAGGTGCTCTCAACTTTTACAAACTCAAGGTTTGATAATTTTCTTGACTTCCTTCTTTTATTGACGAATAGTGCAGTATTTAAAGACACATTACAATAAAGAAAAGAGTATTCCATATGAAGTGGACCTCTATATCTAGACTCTAACTCTGCTACTACTAATATAAGATAAGTCTATCTTCAACCAAGATAGAGAGATATTCTTATAAAAAAGACTCCTAAAAAAATAACTATAATAAAAACACACAACAACACAGCATAAAAATAAACATGATATAACATGACTTATGTTGTAAATAAGACAGACTTCTACCCGCACCATAATAGTAAGGATGAAACACTAATGAATCGAACAACCCAACAAATAACACTAATACAAATAATTAATGGATATGCATTTGTAACATGCTTCCATCGTGTCCTTGTGGTAGAGATGCTACTTGTTAAGCAATACTAACAACCTTCAGTATATCGAAGTCTATTAAAGGGTGATTCAAGTAAAAGAATTTAGTTAGAAAGACAAGATTTGATAGGATTTTCGAGAAATCCTGGACATCTTATGAGCAATTAGAGTGCTCTCAACTTTTACAAACTCAAGTTTGATAATTTTCTTGACTTCCTTCTTTTATTGACGAATTGGCAGTATTTAAAGACACATTACAATAAAGAAAAGAGTATTCCACATGAAGTGGACCTCTATACCTATAGACTCTAACTCTGCTACTACTAATATAAGATAAGTCTATCTTCAACCAAGATAAAGAGATATTCCTATCAAAAAGACTCCTAAACAAAATAACTATAATAAAACACACAACAAACACAGCATAGAAATAAATATGATATAACATGACTTACTGTTAATAAGCAACTTCTACCCGCACCATAATAGTAAGGATGAAACACTAATGAATCGAACAACCCAACAAATAACACTAATACAAATAATTAATGGATATGCATCTGTAACATGCTTCCATCGTGTCCTTGTGGAGGAGATGCTACTTGTTAAGCAATACTAACAACCTTCAGTATATCGGAGTTCTATTAAAGGTGATTCAAGTAAAGAATTTTTTAGAGGTTCTGGTGAAACTGCTATAGTAGTAGACAAGCAAGTCACTTGTCTAATACAAGAAAGTGTCAACTTCAAAGGTTTTGTAAGTGTGAACTAGTGTGGTACTGCTTGTATTCTCATTTTTTTTTTATTGTGGATTGATTTCATATGCTTCGCTGCCTTTGAATGATTTTACTTTTGAAAAGTTTTTCAAAAGGTTTCCACTTCATTACCAAATTTCGTATGTTAATTGATTTATCACTTTTATTTTTTATTTTTATGTGAATGATTATGTGGTTACTTATTTAAATTTCGCATTATTTTGACCAACACCTTTTCAACCCCATTCTAAGTATTATTTGGAGTCGTTGGATCATTTTCAATTCTCTTGATTGTTATAATATTGGTTGATTGGATCCTACACTACACATCAACTTCTTCATTGTAAATGTAAAAACCTTCAATAGGTATATATATATTTCATTTGAAAATAAATCCAATCATTTGAAATTTCTAATTGGATAATTGGATTTATTTTTTTCTTTTATCGAATGAAATTGGAAATACAAGGATTTCAAATGATTAAGCTATAAGCAAATTAAGATGGCTAATTCAAGGTTATTCGGGCCTCAAAAAAAGTAACAAAATTCTCATATCCCTTAAATCTCCCCTTAACCTAATTCTAAACATAGACCCCTCAACCAATTTCCCTAACTATTCTGTACTTCAAATTCAAACCCAACCCAAACTTTCGGGCTTATGAATCTTTACCCAAATATGTTGACCTAACCAACCTGCATCTTACACCCATTTCACGCATATGTTCGTGTCATTGGCCGCGCAAGGCCAATTCCCCATTGCTGCCTTCGCCAAACACACGCTCCCATCAACTCGCCACACGCCTGCTTACTAAACCCTTGCAATTGCCACACACCCTTCCACTTCGCCTCATCCCTACCCCCCCCCCCCCTCTCTAAAACCCACTTCCTTTAAACCATTGGATTTTTTTCTCCCTTCATTCATTCCGCTAAACCACCTTGGGCACGCATCACTCATCCGTTCCCTCTTCTTCTGCTCTTCTTTCCCTAGTTGTCAAATTTTTATCCCTTAATCTTAGTTGTCCCTTTCCCGAACTCTTCAATCCCCAAATGTCACTCATTGTGGTTGATACTACTTTCTTCCCCAAACCCTAAATTCCTATACCATTCTCATTTAGATGCCTCCCCCCTTTTACTCGTCTTCCTCTTTGCACTCATTCTTTTTGTTCCATACTAGACACCTCTTTCTTCCAAGCCTTCTTCTCCTCCACAGGCAAAGCTCCTTATTTTTTTTCTTCTTCTTCTTCTTGTCTCTCTCTCTCTCTCTCTCCGCTGTTCTTTTCATTTCCATGACCAAAAATAAAACCATGGATGTTACAATCCCCCATTCATTAAAAAAAAAAAAAACTTACTCTTAAGGTAAGGCTAGGTAGGGGTGTGCACAGGCCGGAAATTAAGGATATCTGATACCCGATCTGAGGTCCTTAGGTTCAAAAAATGAATACCCGATACCCGTCGTCACTAAATAGTAACCGGCGGGTATTGGGTATGGTGGGGGCAGAGCGGGGCAGATCCGGTATTATCCGATCAAGACGGGGCAGATCTGGTATTATCCGATCAAGATCTGATAAACTTTGATCAATTCCTTGTACAATAGAAAACATGGGAAAATCCAAACCAGAAGCCAAAGAAAAAGAAAAGGATCTGATCTGATAAACTTTGATCAATTTCATGTATAGTAGAAAACATGGAAAAATCCAAACCAGAAGCCTAAGAAAAAGAAAAGCACTCGTCAACTCTTGGGAAAGACAATGAAAACTCAGCCACCAACATAGAAGAAACTGTCTTCTTCTCAAAAGTCCCAGCAACTTCTGACCCAAAAGCTATGTTTCATATCGAGAAGGAGAAAAGAAAGAGAAGGAGAAAAGGAAGAGAAGGAGAGAGAGGGAAGAAGAGAATAATAGAGATGTGAGGGATGTCTGATAGGGAGTTAGGGTTTTCGAGAAAAGTATGGTTTTATACCATATACGAAATTATGCAAGGCAGGTCGAGGTTAGACGGGTTTCCAAAAATTATACCCGATATCCGACCCGACCTGGACAGGTTTCCAAAAATTATACCCATACCCAGCAGAAAAACTAAAAAAATTGTAGGAAGTGGGGCAATTCTGGGCAGGCGGGGCGGTTTCCGCAGGTGCGGGCGCATTTTGCCCACCCCTAAGGCTAGGTGCTCTTCAACCAATGTTCCTTAACCCAAACTACATCTTCTAGATTTTGTCCTTCCCATCGCACCAAAAGTTCAACCTTTCAACTGTTTCTTCTTCGAATAATGCAACAATCCAATATTTGTTCTAGCTTAGGCCTTGGTTGTCCTTCCCAATCTGTCTATGGTAGGGTTGGCGAATGATTTATCCTTCAACCTACTTTCTTCTTGAGAAGGGAGACATGAAACGGGGTTGAACGCGCGACCCCTTCAACAGATGCAAATAGTAAACCACTTCTCTATATTCTTGATTATCTTGAAAGGTCCATAATACTTGGGAGATAACTATTGGTTTCTTCTCTGTGACATGCACATATGACGGTACAACTGGAGTTTAGGGTTTTAAGGTTTCTTGGAGAGAGAGAGAGAGAGAGGAACCTTTTAGGATTTCTTGGCGGAGGTAGTCTACACTCTCTTGAGGTATAATCTGAAACCCTAATCTTCATTTACTGGTTGTTAAGTAACTTTTCTTTTAATGTGTTGTTTAATTGTGTAAATTTCAAGTTGGTTAATTTGAGTTGTTTTTTTTTCTTTTTTTAAACAAAGGTTGAGACTTTTACGTGTACGTTATTTGTAATTTCATGGCTCGTTAGTATAAGATTAGGTTTGGGTCAATGCTTTAACACACACACACACACTCATCTCCTTTTCGTAGGTTAATGTTATTTTATTGCTAAATGGGTGAAACATGTGACATCTTTAAGAGATTTGTGTTAAATATGGAACCTTTACAACCTAAATGTGTTCTATGTCCATAAAATGGCTATCTTTAGGACCTTAGGACACTCTAGTAAGAGTGAATTTTGTTGAAGTTGAGAGCTGGGATATGAAAATGGCCCAGAATGGGTTCTGGGCACTAAGTGATCGAGACCTTAGCCAGTGATTGACCACTGCTCGATGAGTTATTAATCACCCTTTGCTGACTACAGCCTAGAAATCAGATTTTAGGGTGTTACGCATAATTAAGTTTTGTGCTTTGGGCAACCTCACAATATGTCCCTAGGGACAGCTAGTGGATTCAAGCTTAACGACCTACCGGTCAAGCTCCACATGGCATATCGGATCATCAGGAGCCACATCCATCCAATCGACAGAAAGGATCCTATCACTCATGATTGGGCGCTATGCCTTTACGCCGTTTAGACTCGCATCCCGATCGACTATGGCACAGTTGCTATGGCAATCATGAAGATGATACCCTTCAGCAAACCCGTTCTCCTCTCCTTCGGCTCACTGATCACCCAGATCGCCACACATCATGGGATACCTACTGAGGGGACGACTATGCAGAGGAAGTTGCCGCCCATCGACAAAAAGTAACTCCTCATGAGCGAGTGCCACATCAAGAGAGACCCACCAGTCCTAGTCCTGCCACTTGTCGACCTAGTTGATACAGGAGTTGACCCTACCAAAGGCACCGCATCCTCACAGGCAACCCCCAGCGCTCCATCCTTTGAGACTTGTATGGTCGAGCTCATCACCGGGCTATGGCAGGATATGGAGGAGCGCTTCACCACCTGCATGAGAGCAATAGGGGAGCTCAGCAACGGATTTAGGAGGGAGTGAAAGACCGCCGCTACGGAGTGAAAGACCTACAAAAAGATGGGGGAGATGGTCAGGGAGGTCCACGAGAAGATCCTCCCAGGGGTACTAGAGGCTCGAGGGGCTTCAGCCATTGATTGGGACGACCTGATCCAGGCATATCTTATTTTACTTTAATTTTGCCTGTATGATTGTGCATAGATTTACTATTTTTACAACAAAAAAAAAAATCGGTTTAAAACATCTTTAAGAAAAGCCAAATTTCGATGACGAAATTTTTATAAAGGTGGGAGAATGTAATGCCCCAAAATATTTGAAAAAGTTTCCTGAATTATTTGACAAAATTTTTTTTTATCATAAACACGCGCTCATTCTTTTCAATAATAATAGAATATTTTTTCGAAAAAGACAACTATCGAATGTTCGATGAACAGAACAATCACGTTCTTTGCAAGTCTGCGCGTGCACAGAACATGTGTCAGTACGGTACATCAAACGTTCGATGCTATTATGGAACGTTCAATGAACTTTTATGGAACGTTCGGTGCTTTTATCAAACGTTTGATGAGAAACTCTAGAACCTCTAGATAAAAATACATTAAACGTTCGATGACATACAACGAACATTCGATCATGTCCCAAAATGAATTTTTTCGTGAAGGACCAACAGCTCACCCCATTCCCCTATAAAATAAACCTTACCCTTCAGTAAAACACACCCATCTCGCCCAAAAATCTCCAAAACCCCATTTTTAAGCTTTGAAAAGAGAAATCTAAGGAAGAGAACTCTTTTTAAGGAGAAGACCCTCTCCAAAGGCAACCTTCGGATTAATGCTTCTATCTATGTTGTATTTTATTATTTTACGTAAATTATAACCATGTTTTGTTTTCAAAGTATGTTATGGGGATTTAAAAGCCCCTGTGTTAACTTTTCAAATTGGTTTTGATAAAATGGATGACTTTGTATTTTATCTCTTAAAATACGTGTTTACTATGTTGCTTGACATTGCTTTAAGTCTAGGTATAGTCGTGATTGTTTGGTATGAGTTTTTAAACATTCACGCATTATGGACTTACATCGAATGTTTCACTGTTCTTGATCTAACGTTCGATCTTTAAGAATGAACATTCGATAATCGTGTCAAACGTTCGATGGTGGCCAGAATCATCCAAATTAAGGTTTTTAAGACAAAAAACATACATACTTTACGATTAGTGCGTGATTGCGTTCTTAGCATATTGTTGAGTTATTTTACAATAAGCAGGAGTACGAGATGTCTAAGGCATCAGATGTGCAGTCGAGGTAAGTAAAATAACTGAGTATGAAACTACAAATTTGAAAGTGCAGTATGTCAGATGATTGAACACGTTTACCGCTTTTATGACATGACGTTATTTGCTTATATAAATACTTTTTTTTTTTTTAATAAATGGATAATATCTGTATAGTAAGGTTATGATACACCAGTACGTATGGTAGAACGACCATGGTCTTACTATTAATACGGGTTAATTCTATGGTCAAATCTTTGTTTTATGATGAGGGCATTGGATCCAATAGTTAAGATTTGTGACCAGCGCACTATTCTTTGAGTGGGGTCACCGTTACGGCTGTGCTAGTTAGTGTGGGCCATCCGAGGTCGGACTCAGTCGGACTGTTAATATAAGACGGTATATTTGTGCAATGTTCGGAGCACCGAAATTGTACCATAAGTCCTTTTGGACGCGCAAACCCTGCTGAGAATGGGTAATGTCTCAGGTAGACTATATTGTTGACATACGACTAATTATACTATATTTATGTAGCATATTTCATGCATTAAAATCTAGATGTTTGGTCGTTGGGGTTCTGTCACTCTCTAAAAACTAAACGTCATTTTTACCAAGGCATAATAATGAGGATTGAACACATCATTTGCAAAAGTATCATGTTTAATTACAATCTTTATTATTTGTACATCACTTTTTTTTTTTAAATAAATTGCTTACTAAGTTAGTCGACTTATTCAATTACTCCATTCTCTCCCCGTAAAATACTCCGGTATTTTACAAACCCTTAGGAATTTGACTGCTTGGGAATCTCCCCGTAAAATACTCCGGTATTTTACAAACCCTTAGGAATTTGACTGCTTGGGAATCTCGCTAGGATCACGGTATTGAGACAGTAGTTGATATAATCAAGTTTGATTTTCTAGATTTATAGCTTTGTACCCTTATTCATTGATGATAGAATTGTATATTACTTATTTATTTAGATCAATCATTCCGTTGTTTACTCTGATAAAAGATTAAGTAAGGAATTCAGTCAGTTACTAGTTAATTGATTTGGACACCATACGGACAATTTACTCCGTATTAACCACATTCTAATGATTTAATTATGTGTATACGGTGATCCTCAAGCCGATGTTTTACATATTCTCTTCACAAAGATAATAGAGGTATTCCTGAGTCTTAATTTGGACAGTTAAAATTGAGAGATGAACCATGAATTTAATTACAAGTTAGTTAAATTTTTAAGGCGTTACAACCGCGCCTAAACCATCCCCACCTCCCCAGCAGAACACCGCCGCCAAAAGCCACTGTTGAATCCGCCCAAGGCCACCGAAACCCATAGAAGAACAACCCAAGCACCAAACTCCTCCAAATCAGCCACCCTACAGTCTACCATGAACCCCATCTCAACAACAATAATGAACAACCCAAAGAAAACCTAATCGACAAAACCCACAAAATTCAAACCCTAAATCAAAATTCCCAAGTCGGAACAATCAAAAGAAAAATCCTTACTTTGCTTGAGTTTTCTGCCTCCTCCATTTTCGGTCTCACTCACAGCCATGGCGTCACTCTGTCCTCCGTCGTACGATGACTAGAACTGCCACGGGATGGCGCAAGCAGCCATCAACAATCAAGGACCCAAGCTCTCTCTCTCTCATCTGTTGAAACTGGGCGGATTCCAGTAATGGCCTTCGGCATATTCCGTTGGTGGCTTTCGGCAGCTGGAGAGGTAGGGTGGTTTAGGGGTTGGTTCACTAGGTTCGAAGGAAAGGAGAAAAGTGATGATCCGGTGTGTTTGTCTCTAGTATAGTTGTTGCTTTTAGTGTATAGTTGTTGGAATTTTAGTTGCTGCAACTACCAGTCTACCACTAGTATAGGGTTGGCAGATGGCAAGGTTCAGGGCTCTCCATGTAGTTAGTTGGAAGGCCGAGAAGCAAACATAATGCAATCTAATTTCAGGAATTAACAATATTCTCAAATAGCAAGTGGGTATGTAGTTAAACGGGTTAGTTCAGTTGGTTACAAAAGGTCATTTTTTGTAGTTCTTGTATAAAAAAGGCCCAAAGGCCAATGTAATCGGGGATCCAGAAAAATAAACAAAATTCCATTTCCTTCTATCTTCTTCCTTTTTTGGAGTTTGACTATGGTGACCAACACCAATTTCATTCATGCAATTCAACAAAAACCATTGATTACATCTGAAATTCATACAAAATTTGATTAGAAAAGAACATTATAGGTAGCTAGCAGCTGCCAAGCTTGACCCTACCAGTTAGTGAGTTCAATATTTTTTTTTTCATCATCTTCGTCCACTCACCAGTCCCCCACTACATTCTTCTCGTGTTGGAATTATCTTGTCTATCAACTTTTCGGGTCTTTTGAATCCCCTGTCAAGCGCGAAAACACACTAATTCTCTTCTTTTTATTACAATATTCATTCTCATGTTCCAAAAGATTCAGCTTGATTCACCATCTTTTTGGACTTGTCTTGCCTCTGCAGCAACTCTTCCATGATTTCATCCACGTACTTATCCACTCTGGTATCAACCACTTTCTCTTGTACAGAATCTTTTGAGGCACAATCTAAACGAGAAAACACACTAGTTCTCTTGCCCAGAGTATCAGAATACAGACCCTTGCTGCTTGGAATTTTATCACCATAATACAAACCACTTTGTTCTTGGCAGCCTGTACTTTGCAGTCTTAAACGGTTAGCACTGTCCTTCAAGTGGCAATCACCTAAATTTAACAAAGAACCAGCAGCAGAGGAAGACTCGGCTAGTCCATAGCAGGAATCCACATCTGAACTTGACGCAGCAAATGGGTGATAAAGATTCTCCACTCTAAATGTTTCGTCACTCAAGATAGGCCTGATAGGTAGATAAGGTTTAGGGAAGCACAAGTCTTCGTAAGACTCGAAAGTAGCCGATGCTGTTTGATTGTTCTCAAAACACCCAACCTGTGAGAAAGGAGCTTCTGCATCAGCAAGTTCAGAATCATCAGGCCAAGCCAACGGTATGAAATCTCCAAGGTCAGGACTCAGACTTCTGTAAGAGAAATTCAACTTCTCTGGCTCCTCTCTAGATGTAACAGGTTGATTGTCAAAAACATGGTTAGGGTTTATAACTTTCAGTTCTGTTTCTTCACTAGAATGCTTGTGATGCCTTTTTCTAGCACTGTGTATGAAAGTTGGAATATTTTGGGACTTCAACTTTTTTTGAAACAAATAACATGAGAAGGCTCTCAACCTGCCACCAAAGCACAACCAGACCATAAGACTATATCAAAAGGACATACATCATTTGACAAAATCTGCATAAATATTCCACCAAAGATGAGAGAAAGAGTAAACCTGATCTTTAGACAGACCAAAATTGAATTTGTACTTGTCATAGTAATTTCCGAGAATAGCATGACGAAACTCTTGTTCTGAAAGAGGAAGACAATGCCAGATTGTGGTAAATCGAACCTGGAGCAAATATGAAACAGGATAGCCATAGGAGTTTTTGACAAGAAATCAGGAATTTAACATAGCAATAACAAATATAGACAATAAGGAATGAATGCAAATGCATAAACCAAAGGAAGAACTAAAAAAATTTTACACGAATTTTTAAATCATTACCTGAGAAGGAAATTGCCTCCCGGATGAACTGTATGCATGGGGAACAATATTCATCTCCCCATCTGAAGTTGCCTCAAAAACCCCATGGAGTTTTCGCTTCTCATATTCGAAAAGAAACAAAATCATTCCAACCTTGACTCCTCTAACAAAATCAGTTTGAGAAGCTGGTAGGCCAAATAATTTTCTCTCAAAGCACTCTTCCATTGTACTCCGATTCGACATGAAGATGGCTCCAGAATTTGGAAACCTTCCAGTCTCAACATTCTTTAACCTCATATCTTTCATAGAAAAATATATATCCTATCAAATGTGTTATAATATTAATCAATTAAATAATTAAATTTCCTCATTTCCTATTAACTTGAGTTTTTGGGACAATCGATAATTTAACATGGAATCAGAGTAAAGATATTGAATTCGAACCCGACTCCATAATTTACATCCAATTAATTAAATATTCCACTTGTTTTACTCATTGAATGAGAGGTTGAACCCACACTTGAAGGATATAGTTATAATATTAGTTAAATTATCACAATTTTCTATTGGCTTAAACTTTTAGAACAATTAGTAATTTAATAAAATGAAAATTATGAAGAAGGAAATATCTAATTCCCTAATGTGCAATACCAAGGTCAGAAGACACAAAGAAAACCTTTCTATGAAGTAAACAAACATCCACACTTACCAAAAATAAAACAGGTGCACACACACACGCTTTGCATGCATATATGAACACTACTGCAGCAGTAGTGTGCATAACATAGAACGTGATGAGTGCTACAATGAGCAATGCCTTGTTATTGGTTACAAAATCAGTAGAGCCAAGAATTTGTCAAAGAAAGAAGAAATAAAATGTTCATGATATTGCATAAATGTTAAATGTAAGAGAAAAGAAAAAGGTGATTAAGTAGAGCAGCCAAGGACCAAAAACTAAAGGAAATATATTAAACATGCAACAGTATCTCTGCAAATTTCCTTTGTTATCAAATAGAAAATGAAACAAAATCAATGCAGTAAAATCCAAATGTAGAAGAAAAAAATCCAAAAGCCCTCATAATTCCAGCCAGAAAACTAGCTATATGATCATGGCAAATCTCAAACTGAATTCAGGTTTGAACTTCGTTTGCTGAAGGTGATAAAAGTAGAGCAGCCAAGGACCAAAAACCGAAGGAAAAATATTTAGCCATGCATCAGTATCTCTGTAAATTTCATTNTAGCTAGTTTATATATATATATATATATATATATAGGATCATGGCAAAGCTCAAACTGATTTCCGGTTGAACGTCGTTTACTCAGAAATGGAACTGATTTGGCAGACATACAGAGACGCGTAACAAAAATTTCAAAATAAAAAAACATCAATCAGATTCATGCATGATTTTGAACAGCAAGTCCAAATAACATTGTGGCAATTCTAATATTCGTTGTGGTACTTCATGGAGTATGAAAGTAGCTCATGCACCCAACAAAACCATATGTTGACTTGCAGCTATAACGGAAGCATTGTTTCAAAGTAGTGATCAAAACCTTTTCATGCTTCAAGGTGAAAACAAAAGTCATCATCAGCACACAAAAGCTAAAACCTCAAAGATGCCTATTCTGAGTTGCTCTAGCAAGTTAGATCAGATTATTTATTCTGAACTTGCTAGCAAAGGAGGGAGTTGTGAAGCAGTTAAAATCAGAATGCAGTCATCATCAGCCTTCACACTCAGCGCCTAAAACCTCGCCAAGCAGTCAAGGTCAGAACAAATTCATCTTCAGCCTACTCACATGGTGAAAACCTGCCTATCCTGAGCTGTTCTAGCCATTTAGATCATATAATTTTGTCTCAAAGTAGTTCTCAAAAACCTTGTCGAGCAGTCAAGGTCAGAACGAAGTAATCAGCCTGCACTCTCAGTGGCTAAAACCTCAAACACGCCTATTCTGGGCTGTTCTAGCCATTTAGCTCATATTAGTTATTCTGAATACACAGACTCTCTCTCTCTCTCTCTCAAAGAGAAAAGGCAGGTCCATTTTGCCTGTTCACAAGTCTTTTTACTAGCTGATTTCCTCCTCTCTGCTTGCCAGAGCAACATGAAGTATATCTAGATCACTCCCATAATAAATTGCTAGCCTTCAATAATAAATTGCTGTAAGTTTTCCATAATTGAAAAGAACAAACCTAAAGAAGTGTCCAGTATAAAATTTGGCGTGGTTTATGGGTATCAGAAGCTCACTAATCTAAAATTACAACCCAACCCATATACTTTATAAAGCTACACCCTTAAGTTGAAGGTGTGTCTAGCACGCGTCTAGGGGTATCCAAGAAGTGTTTCACAAATTTCTAGAATTAATGGGTTGACTTTTATGTTTAGGAAGAATTTGATAAACATTAGGTAGAATCCTAGAAGTATTCAAGTTGGACATGAATGTAATGCAAATAAAATACCCTATATACCAATCTGTGTTAAATGGCCAACCACTTTAACACTATGTGAAATAGATCGCGGTCTAGCCAAATCTCTGCCTCTGCTCTAATAATAGATAAAATAAAATAAAATAAAATAACACAAAACATATAGTAGAAGAATGTCCTTCTAAAATTCAGAGCTAGCCTGTTCATAAAAGTTTTATATGTAAATTTGAGCTTGGTCACCTCCAACTTCACAGCCATTAGCTACAAAATTTCAGACTCAACCGGTATTAGAATAGTTCCTAAATATGAAGTACTCAAGGCATTACCTCTTGAATAGAGAGAAGAGCTTCAAAATTTACAGAGTCACATCTATTTATGCATTTCTCACCCAATATTTTGAAAGGACCAATACCTAGTCTTTGTCTATTATAACTGCTTCAAATTAACTGACAAGTGAAAGTGTACAAGTTTTCTAAATTCCCAATAGGATCATCGAAAAATGGTTTTATTCATTCACTCATATGCAAAATTTCAATTTTTTTTTTTTTCGAAGATCAAGAACCATATTAACCCACTTCTGTTCCATGCACAACCTCTCCTCATATGATCTAATGACAATCTTATAGATTGCATCAAACAGATAAATTCAAATAAATACAATTACATATAAAGGTCCTAAGTGCAGACCCAATATTCTTTCAGACTTCATATCCAGAATATCCGGTCCTTCTCGTCTCCTAGTTCCTGATAAATAAAACATGCAACTTGAAAACCACTAAATATATAAAACAGGACATGAATGTTGACACCAATAAACATATCAAGGATACCATTTTCAAGAAGTAGTCTATAAGTCAAAAATAATTAAACAAACACCAAATAAACTGAAAGTGAAGGTAGCTCAACTCAGTTCAACAAATGTTAACATCAGTCATCCATGTCAATAACGACCTAAAAATGCTTCAAAAAGACCCCAAAAAAAAAAAAACATATTTAGGCATATACAACTCAAATTTGATATAATATTCCAATACACATACATATGCGCGAGCGACAGAGAAACTACTCTGGTACCAAGTGTTGCAATCCATATTACGCTAATCCATAAGACAAATGCACTACCTTCTTTAGCAAGTAACCACACCGTTTGGTTGCTTAGAAAACGGAGGAAAACGAATAAAATAGACAACTCTTGAGCCCCATGCATGAGTTTATCAATAAAGAGCCCCACCTGCCTGAGTAAGTCTCGGGCAGCCCACACCTGTTGAGGCAGGTCGGGGCTCTTTCCATTTTCTGCCGGATTGCTGGATCCGGATATGAGTTTATCACGTTTCCGCCGAAAAAAGCGAAAATCCACATACAACTAAGTTATTCATAGCCTTATAAATGCTAATTCCAGCAACCCTTTGATATATATGATAGCCGATATAACATAAATCAAACTCTTTTAACTTTCTTTTCTTTTCTTTTCTTCTCTTTTCTCATAAACCAAACAGAGCAAAGCAAAAACATTAAAAAACAAAAAACAAAAAAACAAAAAACAAAAAACCAAAAAAAAACAAAATCAAAAAACATTGTCATTTTGAGATTGTACCTTTTTGCTGAGTGCTAATTCTGAGCAAGAAGAAGAAGTTTAGAGTTCTGAAGGAGAGAATACATGGAAACCACTAGTGGGAGCGTGAAGAGCCACCCTCTCCGTATTCAGCGCTTACGTTTTTCGTTTTGCTCATTCGGTACGTTCCAATTTACAAAAGCTCGTGTGCCTATTAGCCGTTGGATTTACTTCTCTGATGAAAGGGTGAATCCAACGGCTGAAAGTGTGTGTTGGCTAAGCATGAACTTTGCGGGTTGTCCGTTGTTTTTCCTTGCTAAATATTTAGAGTAGTGCGACGTGTAGCGTCAGAAGATCTCACAAATATGAGGATCTTCTGAATTTTTTTCTTTTTTAATCAGAAGATCTTTACTTTTGTTAGGATCCGGACGTGTGTGAGGATTTTCTGATTTTTTTTTTTTTTTAGCAAAAAGAGAGGGAGGTGCATTTAAACTATTGACATAAGTTGCGGTGATTTAATGGCCTTCAAAAAATTCACAAAGTTGTTGGACATGTTCTAGCAGTTGAATTTACTTATCAATTCTATTAGGATTAGACACATTGAGTCGTACTAATGTCTTTATGGAGTTGGACTAAGTTATCATTCAGTCAAACTCGAGAGGAGGCCTGTGATTTTTATCATTTAAGCCTCATTTATGCAGCTCTCAACGAGTAAATGTTACTATGGTTACACCCAAATAAAATAATAGCTATAAGTTGGTCTTCCGGCCTTCTTTTAAAAAAAAAAACCTAGTGACATTTGCTTTATGGCAAATAACTTTTAAATTAAAGAAATATCTTTACATTTTTGTTTATGTAGCATATTTACATCTATTTTTTAAAAAATAAAGAGAATGCTATGTAGCATTTTTCTTAATTAAATGATTAAATTCATAATTTCTAATCGAACTTTAAATCTTTTATTTTTATTTTTATAACTAGTGATTTAGCGTGCACATATATATCCTAATATACTTTTTCTCAAATATAAGTAGTTATTTAACATATAATAAATTATACACCACCATTTCCTATCAAACTTCCAACTTTTAACCTTTTAAACTGTATATCCATTTGAAGGAGTGAATCATGATCAGGTATATAAATAAATCCACTAAAGTTCTACTCAAAACTTAAATACACAACTTTATTAATTGCATGTACTCTCACTAATAAATAAATAAATTGGCGGAGAAGCAAATTCACAAGAAACAGCCAAGTTTTTCAATGAAACATTGATGGATAAGAGGGTCTTAATCAAGTGACGTGTTCGGACCAATGAATTTGTATCACCACGTATGGCTGAGCTTCTTGGTGTCAATTGTCAAAAGTTTAGTATAGGATCACATATTTCAAGGCAAGACGGTACTTTTCTTTTTCTTTTTTTCGTTTTTTTTTTTTGCGGTTAAGACGGTGCTTTTCGAGTCCCCAAAAGAAAAATATCTTGTTTTTTTTATAACAAGAAAAAAAAATTAAAGGAGTAAATTAATGAGAATTAGCGCGAGACATACATCCAAATTAATAACAAATTTTTGCTTCCATTTATTGTAATAAGCCTACGAAACTAAAAGTATTGATACTAAATATATCCTTATTATACCTAAAAGTCTCACGCCATGGTTCATCATCCATGGTAGGTTTAGATGAAAAACGATCGTTTACATGGGCTTTTGACCATCATCAAAGTTCTTCACATAGCTTGCAGGGCTGTAGGAGAACTTGAGTTGCTTAGATTTTGAAGACATTTTTGTGTTTTTCACAACACTTTTCGGTTTTGTGTTCCCACTTTTTGGTAGAGCAAAACAACCAAAGCATGAAGGAGAGCCTTCGCTAATTTCTACGCCTTTAGGAGATAAAGCTACCAACGTTTTGTTTGCGGAAACCAGGGAAGTTGAAGATTTCTTCATGGCTTATGCTAATTTTGTTTCCTTTTTTTTTTTTTTTTTTTTTGGAGAAACGAAACCTCTTTATACCTCTGCCCCAACAATTAGGTATGCTAACATATATATACACGTACATATTTGGAAAATGCCCTACTTATACAGTAAATGCTAATAAAATAAGGGTATTAATGAAATACCCATGTGGTTTATTTTCCACGAGGGAATAGGATTTTCTCTATTTTAAATAAAAGAAATAGCATCTAACGGTGTATATGAAATCAATATTAACACATCTTTTAAAAAATTTAAATAACGTAGAATCATTTACACCATTAGATGCACAAATTTTAAATTTTACCTATGAAAAAAATACTATTAGATACTATTCATATTAACACGTTATTATATGTTTTCTTTAACACGTTCATCGGGTTGGGAGTGGCGTGACTCATTCACAACATAGGCACGCCATTGACATTAAATTGAAGATTTAATTGGATGGTAAAAGATGAGGCGTGCTTTAATTTAAGAAAAATGATCATCTCTATTTTAAATAAAATAGATAAAATTTAATTAATATAAATTAAAGAATATAATTATCATTAATTTAAACATAAATTTACACTAATTGAATCTTTTTCATTTCACTCCAGTACTATAAACATGAATGAGCTAGAATTGTTGGATTCACCATTGCTTCATTTCTCGTCCTATAATGCTTTTGTGCTCCTGAGACCTAGTTAAAGTAGTAAATGAGGGTTTTGAAGGTCTATTTAATTCCCTCGTATTTTTAAATAATTAATTTGAAAATATAAAAGTACCATCCATCTCTGAAAAGGTACTTTTTATGTCTGTTCCCTCAAAATAGCAATCAGTCAATCACATCCCCATTTCCTTTGCAAATCTTTAGTGTTGTCACTTCGACTCTCATTGTAAAATCGTCCAACTTTAGCTGAAAGAATATACTAGATTTTTTTTTAAAAAAATGAATGAAATTTTTATTAACAACACAAAGAAGGCTTCGACTTGGGTGCTATAACAGGAGTAATGATAAACCTTAATTTAGGTTGATTCAACGGTAAATTAGCTTGGGTTTGTGAACAGTCATTTAGGGTAGGTCCAATGATTAAAATATATATATATAAAGCTTATCTATGCCCAGACTGTTTCACTGTTGAATGGGCTAATGTCTATCATCACTCGCTATAACAACAC
This sequence comes from Betula pendula, assembly GCA_900184695.1. NCBI lineage: Eukaryota > Viridiplantae > Streptophyta > Magnoliopsida > Fagales > Betulaceae > Betula > Betula pendula. The sequence goes on along the minus strand of FXXK01000215.1, from coordinate 240,015 downwards.
TTATACTGTAATAAATAAAAGGTATGAATTTGATTTCAATTTCTTAAAATCAAATTTACCCTTTGATTCGATTTGGCTTGAGTGCTATAACAACATCTCTCCACCAAAGATATGCTAGAACCCCATATGCTAACATGCAACTAACTATAAGCAACACCCCTCCAATCAACCCATACAAGCTATACATACACAAATCTCAATCATCCGAGATTAAATTCTATATTTCATAACTTTGAGAGAAATACCCCAATTTGGACAAAGAACCACATTCTCAGCACTTCCTTTAAACTTCCCCTAACCCACAATAGTCCTCACCTCCCAACATATTTTTTGTAAAAGTTTTTCTTTAGAATACAATCTATTACCGAATTTCACATATCATTTTGAAAATCTCCAGATATTATAAACAGTGGATCCCCAAGTTAACTTGCATACAGTAGGTTTAAATGTTTTCTCCCTCCAATCTCTCAAACCTTTACTTAAAACTTCTCCCCAATCAGTGTGAATAATAGCATGAGAACACTGATAAATCACTGCCCTCCAAAGTCTTTTGCTAAGGATGCGTTTGGGTAAGCGATTTCGTAGACAATAAGTGTAATTTTAAACAAAATCGCAAAAATTAAATTGTTTGGGAACTGCGTTTTTAAAAAATTGCGATTTGAAAACGCAGAAAATCTGCGTTTTCAAATCGCAGCTATGGGGGTGCTTTTTTGAAAACGCAGAATTTTAAATGCTAAACTGCGATTATAAATGCTAAACTGTGATATTGCCAAACGTTTAACTGCGTTTTCAAAAATCACGTTTTTAAATCGCACTTTTTAAAATCGCTATTTTTAAAATCACACTTTTTAAAATTGCAATCCCAAACAGGCCCTAAGACCACATTCAAAAATACAAGTGGTCTCTTGTCTCAATAACATGCCTACAAAATAGACATTTTACTTTGGGAAAAATAGTATCTAATAATATCTTTTTCATAGTTAGAATTTAAAATTTGTGCATCTGATGGTGTAAATGATTCTACGTTATTTAAATTTTTTAAAAGATGTGTTAATATTGATTTCATATACACCATTAGATACTATTTCTTTTATTTAAAATAGAGAAGATCCTATTCCCTCGTAGAAAATAAACCACATGGGTATTTCATTAATACCCTTATTTTATTAGCATTTACTGTATAAGTATGGCATTTTCCAAATATGTACGTGTATATATATATGTTAGCATACCTAATCGTTGGGGCAGAGGTATAAAGAGGTTTCGTTTCTGCAAAAAAAAAAAAAATAAATAAATAAATAAAAAAGAAAAAAAATTAGCATAAGCCATGAAGAAATCTTCGACTTCCTTGGTTTCCGCAAACAAAAAGTTTGTAGCTTTATCTCCTAAGAGCATCTTTATTGAGCTCTCCAAATTTTAAGCCAAATTTAACTAAAAATTCTACTTTTGCTATTTTAACTATCACTTTTTAAAAACTTCATGCATCAAACTCTCTAAATATTTCTCTATTTTAACTAAATATTATTTTTTATTCTTTTTGAGTAACCACCTCCAACCACTTTTCAACTCTTCCGTAGGCTCCAACCTTGCAATTCAGTCCCTTCCACCCTTTCCTCCTTTCCAAAGCCCTATTCAACCACAAAACTCAAACCCTCATCAAATTTCGAATTTTCAAACACCTTATCCTCTCCACCACCCACCAAAAACCTCGGCAGTGCCCTCATGAACACCATTTACACTACTTCGGCACTTCCAATCCCCAATTCACCAAAATTCTCATTCTCACTTAAACCCTTTTCCTCCTCCTCCAAAACCCTACCCCCAATTCCCAAATTCTCCACAGAACCCTCAACCCCAACTATCTCCAAAACCTTATCACCACCTCCCTCAGCTTCCTCACCCAAAACCCAAACTTTCCCTGAAAAGATGAGAGAGACTTAAAAGGGTTTAGAAAGAGTGAGATTTTGCTGGGTTTTGCTCCGTTTGGGTTTTGATAGCTTTGGATAAAAGATGTGGTTTTGGATTAGGTTTCTGAGACGAGGTTGTGGTAGGTAACAAAGACATGCGAGGGAGATAGAGCAAGAGAGAAACAGAAAAGAAAGAGGAAAAGGAAATGCGGCGCGAAGAGGAAAGCGAAGAAAGCACCGGAAGAAAATAAAAAATGATATAAAACTGGATGGCGAAAGAAGAGGAAGCATCAAATTTGGCGTGAGTTTCTAACAAGTGCCAATTTGAAGAAATAATAGAGAGTTTGATGCGAGGCACACATGGACAAATTTCTCTAAAATTTGGTGAAAATTTTGAAATAAAGAGTTTGATAAGGATGCTCTAAAGGCGTAGAAATTAGCGAAGGCTCTCCTTCATGCTTTGGTTGTTTTGCTCTACCAAAAAGTGGGAACACAAAACCGAAAAGTGTTGTGAAAAACACAAAAATGTCTTCAAAATCTAAGCAACTCAAGTTCTCCTACAGCCCTGCAAGCTATGTGAAGAACTTTGATGATGGTCAAAAGCCCATGTAAACGATCGTTTTTCATCTAAACCTACCATGGATGATGAACCATGGCGTGAGACTTTTAGGTATAATAAGGATATATTTAGTATCAATACTTTTAGTTTCGTAGGCTTATTACAATAAATGGAAGCAAAAATTTGTTATTAATTTGGATGCATGTCTCGCGCTAATTCTCATTAATTTACTCTAATTTTTTTTTCTTGTTATAAAAAAAAACAAGATATTTTTCTTTTGGGGACTCGAAAAGCACCGTCTTGCTTGAAATTTGTGAATTTGTGATCCTATACTAAATTTTTTAAAAAAGAAATGTTTGTACACTTTCTAAAGATTTTTCTAAGGGTCCTTCTAAGATTTTTTTGATTAAAAAAATCAAAAAAATCCTAAAAGAAGTCCTAGAAAAACCTCTAGAAAATGTTCTAGCAAACCTCTTTTAAAAATCAAAATTTTAAAATTGCTTTATTTAAAATTGCAATCTTAAATGAACGCTCAATCGAACTTTCTTAATTTCTTTGACCATATCAAATCTATATCGATAAACCAAAAGCACTGTTGAACATATAACAGATTCATTATTGTCACCATCGCCAACTCTTTGTCATTGCTCTTAGCCTCTTATATACAGACAGATAACTGCATCTAAGTTCGAAAGTAGTAAAAAATCCATTGAATTTCATGCAAAAGAATCGAGAAGATTCCAAGAGTAGAGGGCAACAGAGACCGTCACTTTAAAAAGTAGTGAAAAGAGGCAAGGAGCAATTCCGTCTGACCTGACCTTGAGATCCAGTGAGAACACCAAGGCTTGACATCTTCATCAATGCCCTCGCAAAGTCCATTCTAAATGTTGTTCCATCGTCTGAAGCATAAGCTCTTACCAGTCTCGCTGTCTTCTCTTCAGCCATCAGTTGTTGATCAGCAAAAAGGAGTCCTCTCCCCACTAACAAGCTCCTGTAGTAGTGAGTGCCAAAGCCTTCCCCAGATGATATTGAAGATGATAATGTCTGCAAGTCTACAGAAGAAGAAGAAGGGTGACTGGTGGTCCTGTTACTGCCTTGGCACTTGAGTCTCATTTCAGTGAGGAAATCAGGAGATATTGTTGGGTCTGGCTGCCCTGTCCCCTTGAAGTCAGAGAGGCGCTTCTGTATTAATTCACACCCAATCTTCCCAATGTTGTGTCCTCCTTAATTGAAAGGAATAGGATATATCAAGTAACCAATGCAACTCATAATCAACTCCATGAAATTAACATGCAAGGGGGAAAAAGGAGGAAAGAGGCAGAGAGCATGGGAGTACCTAGAAGACTGACTGTTTCTCTTTCATCAAAACCTCTGAGGCCAAAAAGGTATAGTGTTTGTGTCACATTATCATCCGGTCGTGGAATCTCGGCCAGTGCTTCGTTGTAATATGAATGACTGCTATCCCTCCGCCCCGTTAGCACCGGATAAAAGGGGCCACCAGCCTGTGATTTGAAGAGGTATAATCTAGCTTACATCAGACAACTCCAATAACAACTGCAGAAGTAATTTTGGTGGGATTTTCATTTCAAAAGTGTTGTCTTTGAGGTTCACATAAGAAAATCGTTTGGTAAACTTTTTAGTGTTTTGCGTTTAAAAACAAACAAACACTTAAAACATGTTTATTTTGAGAATTTCAGGTGTGAAGTTTGACTTCTTAAATTTTTAAAAAAAAAACACTTAAAGGGGTGATCGCAATGGAGGAGTGGGGCAGCCCCGCGGGGACCTCTGTCTAGTTGGGGTGACCCTATAGGAAGCTTAGAAAATCGAAGAAGAGGAAGAAAAATTAGAGAATGTATATATATACTCCAAAGTATGAACAAGAAAGGAATAGGTCAAGTAAGCAAGTGTCATGTAATTGCGTGTCTGCATGATGTGTATTGATTTCTTAAGAACTTAAGACAGTAAAATGTCTGACTCAATTTCTATCTTTTTATCATCGTTTTCCGTCAATGTTTTCTTAGAAACCAAAAAGAATGACAAGAAAAGAAACTGGCATAATTTGGACAGAAAGAGCAAAGGTAACAAATGTATAAATATGAGAATCAGTGAGAGAGATGCATTATAATTCATTAAAAGAAATGAACGAGAGCAGTAACATAAGAAAATATCAAATTTAGAAGAGATATTAATAGAGACATGTCCTTTATCATCAGTTTGACTGACATTAAAAAGACTTTGGAACAACAAAAGCCTTCCAAGATTTTGAATTTTTCAACCAGTTGGCTAAGTAAGGATGAGTTTAACAATTACTAAAAACCGAAACAGCAAAATAATTTACGAAATACTCTTAATTTGTTTGTTTTCAACCAATTTTTGGTTTCTTATAAGTATGTTTCGTATGTTTTCCCCACAGTTTCATTTTAAACAACATTAGCCGCAAAACAATCATCATATCAAAGAAAGATTGATGCATAACATTTAGAAGAAAATCCTAAAGAGGAATAACATAGAAAGATTTAGGGGGCAAGAAGAGACCAGAACTATGCCATCTCTAGTGGCAATAGAAACAGTATCAGCACAAGAAACAACCCCTGGACAAGCCTTTTCGAGCTCCTCCTTGATCAAATCAATCTCATCAAAACCCTTCAAAGTCTTATTGGGTATAGCCTGCCTCTCGATTGAACGGTTCTTATCACCATTGCTGTCATCCAAGAGGACCGAAGCATCACAGCCCTATTCAAGAAAACGCCCCACAACATTAACAATAACAAATTCATACCCACAAATAAACAACAATATAGGCGACAAGAAACAGATCAACAATAGCCCAAAAGCCAATACAAGTGAACTGTGAACACCATTTTGGGCCACAAAGAAAACCCAAAAAACAAGAAAATTCCAGAATCGCTCGAAAACCATAACAGCCAATGCCAACACACACTGTCAAGAAGTAGAAGAATCAGAAAGAAGATAGAATCACAAAGTGGGTAAGAATGAAGGAAAAGGACCACTTACCTCAATGAAGCAGTCATGGAAAAAGAGACGCAGTAGAGCCGCTGAGACATCCTGGTGGTCAGAATAAATGCGACCCATTGAAGACCTCACGATGGCCTCGGCTTGTGGGCAAGTCTGGCGGTAGAAATCGTACTCTAAGCTCGATTCATCATCGAAAGAAGCCAAACTTACAGAGGAAACCACACGAGCGGAGGGAGCAGAGGATTTTTCAGTTTCCCCTATTGGACTAGTCCATGATATAAGCACCGAGATTGAAACCACCAGAACGAACCAAATGTTCAAAGAACTCGGCATCTTGATTCTTCCTCAACAGTTTTTCTTGGAGAGAGGGACGGAGGGGGAGAGAGTCAAGGAGCGGGAAAAAGGAGTTACTGGGAAGTTGGATGAAATGAAACCGTTTTATATTGGGATTGGCAATGACGAATTTGACCTCCATTATGCTTGTTGCAAGAGTGGTGAATCTATCTATGGCCTCTCAAATCAGAACCTCTGTTTTTACATATATTTTTTTTAAAAAAAAAAAAAAAAAATCCATGGGTTAAATGCGTTTGAAGGACATGAGGTAAGGCCTAATTTCAAAAAGTATTATAAGAGATACCTATATAAATTCAATAAACGTCGATGATTCTTCTGCTCATGTTTTGTCCAATATTTTAACGACATATCACATCAAGTCACTCATCAATTGACGTATGTCTCATATGCTTTATTAATATTATTTAAAACTTAAAAATATTATAAAAAGTTTTTTTTAGAAAAAAAAAAAGACAAACAAAAAAGAGTTTTAGTGTTGGCTCGAGTCACCCCCATTTAGCAAAGGGTTATTTTGGCCACCCCTGATGGCTAGTTTGAGAGTGATCGAACAATCCCTAAAAGGTCAATATATATATATATGAGAGAATGGTCAAGTTACTCTTTTTAATAAAAAATGGGGGTTGGGTGAACCATCCCTAAGGCCATGGGCCAATTTATCATGACAAAGTCCACGGAATTGACAATTCTTATGAGGAGGACCCACGCCCTTAATACTTGCCTATTCTTCAGGAGGAGACTAGTGGAACTACGCAAGATTCTTATGAGGACCCACACCCTCACAGTCAATTCTACAAAATAGGCCTGCTAGTAAGAACTTAGATTGTCCAAACCCTGGCAATCATATCTCGCTCTCTCTCTATGATTTGACACTATTTTTATTTTACAGGACTTTCATCTGTCCTGGTATTATAATTTTTGCTTCCCTCCAAGTAAAGTAATCTAAGAGTGGTTCAGTCATCATAGTCATGGGCACTCAGTGACCATTGACATACCACCAAATTTATACAATGATAACAATTGGATGGGACTCGCTCTATGTGCTTGCTGTTCAATAGGCGGTTGTAGCACCCCACTATAATATTAGGGTTAAGGGTGCCTTGATTTGGCCTAAGTACGTTTGAAGTTAGCCCTTAAGTCCCAAAGGGAGAGTAAAAGGGAATTTTGGACACTTGTGAAGATTTCTTGTGTAGAACGATTGATCAGTGTCTTCAAATAATCAAACGGTGCTAGTTAAAACCTTAATGATTGATTGGTATAGCACTAAGCATAACGATCAATTGGTACTTTTAACGATCAATCGATGATAGTTTGTATGCGAATAAGAATTGGCCATTTCAACATGATTCGTGAGAGTGAGCTAGTTAGGGTCTTGGACGACCCTTAAGCCCATTTTGTTCCTCCTTCAACCATCAAACCCTAGAGAGTGAGAGAGAGAGAGGATGAGGAGAAGGAATGATTTCTTGGAGGGTTTGAGGTCTTTAGCTTCAATAGAGGTAAACCCTGCACCCAAAGCTTGTTTCTTTTCGGGTTTATGCTTAGTTAATCCTAGTTTAGTTCTGTTTAGTGTGTGTTTTGGTGTGTATGTTTGTAGGGGTTTGATGCTAGAGAGTCCTAGAGTAATTTTTGATGTATTGATGATTATTTTTGGTTTAGAAACATGGAGTCTTTGGGGAGACTTAGCTTATTTCGCTTATCTTGCTTTGTATCTTGTTGTTTTAGGTGTTAAAGCATAGATCCTTGTGTTTTGGAAGAAAGATTGGATTTTTGATAGAAATGTTTGAACTTAGGTGTTAGATTCTTGTGTTGAGGTCTAGTTTGTGCTTAGAATGGCATTAGGAAGTATGTTGGGGCTTGGAATATGCTAAGTAGGTTAAAGGTATGACCTTTTGGGTTTTAGAGTTTCTGCCCCTTGAATGATCGAACGCCCCGATCAACGATCGAAGGTTGCCAAGAATGATTAAACGTTCAAAATGATTGAACGTTACGTATCTCATGATGGGCTTTGAACTAAAGCAGGCTAAGACTTTTCTGAGGCTCTGCTTCACGTCTCCGTCATGATGTGCTTTGAACAGTAGAAGGCTAAGACTTAGAAACCATCAATCATATTCCCATCATAACGTTCTTTGAACGGAAAACCCAAAAATTCCAATAATGAACCTTTTTTACTCCGAACACTTCTAATATGTTTAGTAGGTGGAATGATTATTCCATTATAAAAAAATAATAACTTTTATTATGAATGGAAGATGTTTGAATAAAATAGCCTTATATGATAAGGCTTTAACATTGAAATAATTATTTTCATTACTCATGAGAGAATGCAGATTCCTTAAATTGAGGAATAACTAGTCCTCTCATTCCGTCATGGGTAATAAGAATAATTATTCCAAAGTTATTTCATTCAACAACCTTCCATTTTCAATTAAAGTTATTAATTTGTTTTTAATGGAATAGTTATTCTGTATACCAAATATAACCTTAAGAAATTAAAAGTATTACATGTAAGATTTTACACACCGAAAGATGCAATTTCTTAAACGTAACAGATTGTCCATCCGAAAAAGATTTGACTAAAATAAATTTATATTTGAATTAAGAAATTTTGCCCGAAATCTTACATTCAGGAAAACAAAAAAAGAAAAATCCTCCAGGACTTTGGTGGTGAAGATGGAAACCAAAACTGGGATTTAAAATCCTAGTCCTCCTTGAAGTTTGTTGAGCTTTTTCCTCTGAACACCTTGTATATCGCCCAGATTCTCCAAACTTAATGATGGAGCAATGCACGTCCGATCAGCAAGAAGAAGCTATCGCACTAGCAACTCAATTCGTATTGACTAACCACACATTTTCAATATGTTGGAGAGAAACAGTTGAGCATTTGCACTTGGCCGTTTCGAAACTTGGTGACACTCATCCTTTTTGTCAAGGAAAGAAGTGCCCATCCGGTCCAAAACACATTTAACTCCAAGGCATCCAAAGATTAGCCGCTCTCAATAAACAAATAAATAAGATAAGAAATAAGATGCAAAACTAGGTTGAGATGCAAGAACTATATACAGTAATGAGTCCCCTAGCTGTACATTTGGTCAGTAAAAACTTGGGAATGCAGTTTCTTAAAAACAGTTTCCACAGAAGAAAAGTCAATGTCAAAACCATAAGTCTGCCCTCCATACTGCACATAAAGGAATCCTTGAGGAGATGAGGGTGGAGGCAGAACTTGAGAAATCTCTGGTAAATCTGGGATGGGTGGTGAAGGCAGATCTTTCTTCTTCATAGAGTAGTAAACATCAGCTAAAAGAAGCCATATAAGGTCAGGATCAATAGATGCAAGTCCAACAAGGGCACTCACAGATGCATCGTGCAGCCCAACAACGCCGCTACAAGCTATCCCCACTACAATACCGCTGACCTTCTTCAGAACTACTTCCATTGCAGAAGCACTTCTTTGGTTTTTTGACAATTCACTAATCATGTTGAGCACTGCAACTTGGACTTTCAAATTGGTGCCCTCAGCTGCTGAGTCCTCTGGCGAAATAGAAGTGCTTCTGTAGGGCAGTTGTAATGGAGTTCTTTCTTTAACATTGGGCTTTCTTCTCTGAAACGGGGATGTGGTTAGAAGTTTCCACACGTGGGCCCCATCAGTATGGAAGCGGCGTGAAAAGAAATCTCCACCACAGATTTGTACTACCTTGCTTACCACACCTAAACATCTCCTGACAGCCTGAAACACATATTCATAATCTTAGAAGAACTGTAGGCATAAAATGGAACTATTCTCATGATTAGTTCAGTAAATTCCATGGTTACTATAATGAATGTGGAATTCTTAATACATATCCAAGTCCTTGGCAAAATCCTACTCAGTAAAATACCATTATTATGTTAGTTTAAAGTGAAAAGCGAGTAAAAGTGAATGGCCACGCACCACCGGGTTTCTATTTTGAATACAAACAACCAAGAAGGGCCATATTTTATTCATTGCCGGAAGCAACCTGTTTTCATCAGTTCCTTCATCAGCAGCATCCAACTTATCCTGAATCTGATAGAATGAGCACCACCGTATCACCTCTTCAACTGCTTCTTTAGTTTCCTTCTCATGCTTATACGCTTCTTCCACCTTTGCCAGTGCTGCAATGCCATCCTTCAGAAAAAGGAAAGTGTTCATCATATATTAGCAAAGGCAGGAGTCCTCATCTATCATGAGATGAAATATTAGAACAAAATCCTATGTGCATTTTTCCAGCACACCAAGGAACTTATTTAATTTCAGTGTGCTTTTACTTAGCATATGAAGATATAATCTAGCACCCAATGATTGATTGAGAGAAATGAAAACCATCACCAAAACTATGGCAAGGAATCATTTTTGGGTTCCAATGGAACACTGCAGAGCTTCTATTATTTTAGTTTGATTGAATTATTGTTTTGTTCCATTAAAAAAAATGCATAACTCCTATTTTTAATCACTATGATCTTCCACTTCACATTGATAACTCTTTCTATGAGCTGTCTCTTGAAATATGTGAGATCCAAACATCTGAAAGTTGGATTATAACAGGACTAAGTTGATAAAACTAAGATTAGATGTCTTTCCAGAGTGAGTTTGGCAATTATCCTGAAAAGGGCAAGGCATGCATTTGATCTTGAATAATTATACATGTCAACCCCCATGTTTAAAGATCAATAAATTCAATGGTGATTTTAAAAGTCACATCAATTTTGGTTGACACAAGATAGACATGAGAGTTGACTTGTATCATTACTCTTTGATCTTATATCTAGCATAACCAAAAAATTCAAATATGTAATGATTTCAAATTTCCTCCTACTTATAGTACCACAAAAGAGCATAAAGGAACTTTTGAATAGTGTCTGATAAAGTCGCAACAATTAATAATTTTAGTAAATTCAGATAGCTCAAATATAAATAACATTCAATAAAAGTGCTAAGAGTAAATATCAATTATTTAATATGATCACATGTTACATGTTAATACTTCAATAACATAACATACATCACCATACACATGGAAACAAGTTTAAACAAAATAAACTATTCACCTCAACTATATCAAGCGCAATCAAGCACGCTGCTTGCTTCAAAGAAGCTAGTAGAGGGATTGCAGCTGTTATACATGAACCTGCAATAGATCCAACTGTTCTTCTATATCTTTTGGAGTCGTTCAACTTGAATGAAATGCTCTCCCATTGCTCTATATTCACAATAACACTAAAACATGAGCCAGCGGCCTTCAATTTTCAGCTACCAAGATTTTAGAAGACAGTGTAAAGGGATTGATTATTTAACACGTGTGTATATATAAAGTAATCGCAAATTTATTAAAAAGTACAAAAGGTGCAGCACAAATACACAAGAAGTATACAAGAGATACTCCTAACTAGAAGAAGAAAAAAGATCAAGAAAAATAGGAAAGCTAGAAATATTTTTAAGTCAAAGGTAGCTCTCTAGTGGTAAAGTATCTTAAAGAAAAAATCTTTTAATTCCACTGCCATCAACTAGGGCGCTATTGGCCACTAACCACTTGCTCGTCTGCCACTCGGGCTCCGCATTTCAAGTTCGTTATCCTAACCGTCTCCTCTGCTCCACCGGGAGCTTCCCCCCCGCGCCCCCCCTTCCAAATCAGACAAATAAAGAGCGGGTATGTCCTAGACGCACCAAATGATGAGCCCCATTATACAAATGATAGGACAAGGCTAAGGTAGTAATCTCTACATAGAATAGGATGAGCTTTAATGAAAAAGAAGAACAATTGGTAGAAAATCTCATAGGTGAAGTTTGTTTGCGGTTTTCAGAACTCTGATAATTTCTTTCCATCCAAAAACACATAAGGCAAAACAAAACAATCTTCCACATTGCAACATTTTGAAACCTACCAAATTGCCCTTTCCAACAAGCAAGAAGGTTTATCACTCGACAAAGCATACAAGACTGAAAATAGAATTCCATAGAGCACTAGCAATCTCACAATGGAGTAAGAGATAGTCCACCAATTCTCCACTCTTCTTGTACATACAACACCAATCAACCACAATGACATGTCACTTTCTAAAATTATCCATGGTGAGTATCTTCCGTAAAGCAACCGACCAAGCAAAGAACATTACTCTCAAGGGAGCCTTATTCTGCCAAATACTCTTTCCGAGGGAAAAGAGTGCTATCATGGCCTAAAGCAACCGACCAAGCAAAGAACATCAATCTCAAGAGAGCCTTATTCCGCCAAATACTCTTTCCAAGGAAAAAAAAAATGCTATCATAGGGAACAAGGACATTGTAGAATGATCTAAAATCGAACAATCCTCTCTTGGAGGGTACCCAACAAAGCTCGTCTTCATCACTTCATCTACCAACAGACAATTTGCTGCAGAAAAGTACTTCTGCAGACACAAATCGTGCAGCAGCTGTCAAATCCAACCATATAGCAAATACTGAGAAACAACCAACATGGCAAACCCAATGGCTCAAATGATCTAAAAAGCACTAAGGAACATGTATATGACCAAACCCTTGTCAAGCAGTGGCCAAAACGGTGGCCAGTGGTCAACTAGTGTCTAAAAACCATTTTCAGGCCACAAATAAGCCGTAACAGGACTTAGAGAAAACCCCTAAAGAAGCCCACTATCTTATTCACATGGAGATAGCAGGCTCACTTGGGTTGGCTTTATAGATTTCATACCAAGTTAGCCCCATTAATATAGCGGACTTGGCATTAATCTCATTATGTAATAACCCGAGTTCTCTCTGTGAAAACTCGTCTACTTAACCATGCAGGACAAATGTCTGTGACATGGTAGTCCATTTATGCTCTATAAAAGGAGTTAATCAAAAGGGGCCCCAAGGAAAACCATGGTTGGCTTGAAGTTGAGGGACTACATTAGTCATTATTTACAAAGAGAATTTTAAAAAGCAATAAAATAAAATAACCTCACTCTCCTAGATAAAAGAAGACATTGCACCACGTGAAAAGTGGAAAAATGGAAGATCTACATGAGAAAAAGAAAAAAAAAAGTTATCAATAGGGTGGACGACAAAAAATATAGAAGATGATGTGTGTATCAAAGTAATGACCATTAACAATTTGAACCTTTCTTGTTTCTCCCTGATGATGGAAATTGAAAATACACCATATGCGTCCCTAGGTGTTTTGAGAAATACTTCTTTTTTTTTTTTTGATAAGCAAGAATTTATTGAACTTTTTTTTTTTTTGGTTAATGAACATGATTTGAGAAAGTACTATAAGTTACATCTACAAAAGAATAATTTTTTTTATCGATACTTAAATTGATTGTTGTTGCTTCCCCGTTGGTTAATATGTTTTTGTTCCTGAGAAAGAGATGCAAGTAGTGATAGCCCTAAGTTAAATAGTAGTGTAACAACCCACGAAAATGCGCTAGCCACATCTGCGCTATTACCTCAAAATGACTAGTCAATTTGGAGTTTTCCTATAATTCATTATAAAGTTTAGTTTCACCAAGTAACTAGGCAATGTGGGATTTAACACTCATGACTATCTTTATAAACTACTTATTCTATGTGAGATGCTCATCTTCCCAATATAGAACTAGAGTGTTACAAACACTCCCTCTTAAAACTCCTGACGTTCTCGTCATAGCCACATCATGCAGTGCTCTAGTACCACATGGTCTGGCGTTACTAGGTGACTATGATACCATTTATACGGATTATGAAAAAACTTTAGCCACATCTTCGCTATCACCCCAAAATGACTAGTTAATTTGAAGCTACCCTATAATTCATTATAAAACCTAATTTCACCTATTATCTAGACAATATGAGACTTAACATTCATAACTATCTTTATACACCATCCACTCTATGTGGGCTACTCCTCATCTTCTCAATATGGAACCGGGATGTTACAAGTAGTGACTCTAAATTAAGTGATACGCAATACTAAAAGTAGATGAGATAGCAGAAATCTGTTGACATGTACCAACAAATAGGTAAACCTAAAATACTAGTTTATCTTTGCATGGCCATCCCTAACCGGCTAATAACTTCTATTCTGATGGACTACTAGATGTCTTTCTTAAGGAATTGAATGAAGATGCAATGATGTTTTCAAGGAAATCCCCAACACAATATACACTAATTCCCTCACTTTCTATAAATTGATCATAACCACTTCCTACATTCCATGAAATTGTGCACCACAAATAGAAGGTAATAAAAGCACATAATCCCATAGAAAGACATCAAAATCCCTGGTGGAAAAATTATATATATATAGAGGATAAAGGTCCAGCAGAAATTACTTATTATAAAACACCTAAGAAGTACCGCTGTGACCTAACAAAAAAAGGAGAAAAGAAACCACCTAGTTCCACGTGAGAGATATCAATATTGTCATCAAAAGATGATTTTGAGCATTGTTTGGATTCTCCTCCTGTATTCTTCTCCATCTTGAAGATTATAGACTTCACATGCATAAAATAAGACTCTGCCTGAGAGGGCAACGTGCACGCTTCATGCTTTGATGCCTTGGCAATTTCTGCTACAGCCTAAAAGAAATTAAATATTGCTTACAATATAGGCATTCCAGCCAAAACAGATATAACAGATGGAGTATTAAATATAAAGGCAAACACAATAAATTAATCTAAAACGCCTATGAAGATAGCTCTTGGAGATTAGCATTTAAGCGAAAAATAAATAACTCCAATGACATTTTCTATCATGATTCGACTTACGAAAAGGTGTGACAAGTCCAATTTTGACAAGGGATAAGGATGCAAATGAAACACAAAGTTTTTCCTATGGCTATGCATTTGAATGGAATTTATTTAGTTTCCTTAGCACAAGTAATGAGAAATAACATTAAATTATAAGGATCTTCATTTTCTAGACGATAACAAAAATTTGACTTTATTTTCTAGAAGCTTCATTCTTTCCAAAAATCCATTTATAAAACTCAAAAGCCTTTTCGATATTCCTTCTAGAAGTCAATCTAGAAAAGCTAAAAACTGATGTGATGATAACAAAAATGGTGATACTCATAATAATATAAAAACAATATGTGTTATTTACTCTCTGACCTATTTTAGATCTAATCAATTTTAATTATCTGAACATTAAGTGAACTGGTCCATGTATAAAAAGCCTACATGAAAGTTCTGTTCTTTGTTTATTCTCTTCACAATATCTTCTCTAATTATCTTACAAAATCTATTTTTCACCTATCTTATTTTACCTTGATGCTTATATTTCTTTCATCATGAATTGCACTTTCCACCCTAAAATATAGGGCATTTGCAGCAGCAACCCTAAACTATTAGATTAGTAGCAATGTCCCCCCTGGACAACAATTAAAATATTCTGTCTAAGGAATTGGAAAATACCTTACTTTGTGAGGAGGTGAGTTGGAGACAGAAGTCACGAGCTCTGTGGCTGAGGGAGGGGGACAAAAATACTAAGTTTTTTCACAAGGTAGCAAATTCTCACAGGAGAAATAACCGGGTGGGCTCCTTGCTCATCAACGGGGTTATGTCAACCAACCCTATGGAGATCAAAGAGCATATAGTGCAGTTCTACAACAACCTTTATTCTGAACAGTTCCCTTGACGACCTCGGGTGGATGGTCTCTCATTTGGTTCCATTGATGCGGATGAGAGCATATGGATGGAGCGGGAATTTGAGGAGGAGGAAGTATGGGCGGTGGTTAAAGAGATGAGTGGGGATAAGGCGCCGGGCCCGGATGGTTTCACTATGGCTTTTTTCAAGCGATGTTGGGAGGTTGTGAAAGATGATATCTTGGCAATGTTTAGGGAGTTTCATAGCCGCCGACAGTTTGAAAAGAGCATTAATGCCACATTTGTCTCTCTTATTCCCAAAAAGGTAGGTGCTGTGGAAATGAAGGATTTCCGGCCTATCAGTTTGGTGGGTGGGGTCTATAAAATTATTTCTAAAGTTTTAGCTAACAGACTCAGGTCGGTGCTGGGAAAACTTATCTCCAATTCACAAAATGCTTTCATTGGTGGTCGACAGATACTGGACTCAGTGCTTATTGCAAATGAGTGTTTGGATAGTCGGATTAGATCTGGGGAACCTGGGGTATTGTGCAAATTGGATTTGGAGAAGGCGTTTGATCACGTGAATTGGGATTTCTTGTTCTATTTGTTAAAACGGTGTGGCTTTGGGGATAGATGGGGAGATTGGATTAAGTGCTGTATTTCTTCGGTGCGTTTTTCCATTCTTGTGAATGGCACACCCTCGGGGTTTTTCTAGCTCTCGTGGTTTGAGACAGGGGATCCGTTATCTCCACTTCTGTTTGTGGTAGTTATGGAGGCTTTGAGTCGGATGTTGACTGCGACTATGGATCAGGGCTTGCTGACAGGGTTCTTGGTGGGGGGCTCGAAATCATGAAGTTTTGGCAGTGTCACACTTATTGTTTGCGGATGATACGCTGATTTTTTGTGGGCCAATTCTGAGCATTTTCGATATCTGCGATGTATCTTTTTATGCTTCGAGTCAGTTTCGGGGTTAAAGATCAATTTAGGAAAATCGGAGATTGTTCCTATAGGTGCAGTGGATAATATAGCAATTCTGGCCAGTCTTCTTGGATGTAGAATTTCTTCGCTGCCAATGAAATATTTGGGTTTGCCGTTGGGTGCTTCCTTTAAAGCCACATCTATCTGGAATGGCGTTATTGAAACAATGGAACGGCGTTTGGCTGGTTGGAAGAAAATTTATCTTCAAAGGGTGGTAGGTTGACATTGATAAAGAGTACTCTTTCCAATTTGCCTACATATTATATGTCTCTTTTCCCTATCCCAGTGGGCGTGGCTAACAGGCTGGAACGACTTCAAAGGAATTTTTATGGGGTGGTATTGGGGATGAGTTCAAATTTCATTTAGTGAATTGGGAGACAATTTGCAGTCCATTAAAATCAGTGGGTTTGGGTGTTAGAAATTTGTTACAATTCATTCAAGCTCTTTTGGGGAAGTGGTTGTGGCGCTATACTATAGAGAGGGATGCTTTGTGGAGATTGGTGGTTGATGCTAAGTATAATAGTTCACGGGGTGGGTGGTGTTCTGCGGAGGTTGGTGGGTCACATGGAGTGGGTGTTTGGAAGCATATCAGGAGGGGTTGGGATGAGTTCTTATCTCTATCCCGTTTTGATGTGGGCTTTGGGTCTAAAGTTAGCTTTTGGCATGATTTGTGGTGTGGGGACAACCTATTGAAGATTTCTTATCCTACTCTTTTCAGTATTGCTCAACAACCAGATGCGTGGGTTGTGGACCATATGCAGTATCAGGATGGGAGACTGCAGTGGGATGTTATTTTTACAAGGCTAGTTCAGGATTGGGAGATGGAGATGGTCTTATCTTTTTTTGAGCAGTTGTATTCTCTCACTCTTAGGCAGGGAGTGGATGATAGGATGATTTGGAGCCTTTCCAAAAAAGGTATTTTTGAGGTTAAGTCTTTTTATACAAGGCTTATTACTCGGGAATGTTTGTCTTTTCCATGGAAGAGTATTTGGCAAGTTAAAGCTCCTGCACGGGTGGCATTTTTTGTGTGGACAGCAGCGCTTGGAAAAATTTTGACGATGGACAATTTGCATAAGCGAAATGTTGTGGTGGTGGAGTGGTGCTATTTGTGCAAGAAGAGTGGGAAATCTATTGACCATTTATTGTTGCATTGTGAAGTTGCGCGTGACCTTTGGGTTTCTATTTATAAGTTGTTTGGAGTTGTTTGGGTCATGCCTAGACGGGTGATTGACGTTTTGAATAGTTGGGAGGGTCAGGTTGGGTATGGCCCGGTGAGGGAAGTTTGGAAATTGATTCCTTTATGCCTTTGGTGGTGTTTGTGGCGGGAGAGGAATGCCCGGACCTTTGAAGATGTTGAGCTATCGGAGGCAGAGCTGCGCAAGTTTGTACTTCACACTTTATACAGTTGGATGGTTGCCCAACACAGTCTTCTTTTTGCTAGTTTTGTAGATTTTTTGACATTCTGTCATTCTTTTTCTTTAAATTAGGGGATTCTCTTTGTATACTTCCTGTGTACTAGGGTTGCGCCCCTCTGCGCTTTATTTATACGATACGTTACTATTACTTATCAAAAAATATATATATATATACACCATAGTTAACCTTAAATTCCAAATGCTTTTCATGTGTAATTTACTTCAATTTTTAATGGGGAAATTAGCAAATGGGTTAATCAAATGATTAAGCACAACACAAATTGAAGATGTTAACAGTAGCAACACATTGCAATTGACAGTTCAGGGGGTTGACAGCTCAAATTTTAAACTTAGAAGGGACACTGCAACCGAGTTCATAGTCTTGTGTGTGAAAATGCAACTTAACATCTTTTCAATTCCTAAATTTATATTAAAAACAAAACATGTTTTAAGAAGTGCATCCAAACATGCATCAAGTGTTATGACTTAATCTTTACCCTATCAGTTTTATAATCCAATCGACATGTATACAGCGTCTTTAATCAAATCAAACTAATAATGATGGTGACGATGATGATGACAATGACGGTGACAAACGGTATAGCTAAATATTCATACAACACTTCGAAACTGAATTCCCCAAATACAGGTGCTGTTTCAAGTCCATCACAAATTGGTTGTTTTTTTTTTTTTTGATGAGTAAATTGGTTGTTTTTTTTTAGTAGTCCCAAATTGGTTGATTGGAAACAAATCGTCCCATATTATGCACTGCCACAAGTTGCACACATAGAAACGAGTCACTATCCCCACACTCTCATCTAATCTATATTGTTCTCAAATATCTTTTGAGCTATGATTTGCCCTGGGTCAAAACAAGGCATTTCAGGTTACTGGAAATTTAAGCACCATCATTGTTGGTCATTTGGTTTCTATGAACTGGCCGGAAAACAAATGAAATATAATTACAGCTTCCATTCCAACACAAATCTGTTACAAGCTTCAAGTTTTAAATTATTTTCCTTTGTTTCATGGCAACCATAGCTTAAGTGGTCTATTGAGTTATATTTGCGCACATATGATAAATGTACAGAGAAACACATAACAGAATAGGCATTACAAAACCCTGTTGCTTTAGTTAACAGTGACAAAAAAGTAGTAGCACCGAAAAGCATAAACTGTTCACTATCTGGAGTCAACAAATCAAGACTTAACGGAGCCTTCTTAAACATTTGGCCATGTCAAGTTATCTTGATGACAACATAAGATGTTATCAAAATTCTATTTGTTTTCCTCCAGTTCTCTCAGCAGATAAATAGAGGATAAGGTAGTTAAGGATCGCAGCTCTCACCCAGTTATTCCTGCTCTAGCTCTCAATAAGTCTGCCAGTTAACCAATGAGTGAATGACGAATTTAGACCACACAATGGGATGATAGTGTTCAAGTTCAAAGGCAGTTTAAAGGAGACAAGAAACTCTAGAACTTTAATAGAGACTTCAAATAGCAACCAAAAAGACCAAAAAGAACACAAAGCAGGCAAATATTGATGCAAACAAAGAAAATATGTGTAGTAAGAAATTTGACCTTTAAAAAGGGAACCGTTAAATCAGGGTGTTGACTCCTGCTAAGAATCTCGAGTTCCAATGAAACGGAGCGTATCTGTTCAATTTTACAACATCAGACCAAACGCATTACTTCACAAAAGTTGCAAGTGACATTAGAGCCAGTTCTTTACTAAATATAACAACACAAGGAACAAAACTTAAGAAATGAAAACACATATCTGGGGAGAAAATAAATTACAGAGACAAACCCAGTATAGGCACTAGCCAAAAGCAGAACTTGCTATTTCAGTGCAAATCAAAAGCCTAGGAGAATAACAATTTCTTGAAATCAAGTTATAAGAGCTAATAGAGAAGACCTCCGAATTATATTTAGAAGACAAGGCATTATTAAACCTCTGAGGAGAGGATACTAACTGAAAAAAAACAAATCCAAGACTAGTACCGGCACATACCATCTTCATGATGCATCAGAAAAACAAGCAAGTAATTGCCCTAAATATCTATCAAAATCAAGGATAACTAGTCATACCGGTTCCTCCAATAGAGGTAATATTTTGCGAGCTACTCCAATATAAGAAAGCATAGCAGCAAGCACATTTGGCACATGAGGATTAAGATCCAAATGGCGTAATTGCCGGCATATGGAATCAATCACATAATCTGCATTTCCCAAAACTAAGTGACCAACCTACAACAAATTTATTTGACAACAATCATGCATCAGAGAATTCTTAAAAACCCAAAAAAAATAAAAAAGTAGAGAGTTTTTCGCAGTCTTACCGTCGGATAGCCAGATTTAGCAGAAAGGACACGTAAGATAACATCAGCAGCACTCCTAACCTCGAAATTTGAAGAAATAAGATTCTCAAGCAACAGATACAAAGATGAATGAAGAAATCCATTAGAAGCAAAATCTCTTCCAAGGCATATATTAAAGATGCCTATTCCATCAATTATAACCTGTTTGAGGAAAACAAAGTTACAATCAGTACCACGTAAATCCACAAAGCAGAACCTGCTAAATTGGCGCAAGATTCACTAAACTATATATGTCAGGAGGAGGGAAATGTAACTTTCCTGGTGTAGCATAGCAGTGTCACGGAAGAAGTGTAAACTTATATCTTCAGCTTCATCTATAAGAGAAGATTTATGTTCTAGTGGAAGATCCCACACTTCAGGAGATAGGTACTCATGTAAGATTCTACCAACACAATCAATCAATTGACTCCTTACACCTTTATCCTGAGAAGACCTCCAGACAGATTCATTAGCAAGTCCTGCATCCAACTCCTGAAACTCTTCTCTTTTTGCCCCTGACTTCTGAAACATCCTTGTGAAGATGTCAACTGCTTGATCTGATAGACCAAATATCATCTCATTTAGTATACAGACAGCAGTGCTTGCCTGGCGCAGTAATTGTCCTGAACCAGTCCTATTATACCAGGACTGCCAGCTCTCATTATTGTACTCCTTCACACGAATCTCAGAAATCAATTTACGCAGGTAAACCAGTGGAATATCAGCAATAATCAACAAATGCCCTTCACTCCTTAAGTCTAGCAACAAGCAGAATGAAGTGTAAGTACAAAGCAGAAAATACATAATACTAAAACAAAGAACTTGAATTCCAAATGTTGAAATAACCTGCTATTGAAGATAAACCTACAAGCCTAAGAATTCCTGCTAGAGCCTGGTATAGCTTCGGACTGCCAACATAAACAAACCAAGGGGGCATCCGTGGAAGCTCAAAATTTTTTTGTAAATTTTCGAGCGGGTAATCTACATCTTTTTCCCGAGTAACCATGAGCATTGAATTTTCAGATGGAGCCGCACTCACCATAGTCAGGTAATTACTGGTAAAGTCTGTTCCAGCTTTCAACTCAGAAACAGAAGGAAGGTATCCAACTGAGGATTGCCTAGTTGAAAGAAGCTTCTCAAGAGAACCAGCAAACAAAGAATTCTGGCTCAGACAGACAGCAAAAACATCCAAAAATCTAGCAGCAGCAACCTAGATTTCCACACAAAAATTAAATTATTGCACAAGAATACTGGCTCAGACAAACAAAAAAACATATAGCGCCTAAAAGGAATCCCAATGCATTTAAGTATTGAGATTACAACAATATAGTAACATGCATAATATGATCAGAGGAGTGGGAGTACACGACTACAGTTTAAAAATCCCAATTTTAGCTGATAGCATATTATTGTTCACAAAAACAGATTTTTTTAAAAAAAAAAACAATTATTGGTGAGTTATACAGGGACTGGTGGGTCTTCAACCCATGAATTCACCTCCACCTTGCTCTTACAAGGGGAAAAGGTACCATTTGAGCTAGAACTAATTGGCCGTAGGGAAAAATTATTGAAAGAAAAAAAAAATGGGGAAAGGGACAGTGAACAGTGATTTTGACTTCAGTCTAAAGTCAAAAACTGCTAATTATGAGATCTCAATATACTTTCTCCATTCCTTAATAATATCTTTCTTGCCTAGTTTGTCCTAAAATGAGTGTTATATAAAAATGTCAAAACATCAAACTTGGTGCTTTCCTGTCTTGCCCCTTCCTTCGAAAATAAATTATGTCCTTTCATACTTGTTGACCATCAAAATAGAAGGATTATATGGAAAAAAGAAATGTTAATATACGAGCTGTCAATGCATTTAATACTCTTTAAAAGTTGGGGGCTTATTTGCAACCAAGGAAGCGTTTCGAAGTGTCAAAGTTTATCATCAAATAGAAGAAAATACAAAACAGTACATGGAACTGGTCAGCAAGATCATTGAGATTTATGAATCAAAAATACATACAAGTGCAAACTCCAAAAAGAAAGACCCTAAATTAGGTTCTGCTCCCAAATCCACCAATAGTCATGCTACATATCTTAATAACCCCAAACTTTATTATTATTCATGCTTTACCACATGTTACCTAGAGCATTTGTCAAATGACCTAGTGTTGGAGCCAAAAGACAGGACTGCTTACAATCTAAGTATGGAATGCATTGTTGTTGTGGCCAATGAAGACTATATGGTGTGAGAGAATAGGTGGACTTTTGAAGGGGTTGAGATTCCTAATGATAGACTCAAGCTTTTGTTTCCAAGATTCCTCTTTCATTGGATGTCTATTGATGGCAATAATCCATCCACTTTGTCAGATGTTTTGCACTTTTGATTAGGGATCACTTTACACTTTGGATTATCAGTTGTTTGGATTCTTTACACTTCGATTAGGAAATACTCTAGTACACAGCCTGTTTAATTCAGTTATCTGTTTCTTTTTATTTTCCATTGAATATAATTGGTTTATCAAAAACACCTTGGAAAATGACCCCTACGCTAGAAAAGCAAAGCATGAAATCACCTTGTGTAAGACATATTATACAAAAAATTATAATCGATTCTCGGAAAGTGAAATGAAAATGACTCCCCATGCTTAAGTTTCTTAGTAACAACAAATAAACAATATAATGATGCTTAGACATCCCCAAGAATTTTGACCAGAGCTTCTTCTTGAAAACTAATTTGCGTAAGGTTAAAGTATATGCCTCATATTTGAAAAAATACTCAAATTTCAACTTCGAACCTTGAAAATTTAATGTTTCAAATTGGTCCTGTAATTTTTTAAAATGCTTAATTTTGGTCTTTTTCCTTTAGACTGCCTATTGGAATAATGAAAGTCAGAAGTGGTATTTTTTATGAAGTGGCAAAATTTAAATACTATAAAGGTCCAATCAGCAAAAAACTCTCTGAACATGTGCTTTTTTGTTTTTTTGCATTTTTGCTATTTTTTTATTCACAACATGTGCTTTATTTTCCTGACTAGGCTTTTTTGGTTTTAAAATTTTGTCCCATCAGTCAATTCCATTGCTCCAGTAGATGGTATAAACCAACAAAAAAAAAAAGACTTTTTGGAGAACACGGATATCAGCTTGACAGGAAATTTTCAACAGACAAACTTGAAATTTGTGTGATTTTTCAGGGATGAAACATATATTTTAACCTTTATATAATCTATTCATATTGCTCCCCAAATACATATATTATACATGTTGAAATTCTTCATGTTGGTCCTCCAAATATGTATTATACAGACAGTTGAAATTAGAGTCAGGTTGAACCTAGAAAATACATTATAACATAGATAGTGGACACAAGCGCAAGTGTGATATTTTGACATGGGCATACAGAGTCAAACATGGCAAGTCCCAAAAGCATAGTCACAAGGACATAGTTATATTTGAGTCTTAATGAATTGATAATGCCAAACATATGCATATATGTATGTATAAGAACCATAGAAAATAAAGTAATTATGAACACAATAATTATCAATAACTCTCTTGATGAAAATGCACCACATCCACAACTTTGCACTTTTTTATGGGGATAAATGCAAAATTGGTTCATGTGGTTTGGCGTTTTGACAAATAGCTTCATGGGTTTTCAAAAGTGATTAAACACTCCCTAGGGTAAGCAAAAAAACAAATAGGTCTCTGTCATTAAAAAAGTTGACAAAATCTATTAATGTATCACAATCAATATCAATCGCAATGTGATACGTATCACTTACAATAAAATATAATAATAACAATAATAACGCAAGGGGTGGTCATGTCATCCCCTTTGGCCAATGGGAATGGCCAAACCAACTCCAAGGCCATGAGAGAGGTTCAGCCACCTCCTAATTTTTTTTTTCTTTTTCGGCATTAGTAGGTGGCCAGATCGCCCCAATGACCATGGGGTTGTCGGCAACCCCTAGATATGATCAAAGGGGCCAAAGGGGGCGGACCGACTACCCTCTGCATTTTTTTTTCTTTATATATATATATATATAGTTCTTTAATAATTTTTATTTTATTTTTTATTGCATGTAACACGTGTCACACTATGATTGGTGCTAATGTAACACATTAACGGATTTTATCAACTTTTCTAACAGAAGGAACCTTTTTTTTTTTGCTTACCCGAGGGAATGTTTAATTACTTTTCAAAACCCATGGAGTTATTTGTCAAAACCTCAAACCATAGGGACCAATTTTGCATTTATTCCTTTTTGTTGAGTACAAACATGAAAATGATTTTCTGACACGGGGAAATAGGTGTTGCATCCTCAAGTTTGGAATTTTCAATATAAGTGTCCCACAAATCATAAGTTGAATATCATTTTTATAAAAAAAATTAAGGTAAACAACTTCACTTAACCTCCTGAATTTCCATCACTTTTCAATTACCCCCCCCCAAAAAAAGTTTAAAAATACTACTCAACTTAGTATATCGAACTTTCAATTTTTTGCAATCTTACCCCTCACATCAAGGTTTATGGTTAAATCAAACGGTCAAATGGTAAAAATGACTTTTATACCCCTATAAAATTTATAAAGTTACAAAATTACTTTAATTAAATAATTATGTTTCTAGAAAAAAAAAAAAAAAGGTATTTAGGAATTTCTAAGGCTTCGTAAGATTTAATGGAAAATCCTAATAGAAGGGTAACATTGCAAATTTTTTGAAGTTTAATACACTAAATTGAAAGTTTTTTAACTTTAAGGGGGTGATTGTAAAAGCGATGTAAGTTCAGAGGACCTTAAGTGAAGTTTTCCCGAAATTTTATTTACACAAATCTATAATTCATGACTACTATTAAAATAATCTCAAGTTAAAGCTCACATAAAAGCAAAAGGTTTACATGTGAAAATCACATTGAAAGTAACCACATACAGGAGAACGAAGGAGGTGATCCACCACAAGCTGAGGACCAGAGAAATATATTACTACGAGTAACTGCTGAGCATTTGAAATTGCAAGTGATTCCTCTCTCCCAAGCACCATTTTTGGGAGCTTTTCAATGAGCCTGGTTTTGCAAAAAATATATACATATATTATATAGAGCTTAAATAAGATTCCTTGCAAAAGGTAAGTTCAATTAAAGCCCTACACTCGTCCAGTATCAGATATAATACAAACCTACTCGTCCAGTATCAGATATAATACAAACCTTCTAAAGATCTCAACAACATCACGTTCTAAATAATTTTTCCCACTTAATGAGAATAAATAATTGAGGAACTGTTGTGCAGGCATAGACACCTCATCAGAATCATCACCGACCAAAACACACAAGCACTCCTGCATGAGTTGCAGCAACTCAATATATTAAACTCAATTGGCAGTTAACAGGTTAATAGGGCAACAGCTTTTCATCAACAAAATTTTGATTAATATACTAAAATACCAAACAGCTACAAGCAACTAAGCTTCTAGCTTCAGATGGGGACAATACAAATATAGACACCAAAAGAGCAGCATCAGTCTGATACAGTTTAGAGACCACTGTAAAATAAGCTAAGTTACATGATTATTAAAAATATGCATTGAGTGCCTGTTACAGAAATGATCTAGCAAATGAATATGGAAGTTGTAATCAACAAGCACAACTGTTCAACCAGCTTGTTTAATAGAAGAAGAGGGAAGAGCAGTCTGAAAGCATTAGGAGCTCCAAAGACAATTTTTTTACTATGTTCCTTGATAATATGTACATTTTGAGAAAATGAAATCTGTTTTTTTTTTCATAGGTAAGAGATGGAGTACAAGTTGCTTTCACAAACACAACTCACAACTCATATGCTCCCATATGACATTGAACTGAAAACCTCACCAACCAGTCCACTCTTATCTATTGGGAAGAGGATATGTCATTTGATCCAAAACCATTGAATTGAGACAATAAAACTTCAATAGATGTGCCTTGCCCAAAATATTTGAGGGTTAAACAAACCCAAAAATTAGAAACACACATGTAATACTTATTAAACTAGGGACTACTACCTCCATCTCAAAATGGCAAACCTAGATTTTTAACGCAAAGTCAAATATCAGCAAAGAGCCAAGCTTAGACCCAAGTAATCATTTTGAATAATCCACAACTTCTGCAATAAAGTGTGTTTTTAAAATATCTTTCTCGGAGGAAAAAAGCCCATTATCATATGTTAATTAATGAACCTTATTTTGAAATGAATACATAACACATAAGAATCTATTTCTGGGTATTAATGGGCTATTTCATGGTCACAAGACATTACAAAATGACTTGATCAAAACTATTTCGATTTTATACAGACTGGCGTTAGGCATGAGGCAAGAATTAAACCTGACACTAATCTGATCATCTTAAGATGTCATAAATGCCTATTGTTCTACTTTGGTCCAAATAATTTTCTTTGAAGTCCTCTGCGTTCTCATTCAAAGGAATTTCTTTTAATGTGAGAACCTTTTTTTGGCATTCTCATTCAAAGTTTCTCTACATACATATAAAAAGTTTCTCTACTTGCATCCCGAATTTATTTAAATTTATGCAACGAGGATGCATCAACATCAGCTAAGATGTAATGAAACCCAAACCATTGGAAAATACTTATTCTAATTCTCAGCTCACCAGCGGATACCCCAGTTCTCAAAAAAATAAATAAATAAAAATCTCAGCTCACCAGAAGCATCAGTCTACTCTCCTTCAGCGTGTGAATACACTTCGATAACAACCCTTGTATGGCAGCTAGGAGTCCTTGTCTCACCTTTTTTGCTGGATGAACACAAATCTGACAAACATTTAAAACATTTTGTCAACAAATAAATAAATTAATAGTTAATAATTTGCGATGGCTGCAACAGAGCCTTGCTCAGAGAACAAAAAAAAAAAGGCTGTAGCGTAGCCTTAAGGAATAAATACAATCAATCAAAGATAGGAACATACATGTGGAAAAGTTGCAGCTAAAAGTTTGTTTACATGTGCTGAAGTTTTCTCAATCCAATCTTTTGTACGATTCACGTGCAAAGATCCAATCCCCTCTCCAGAAATAGTGCTTCTCTCCTCTTTGACTCCAGATTTGGGGGCACCTATTTTTATTGCTTCGGAACTTGAATCTTCTCCTACTATTTTACTTTTCTCTTGAGCTTTATCCGGCAAACTGCGGAGCTCCTCCAGAAAAGATTGTGTAGATTTATACTTACTCGAATTAAAGTCGGCAACAAAATCTATTGATATATCAAGGCTAGATATATTAGCATCATCCTGAAGGACTATCATAAGATACTCAGCTGAACCTCTAATTGCTTGGTTGATAGCTTCAGCACTTCCAGCAGCTCCACTTATCATTGTTTTTGAGGCATGCAGAACTTTGGCAAATTGACTAACAACACCAGGTAAAAAGAAGGCTAATGCATCTGCACTACCCACCTGCAGCAAGAACACCATTGGATAAAACTAACCCTGATTTTCATACATTTCACAAGAAAACTGGACACAGGAATCTCTCAGCCCAAGGCAGACAAGCTGACGTGCATTTAAATAACCAATCTTTTCCACTAAAACCTGTGACTTTAAATAAGTACTATCGCCAGTGAGCAGAAACAAAAAGGCCGAGTAATATTATGACTAATAACAGTAATTAGAATAACAACCAAATAAAATCCAAAGATGTGCGCTTTGATCCTTTTGAACAATAATTTAGTCTTGACCAAAAAATGGTCTTCTTAACAGAAATGGTTCTTCGCAACATTTTTGGGAAGCACTTCTCTGCTATCCTACTTAGATGTTCACGTATATCAAAGACTAATTGACATAGCAAACATTAATGAAAAAATGATAAATCCAAGGAATTCAAAGTTGACTTCAGGGAAATAGAAGCCAAACTTTACCTGAACAAAATAATCAATATCACAATCCAAGGCAGTGCGCATTTTGGTTCCCACATAATATATTCAATTTATAAAAATTAATTAAGAAAGGAAAACATATCAAATATGATTGAAAGTCATTAAAGTTGTCTTGGAAAGAACTTGAGATCTTAAGCGTCCATCTACCTTTTAAAGCATGTGCATCCCATTAAAGGTTCACATAAATTGCAATCCAAGAATTATATTTTGAAACATTCTTATAATCTCTTTCTGTTACCATCAACAGTTCAAACTCATCAAGGCTATGTGCAATTTGATTAAGGAAGAAGAGCACAACTGTAAACAATAATTTAAAAGCCATAAAAATTAGGATCCGAAAGTGACAAAATAACCTTAGCAACAAGCACGCGTAGGGTTGTAAAGGCTTCGATGCGAAGTTTTGCACTGCCCCGATGTCCTCGTGCAGCCTCAGTATCTGCAGCCTTTGCATAAAAAAGATGGTGGAATTAGAAAACCTAAGATAAAATGAATCAACTGTTGGGAATGAAAAAAAAAATATATATATATATATATATTTAATGTACTTGGAGAAGAAGCGATAGCCAGTGTCCAACAGCAGCAGAAGCAGTTTGAGACTGGAGAAATGCAAGCAAACATTCTTGTGATTCGGAATAATATTTGGAAGATGTACAAAGTGAAGTTTCCACAGATCCACTTTCTAAAAGTGTAGGCAAACCAAGAATTTGTTTACATGAGCAAGACGTATCAGAGCATGGGAGTAAACTCAAAAGCAAAGCCCTAAAACACTTGATTACTCCTTCACGGAACTCTTCTGAAGCTTCAGAGACAGAAAGCAAAGCACCGTAAGTCAATTTTTTTAGCACCACCACCATCTGCAAAAGCACATCATCAAACCTTGTGCAAAAGCAAAACAGAACTGGCATTAACACAAAACTGCACAATTAGGGGACAGAATTGCAAATAAAATTGCATCACATCTTTTTATATAGTTTCTCCTAAGGGCATAGCTCAAAAAGCAATGAACAATTGTAGCAAGTAATATTTCATGCCATATGAGGCCATTTTTACTGTCCTGTAAAAATTGATAGACATTCAAATGATCAGACATTAAACCTCTGTTTGTTTATGAGGATATAGAGGGAAGCCACAGAGAGTGGAGGGGAGTCACAAACATTAAACTTCTTTCTTTGGTCGTTTGTACTCTATCAGGTTGAGACAAGGAGATGATAAAATATGTTGGATTCCCTCCAAATGGCAAAAGTTGAAGTAAAATCCTTTTTATCATGCGATGTCCATTCCTGTAGGTTCCTTATTTCCTTAGAAGAGTATTTGGAGAGGTAATGCTCCTTCGAGAGTGCATTTTTGTGTAGACGGCAGCTCTAAGGAGGATCTTTGGATAACTTGAGGAAGCGAACAGTCATAATAATAGACTAGTATTGTATGTGTAAGATGAGTAGAGAGTCTATAGATCATCTTCTTCTTCATTGCCAGGTGGCAAGAGAGTTATAGGTTGCACTATTCCATCCTTTTGGTGTAGAGTGCATTATGTCGAGAAAGGTAATAGAGTTGTTGGATAGTTGGAGATGACAGGTGGGAAGGTATAACATATTAGAAGTTTGGAGAATAGTTTTTGTGTGCTTAATGCGGTGCATTTGGAGAGAGCGAAATGCAATAAGTTTTCAAAATTAAGAGATTTCGATGGTACAACTAAAATCCGTTGTGTTCAAATCCCTTCATGCATGGATAGCGTTATATAATAGTCCTCATTTTTCTAGTCATACAGAATTTTTGGACTTTTGTTCTTGTTTTTCTCCCTTTTAGGGAATCTATCATGTATACTCCCGTGTGCAGAGATTGCACCACTTTGCGTTTTCTAATGAGATTGATTTATTTATAAAAAAAAAAAAAAGTTTCCAAAAGTGTTGAGAAGCTAAATCCGTATGCTAGCACATAAACCATGCCTTCACATCACATGAGCAGTCAAAACCATTTAAAAAGAGAAAGAAGAAAAAAAAAATACTCCGTATTAGCGAGGCCTAAGGTAAAGCATCCATCGACAAGCTAAATGTATTGAAATGGTCAAAATAAATTAGAAAAATATAGAGAAGCCTATATAGCAGTTAACAATGGAAACCTCAAATTTGTCTTATATTTCTGTATCTGCACTACCCTTGTTTCAAAGGAATTACAAATCTCTTCCAATGGTACGAGCAACATAAATCACCCTATTAATAATTAGTTGCCTTGATAAAACAGTATACCAAAGATATCTATCTTCTACATTAAATGGAACAAGTGCAATTTGAATAGCATTTACAACCAGAGCACCTGATTCACGGATCTAAAATGACATTTCTTCAGAAGTTCTTCCAAACATTGAAGCACACCTTCTGCCACGTAATCACTCACTTTACGAGGCATCTTTTGGACATCAGGCATCACAAACTTTCCTTCAGTATCAGCCTTCTGTGGGGATCTGCAATCAATTGCTGCATCCAATAGAAGCAGCAACGGGAACAAGGTGTAGCTGAACGACAGATGAAGAAACCAAAGTGTCAAATATCAATATATCAAGAACACAGAATACATAATAGGCTCACATTAAGAAAATGCAGAGACAAAACAACATTATGATTTTTTATTTTTTTTAATTCCACTAGAGGAAGTATAGGTTGAAACACATACCAATTTTACCACCATAAACCTTGGAAACTACATTCTTAATCAAAAAAAAAAAAATTTGGTAAGCATAAGTAATGTAATTAGCAATGCATACAAAGTTTCAAACATTATTTGAGAAATATCATTAAGAAAAAGTCCTAGTCCTCTATTTCTTTTCCCACTCTCTGCACCCTCTCTCTATTCTCTATTTTCCTTCAAAGCATCTGTCTCCAGTTCCCCATTTTTTTTTATTTTTTTTTTATGAGTGTCAGTTCTCCATATGGTTTTTTTGATGAATAATAATTTATTAGAATAAGAAAAGCTCTCGTACACGAAAAGCATACAACATAAGCAACCACCACCCTATTGGGATCGAAAATCTAAAAAGTTAACAAGATCTACAAGATTAGAGGAAGAAAAATTAGGAACAACAGTTAAAGCTCAATCTAAAACAGATCCCAAGGAGGATTTTAATAGTAGCACATTAGACTCGCGGTCCTCAAAAAGACATTAATTTCTTTCTCTCCAAATGCTCCACATTAGTAAAGTAGAGATGACTTTCCAAATGGCCTCTTTGGATTGTATCCACCCTTGCATCTTCCAACACTGAAGTAGCTCTAGGATATTGTTAAGCATGACCCACGAGGCTCCAAATAAAGTAAGAACCAAGTGCCAGATCTCGCTAGTAAACTCACAATGGATGAGGAGGTAGTTTATGGTCTCCTCGCTCTTCTTGCAAAGACAACACCAATTGACAATGGTAAGACTTATCAATTGTGAGGACTTTACCCAAAGCTGCCATCCAAGTGAAGAAAGCAATACAAGGCTTCAACCTCCAAACACTATTCCAAGGAAAAAGAGAAGACTCTCTAGACTGTAATGTATCGTAAAGGCTCTTCACTTCAAACCTATGATTACGTGCTAGGGACCACAACATTTTATCTCTCTCTCGGATGGGTTTTCAAAGAGTATAAAAGATCGAGAAATGCAACAAGGGACTCAAGCTCTCAATCCTAGACCGCCCTAAAAAAACTCAAGTTCCAACAGACATAAATGCCGGAAAAGTCCATGTAATTTGACATTAAAGCCTCTTTGTCATGAGGTACAAAATAGAGTTCTGAGAATATGGACTTAAGAGTTGCTTCCCGCACCAAACATCCTGCCAGAAATGAAGGCGAGACCCATCCCCTACTCTGCAGGAGACCAAGTTCGAAAAACACCCTAGCCATCCAGTTTTGTTTAGTATTGCCCAAAGAAAAGATGCATGGGTGGCGGATAGTATGCAATATCAAGATGGGAGAACTCAGTGGAATGTTATTTTTACGATATCAATTCAGAATTGGGAAGTGGAGATGGTACTATCTTTCTTTGAGAGGCTGTATTCTCTCCAATTAAGACATGGAGAGGAGGATAGAATGGGTTGGAGCCTTTCCAAAAAGAGTAAATTTGAAGTGAAGTCATTCTATAAAATGCTAACCAGCCAGGATGGCCCTTCTTTTCCATGGAATAGTATTTGGCGAGTCAAGGCTCCTTCACGGGTCGCATTCTTTGTGTGGACAGCATAATTTTGACAATGGATGATTTGTGAAAGCATAATGTTATAGTGGTGGAGTAATGGAGTAGTGTTGCATGTTTGAGAAGAATGGGAAATCCATTGACCGTTGATTGATTCATTGTGAAGTCGCAAGCGAACTATAGAGTTATATTTTAATTTGTTTGGTGTCTAGTGGATTATGCCGCGACAAGTGATCGATTTGTTGAATGGATGGGGGGTCAGGTTGGGTGGGGTACAATTAGGGAGTTCTTGCAGTTGGCTCCATTGTGCTTATGGTGGTGTCTTTGACGTGAGAGGAATGCTCAAAACTTTGAAGATGTAGATTGATAACAGAGTTGCGGAAGCTTGTGCTTTACACATTATATACTTGGATAGCTACACATCATAGTTTACTTGTTTCTAATCTTTGGTTTTTTAAGAGGCTCTCGTTTCTTGAATTTCAAAAAACTCTCTGCTCTCGTTTCCTCTCTCCTTCAAGCGGGGGCGCGTGCCTGCGCGTTCCGCTAGGTCTCTCTTTCAGCCCGCCGTTTGTTAGTGAGACAGGCTCAGGGCCATCGTGGGGGGTGGTTTGTGGAAGTCTTCGGCTCTGTCTGTTGAGTGTTGGTCCTCGGAGGGGCTGCCTGGTATGGCGACGATGTGAGGGGGACGCGGAGGCTCGGCTGGTGGGTGCCCGTCCGGGGCCTAGTTTGTGCTTGGAGATGGAGAGCCGATTCTTCGTGGAGGCCAAATCCTTCATCTTCTCGGTGGTAGATGGGAAGTCTGATCTTTGGGTGGAGGAAAGAAGGAAAGGGTTTTCAGAGGCTGTTTGCTTGGGTTCTCGTTGCATCGTTTGGCTGGTTTCAAAGATGGAATGGGTGCTTCGGAATAAAGGGGACGAGGATTTTGTTGAATCTTTTAGGGAGGAGTCCAAGGCGGTAATTGTTCGGAGAGGCGAGAATAAGGCCGGGCGTTTCTTGGAGGTGGCGGTTTATACTGAGGGAGGTCGGAAAGGGATGGTCCTGTTCCCTGAGGGCCGTGCTGGGCAGGGCTGGAGCCTGGAGCCATGTTTCTGGGGAGCTGAGCAAAGCACTGGCCTTCATCGGATCCAAGGTTGGGTCCTCGTCTTCGACAAGGGGTGCTGTCGCTGGTGCCGCTCCGTCGTACACGGCGGTGGTTCGCTCGGTGGTCTCTTCTTCAATTTTGGAGTGCCCGGCTGCGAATGTCGCGAATGGGTTGTTGGGATCTGCTGGGTCTCCGGCAGATCTTGACCTTTTTCCCTTGGGGCCGCCTGAGTTATCACCGGTGTTGAGATCGGCGGTGGATTGCTACGAGCTGGAGATGGCGTCTGCTCTTTTCGTTCCCGGCGAAGAAGACAGGCCAAGTATCCGTGATTGTTGCATAAGTGGGTCGGTGTGCTCTTCCGGTAGGGCAGATGATATTGCGAGTTGGATAGCGTTGGTGGATCAATCCATTTGGGACCTGGGCCGAGTCTTGGGGCGTGTGAAGCATGGGTGGAAGGCTTTGGGTTTGGGCTTGAAGCCCATTTCGGGCCCTTTTTGTTTGAAACTACCTAAGGCTTTTAAGACCCGTATTCCCAAGAGGGCTCTGAAGAATGGTCTGGATCCAAGTTCTTCTCGCTCAACTCAGAGACGGAAGCACAGTTTGGAGACGACCCAGGCGTCGGCGATCGTGGATCCGGTAGCTTCTCTCGATGGGTCGGCCGTGTTTTCGACTCAGATTCCCCATTCTGAGTTGCCGAAACCTTTATTCGAGGTGGGTCTTGGTTCATCGTCGGGTTCTGAAGCCGACCCGGCGTTGGGGTGTTGTCGCATTTCTCCGGAGACTTCTGTTCTGGCTGAGAAGAATGGTTTCTTCAGATACGAGGAGTCTGCTCCTCTAGCCGAAGTTGGTGTCTCTGTGAGACCGTGTGTCACCTCGGCGGCTGTTTCTCCCCGGAAGACAACAAAGCCCTTGCACTTCTACAATCGTAAACATAAGGTCAAAAGGGCTTTTAAGATGGATATGGGTAAGCTTGCGGGTGAGGTGATCTGTGTCGCACCTGGGGCTGTTCCGCTGGTCAGTAACCAGTGCTTAGTTACCGGTGGTTCTTCCGGTCTGTTTTCAGCGTTTGAGCCCGTTGGCTTGACGGGGACCAAGGTGGAGGACCCTCTCCTGAATTCTTCCGTTGAGGCCGGTGTTGGGCTTGGGTCTCAGTCTTCGAATCCTCTCCTGACTTCCTCCGTTGAGGCCGGTATTGGGCTTGGTTCTCAGTCTGACAAGTCTCCGGTGAAGGGTATGCTTCGGTGGGGCTTTCTCAAGCCTAGCCCCTGTGGCGGGGTTTCTGGTCGGTATCCCTTGCCTGTGAGTTCAGTGGAGGTTGGGGAATCGTCTGAGAGGAGTAAAGTGCTTGGGGAAGTCTTCGCTATGCCTTGGAACATCCCGGAGGTTGGGGATGAGGATGGAGATGTGGGGGCTGATGGGAATCCTGAGGCTGTGGCGGATGCGATGGCGATCGCTCCATTTCTAGGGATCTTGTGTAGGGGAGATGAACAAGAGTTCTTCGATTTGCTATGCGACATCGAAGAAGGAAATCAGCAAGAGGGCGTGCTTGCGGAAGAAGGGGGTTCTGTTTTAAAATCTAAAGGATGGAGGGAGCGAAAGAATTTGGAATACTCTCTTAACTTTAATATGGGGAGCATTGGGTCTAGCCGGGTTAAAAATAGGGCGTGTTTGCGGGCTTAGGAGTGTCTTGTTGTATTGGGTTTGGGATCTTTGTAGGGTTGTCTTGTTGTTTTGGGTTTGGGCGTTTTTTGTAGTTCCTTGTGTATACTCCTGGTGTACTTAGGAGCTNGTGTAGGGGAGATGAACAAGAGTTCTTCGATTTGCTATGCGACATCGAAGAAGGAAATCAGCAAGAGGGCGTGCTTGCGGAAGAAGGGGGTTCTGTTTTAAAATCTAAAGGATGGAGGGAGCGAAAGAATTTGGAATACTCTCTTAACTTTAATATGGGGAGCATTGGGTCTAGCCGGGTTAAAAATAGGGCGTGTTTGCGGGCTTAGGAGTGTCTTGTTGTATTGGGTTTGGGATCTTTGTAGGGTTGTCTTGTTGTTTTGGGTTTGGGCGTTTTTTGTAGTTCCTTGTGTATACTCCTGGTGTACTTAGGAGCTCTTTTCTTTTTAATAAAATCTTACTTATCAAAAAAAAATTTGCAGATTTTTTATTTTGTCTTTTTTTTTTTTTATAGATTAGGAATTTTCTTATATACTCCATGTGTACTAGGGTTGCGCTCCTCTGTGCTTTATTAATATGATGCAACTACTTACCAAAAAAAAAATATTCCTCCAAAAACCCACCCCATATGGCAATCGAGTTTCCTCATAACACCAGCCCCTTCTCTAGATCTCATACTTCTCAACAATCACCTATCTCCATAAGGAATTCTCTTCTTGAGCAAATCTCCAAAAAGCCATTTAACCAGTAAAGCTTTATTAAACAACATAAGGTTTTTCACACCCAACCCTTCTCTAGGAACTAGGGAGCAAACAATCTTTTGGTTCACTAGATGGAGCTTATGCACT
This sequence comes from Betula pendula, assembly GCA_900184695.1. NCBI lineage: Eukaryota > Viridiplantae > Streptophyta > Magnoliopsida > Fagales > Betulaceae > Betula > Betula pendula. The sequence continues at coordinate 204,250 of FXXK01000215.1, read as the reverse complement.
CCATCAAAACCATCTCAAAGAAAGTCCCTTTGAATAGTCTCCAATCTTCTAGCTATAACGGTTAATAAGTAAAAAAAGGGACAAGAAGTACATAGGTAAGCTAGAAAGCGTGCTCTTGATAAGGGTTAGACGACCACCTCGAGACAAATAAATCTTTTTCCAACTACCCAATATTATGTTGTTTCTTTCCTTCCAAAGACACCACAGGAGGCAAGAATGTACCATCTTCTATACAACAACACTCCTAGTTCTTCCACCAGTCCACAAACAAGCAACTCACATTCAACCCTTCTATTCCCTAATATTATTATCATTCTCTTTTATTCTCTTTTGTTAGTAAAAAGAATAAGGTTTTATAACCATGTGTCCCATGTGGCTATATTTCATCCACATAAGTAATGTTAGAAGAATTCATTTCATAATTTTGAAAGGATGGAAGGTGAGGTCGTAAGATACAAGATTCTTTGGGCTCAGACATACCCAACACAAGTGAAGAAATGATAGGGTAGTTTCATGTCCAACACAGTATTCAACACGGGCATGGATCCTCTTAACAAGTATTCTTGCTACTTCCATTTCAGAACAGCATTTATTTGGAAGTTTCAGTGATTTCCCAGCTATAAGATGACAAAAAAAAAAATCGAAATAAGATCTCTCTTCCTTAAATTTCTGTTCATGGGTTCTAGTTCGTGAGAACACCCATGCTCTTCCACCAGTTACCTCACGCCAATATGTTGCCACACTCAAACCCAAAAATTTGTCGTCCCTCAAGGCCTCAACCAATCAAGAAAACGGATGCAGCAATCAATCATAGACCAAAAAGTTCCATTCCAAGAAACAAAAAAATAGAAAATGACAGTACAGCTCAAAAATTACAATTTATTCATCCAAAAAAATTCAAAAATTTTCAAGGTGGAAAAGAGCCTAAATCAGTGACTAGTATGCACCAATTCATATTAATTCACAAATATGTATGTTAGAAATGGCATACTCGAAGAAGGGCTGGAGAGCTGAGGACGGAGAGCTGCCAAGGAACAGAAGCATAGCGGGGATCACAGAGGGCTGCTTCTTAGGGTTTTCAACCAGCTCCAAAAGCTCTACGCAGTAGGGTTTTAGCTGTGAAAACACGCTGCTTCGGCTCCCCTCTTCTCCTTCTTCTTCTTGAACTTCTTCTTCTTCGTCGATGAAGACGCCAGTAATTCTCTGGATTTCGTCCATTCGAAGGCTCCAATCAGAGACAGAAACAGAGAGCGATTGAGAAGAAACAACCGCGAAGATTCAAGAAGAAGTAGGAGGGGTCGGATCCCAGGCGATTAAACGGGTTCAAGTCGGGGTTTATGGACAAAAAAATCCCGGTTAACGGTTGCTTTCCTAAATATCATTCTATATTAATGCTATGTTTGTTTCGGCGTAAATTGATTTTTGAAAAAATATTTTTTGTATTTTTTAGTGCCTATTGCGATGAAAAATAATAGTTAACAGAAAATATTTTAAGTTTGACCCAAAAAACTTCTTTAATTTTTATAAATTGTTTCATTTTTTTACAACCGTAAACTATTTTTCGAGTTTAAACTTCTCATTTTCAAAACGTCATACCACATTCAAAACACCGCTAAACCCCACTAGACCATTGTCGAAACCTGCCGCAACCTCGTTAGGACACCGACAGGGTTCGGGTAGGTCACAAGAAAGTCTTAGTGAGGTCTTAACAGTGTCCCGACGAGTACCAAGCAAGGTCCCAACGAGGTCCCGGCTTGGTCTCGACCAAGTTCCGGTTAGGTTCCAATGACGTCTCAGTCCTAACCGGGTTCTATCAGGTCTTGCGGTGTTTTAGTTGTAGTCCAGCAATTTTATTAATATAATATATTAATTAAATTAAATTAATATCTTATGTTGTAAATAAAAATTAATTTTTATAAAAATATTTGTGATTTTCTGTACGCACTAAACACGAAAAACGTTCTTTCTTGAAAAATGATTTCCCTAAAAATGTTTCAACGGAAAAAATTTTATGTCGAAACAAACGAAGCATAAAACTCATTCTCTTCCCCTAAATATAAGAAAACTCTTAAAAAATTCCTTACACCATATTCTCATACCCTAAAATTGAATAGGGAAATCAATAATTGTACCCTAAAATTAAGGGAAGCAAAAATAGTTTATTTGACATTATTTTAGTATTAAAAACGTCCCATTTACTCTCTTTTTCCTCTAACATTTGTTTGAAACAATATTTAAATGGTTTCTCTTTATATAACTATGAATTGAATACGCCATTAGTTGGAGAAGCGTTAAGCAGATAAGTATTGTTGATCTTGGCATTATGAGTATAGAACAGTCTCTTATTATGTTGTTTTGTGACAATAGTAAAGTAGTTACACAATCTAAGGAACCATAGGAAAGGGAAACACAACAAATGCAAATATGATCTCATAAGAGAGATATAGTATCTCGAGAAGATATAGTTATAGCAAATTAAGATTCCATCGGTTGAGAATTTGGGAATTTTTCAGTAAGACCTTGCCATAAAAGATTTTTGAATCTCACTTAGAGAGAATGATAGTCAAATTTATGCCTAGTTAGAATTGAAAGCAAGTGAGAGTTTGTTGGAAATTATGCAATAAATCTCAATGTTTTATTTTTGAATGACATTATAATTTATAATGAATAAAGTTATCATTCACTAATCTATTTATTTGACCATATGACATATGATTAATTCTTTTACATGCTTATTATATTATTTATATTATGCATGTGAATAGTCCTTAAATCACATTGAATATGGTATATGGTGTGAATAACGTGGTTATCACACAAGGCCTTAAACCATAAACTTTGTAGTCTTTAATATTTTCTGGTTCGCAATCGGTAATGGAATTGGGCATTCCATTTGCGAAGACTATTATACATCAATTATGGTGATTTATCTTAATCAAGCAAAGGTGAAGACTTTCAATTGATGTGTAAGTGTAATACACTAAACAGACAATGGGAGTTGTTATTTTCTTAAAAGTATTATCAATAGAAATGATTATAGCTCTCGAGACTTCTTATGATATTGATCATAAATCCTATAAGCATTGAAAATTCATATGTCAAATGGAGATCACTTTGATGAATTTAGGAATGAAATCGTTACTGCGGTCAAAATTTTCGTTACGTTGGATGATCACATGTAGCATTATAAGATTATATCAAGAAGAAATTCAAGTCCTTTATTCAAATGATGAGAAATTTCCCCTTAAAATAAATTTTATAGATTGAAGTATTCTCAATTTAGCCAAGGCATTTTTGCAAGGAATACAAAAATGCTTATGTACATGGTAAAAAGGATTTCACAAGTGCAAGAATAATAAATAACATTTGTTACGCAAGCATAAAAATGTAGAGAATTAAAGTGACAGTGGCTCGTTTGGTGTCAAATTTAATTTGATTTTATTTGATTCTATGTTGACTTTGCAGATATTGAGAAAAAAATGGGTTTTGAAATTATGTTTGGAAGGTTTATAAAAATTTTGAGTAGGTGATTATATTTGAAAAAAAAAAATATATTATATTTTAATTATTAATTTTTTTTTTTTAAAAAAAAGCTGAAACCACCCCAGGGTGGCCGGACCAGCCCGAGGGTTGCCGGACCACCACGGGTTGCCAGACCACCACCGAGGGTGGCCGGACCACCCCCGAGGGTTGCCGGACCACCCCAGGGGGTGGCCAGACCACCCCCGAGGGGGCCGGACCAACCCAGGGGGTGGCCGAACCACCCCAATGGTGGCTCAGCCACCCCTCAAATTTTTTTTCCTTTTTTAGTTTTTTTTTTTTTTCAAAATAAAAAATATAATTTTTTGAGTTGGGGAGAATAAATTTGAGTTGAGTTGAAAAAATTTGAGTTGTTGAAAATTGTTGACTTTTTAGAAGAATTGAGAAGAATTGAGTTAAACCAAAAAGAATTGGTTACCCTTCATTGACTTTAATTCTGCTGCGGAATATTTCATAGGGGAATAAAAGTCAATATTAAGTCTAAGGGATTAATTGATTTAATTAAAAACATATACTAGAATAAAATTACAATTGTTTAATGAAACCAATTGTAATTAAATAGTGACTTGTGATAGTTAAGGTTATTTGAAGCTAGTTTTTATTTTTATTTTTTTCTTTTGGGCCCCTCACCAAGTTAATGTAAATTAAACAGGTCAGACTTTTTATTTATTGGGCCACTTGTTTTTATTTATTAAAACATGAGATAGAGAGAAACAGTGCATGAGATACAAAAATGAGAGATTGAGCTTGGGATAAAACCTAAGTCCAAGGCCACTACAATAGGCGCCAGGGCTGGGGATCAAATCTCTAGCCTTGGCTGCATTTTTTTAGTGTGGAGGCTAGGGTTTTTTCTACCCTAGCCGTCCACTATGTAGTGGAATAGCATTCCCACATTGCTAAATCTGTCTTCTCTCTTTTTCTTTGCTAAGCCTATAAATAGAGAAACTTGAAGCTATCTCAAAATACACTGTCACTTCAGTTCTTTAGTATTTATTGAGAATTGTATATTTTTGAATATTCTCAAGAATGAGTTAAAAGTTTTGAAGAGCAAGATAACTAGCCCTCACTCTTGGTTATTTTTAATCATTAGTGAGAAGACTTGAAGGTTTTAAGATTCTTAAGGCTACACGTGATTCTCATTAGAGGAGCAAGAAGATTTTGCCCAATTGTCTAGGGAGTAGCCGAAATACCAAGCGAGTGTTTTAATTCTTTATTTAAAATAGCATTATTCTTCACAAAGATCAATCCTGAATTAAATATTTTTATTTTTTACTGTGCAATTATGTTTCATATTCCCAACACTTTTTCTATTCAGTTTCATTCTCAAAATCCTTTATTGGTTTAAACATCGGAGACATCTAGCCGTGCAAAAATCTGCTTCATCACAAGACAAACAAGGTCTTTTTTTTTTTTCTTTTTCTTTTTCTCTTTAACCAAGGAAAAAATTTGTATAAAAGTATATTGTATAATCCACAAAGGAGTTAAACAAACAATCAATCTATTGTTGAAGGTTAAGATCATGCCACATTTGTCAAAAAAGAATACTTTTTTACTTTTATTTTTCTTTTTAAGAAAAATGCTTTTCGTGGGCTTTTTACTTCCGGTATACGTTTTCCCAAAATCATTGAAATCCTTATTTGTGTACGTGAAAAATGTTCATTGGACGAAGTCGAGCTAGCTGCTACAGGGCTTCCGTTCGATCATGCAAGTCTATGCCGAAAGTGAAAGTTGGTCTGAACTATCAAAATATCGAATACCAACCGAAAAGGTGAAAAAGAAAAAGAAAAAAGAAGACCAAAAAGTTAAGAGATTGAGGGCATTGAATGCTTAGTCATGAATGACGTCATTTGATCATATTTTAATGGATGGCACTGTTCATCTGAACGTTTGATCTCCTCTTCCATTGACAAATCGGCTAATTTGGTCAAAACAAAGGCTACAAAGCCAGCAAAAGTTGGTAAGATTTAATTTGGCAATTGGTATGTATAGTCAACATTCAACCTTTGTTTTTTCTGTCTTTGTTTCAAACAAGTGGTTTTACTTTTACAGTTTCTACTTGTTAATTATTTCATGTACTACTTTTTTCTGACCAAACAAGTAGCTGATCAGAGAATCTAATCTATCTATAAAGCAATTTGATTTGTCAAACTGGAGGCTGTACTTCCAACTTATACTGCTCGATCTTCATTCTCTGAATTTTTTAATCAAGAAAATGGAGTAATATCACCTACCCACCATGCAGATATATGTTTATTCAGTCTACATTAATCAACACCTAATGGGACTTAATCAATTAATTATTGATACTCCTATTTGCTTGCACAATTTTGATCATGATGAGGCAAAGAAGGCCACACTGGAAAATAACCCATGTCTGGATCCGATTCTGGGGCCACTACTGCATCCTTTGTCAAAATCTCTCTGTTTTCTTCCTCCATTGCATCTAATCCCAGTTCATTTTCCAAATAACACAACCACTCTTTGTTCTCAACTTCTACAAAATTTGAGCTTTGGCAAGCATTCACGGCCTCATGATGATGACCAAATTGGACAGAATCTAAGTTATCTAACATGTTCCAAAAGTCCAAATCAGCCTCCAGAGGGATTTCTAGCCCTGGTTTGTTCACCTCCTGTAACATGTTATTCACATCATAAGGTCCCCCATAATGGAGCAATGAATCCATTTGCTCTTCTGGCCTTGAGACAATATTCGAATCATATGAAGAAACAGAGCAACTTGTTTGCTCTCTTGGGTCTTTTCGTGGGTTAAATGCATCTACTACTACTTCTTTCTGTGAATCTTCAACTTTCTCAATTACCCCTATATTTTGTTTCCCACATGACGTGAATGAAGTAGATGAAGATGAGGATGAGGAGGTTATGGAGGATAGCTCATCTCCATTAGAATTTGCATCTTTCAAAGACCTTCTTTTCTTCAAGTGAGTGTTCCACACATTCTTAATCTCATTATCCGTTCTTCCTGGAAAATGAGAAGCAATTTTGGACCACCTGCAAATCAATTTTATAGAGCAACATGCCCGCGAAAGATTAATATGCATCCATCTTTGAAAATATTTACCATACTCCTGATTTTTATTCACTTTTACAATTATACTATTAAACTTTAAAAAATGTTAATTTAAGATTATCATCTTTCAAAAGTTTGGAATGTCAACCTTCCCGTCTAAATTCAGTGTTAAATCTTTAAAATACTCCCGTCTTTTTTGTTTTTGTTATTAATTTTTAATTATTAAATCAATGTATTTTTGTAATTTTATAAAAAATTTAGAGATATTTTGAGAATTTCACTAATTAATTTGGACAGAAAAGTTATCATTACAAACTTTTAAAAAATAATAACCATACATTGACAATTTTTAAAATTTAAAGATATGATTGCAACAGTAATAAAAGATCGGAAATTAAAAAATCTTAACATATATAGATATATATAGATATAGATAGCGTGTAATAGGATCTCACTTGTTCCCCAAAGCTTCGTGTAATTTTATTACGGCATCCTCTTCCTCTTTCGTAAATCTCCCTCGCTTGACGTCAGGGCGGAGGTAATTAATCCATCTCAAACGACAACTTTTTCCGCATCGGAGCAGTCCTAAAAATTGGAACAAGAAAGTAATTAATGTGAACTTAATTAAACTTAACATTTCGAGCCCAACGATAAAGGAAAAATAAAATGACGTGATCTCTTTTTTTCATGCTGTCAAATAAAATTAAAAAACAACGTTGATTTAGGTACAAGATTGTGTGAAAATTTGAATCAAGTATGGTCGGTCGGGTAGCAGTTGTTGTCAATACTGGCCTTTTTTAGGTGGGATTTCCTAACTTTAAATATCTTGCAATCTTAATTTAGATTTTTTTTTTCTCTTTTGTACTTTAATTTAGAGCCAATGATATATAGACTAATTAAATTATTACACACGTTTATCAACCATATTTCACTAAACTTACCAAACACTCCTGTATAACAATAATAGTTAAAAAAAAATTTAAGGACAGCACACTTAACTTAAACAATATAGAGAATTCTAATTCAAAAATCGACTCAAGAGTACTTAGCCGACCATTATCGGAAAAATTGTTTTCAAAGTACTGGAGGTATATATTCTTGAACAATTTATTTATATGAGAGGTTAATTTTCGGTAAGTTCCAAGATTTGAGGAATTAATCCTTGCTACACGTACACTCCATTAAGTCTTTAGCGCTACATATATTTAGGGTGTTTGGGATTGCGATTTCATAGACAATAAGTACAATTTTAAACCAAATCGTAAAAACTAAATTGTTTGAGAATTGCGTTTTTAAAAAATTACGATTTGAAATCGCAGATTTTTTGCGTTTTCAAATCGCAAGTAAGGGTGTATTTTTTAAAAAACGCAGAATTTTAAAGGTTAAACTGTAATTTTAAATGTCAAATAGTGATTTTGTCAAACGCTTAACTGCGTTTTCAAAAATCACATTTTCAAATCGTACTTTTTGTAACTGCAATCTGAAACGGACCATAATATCCTATGTACGCATTAATGCACAAAATTAATTTTGGTTTCAGTCATCTAATTTGCTGTGAATTTTCCTTATTTGAAAAGGAAATCAAAGGCTGCAGGGCGTGGTAGCTACATATGGTGGAGAAAAATTGAAATATCAGAATCTGAATTAATGCGATTAAGTTAGAGAGAAAAGCAACAAATGATTACGTGCTTCTCCGAAAAGTGACTAATAATACTGCCATTGGTCGAAAAAGATCCAGAAAAAAACTGGTAAATACATTTCAAAATTGTCATGCTGGCTTAAGCTAAAGTAGCACATCAATGTCACGGTCAACGCACTTCTTAAAGTAGGTGACCACTTTTCATGTTATGGGATATGATGTAAAACAGATTCCAGGCTTACAAATCCTAGTTTTCACGTTTAGATTGCCCAAAGAAAAGTCTCACAGTGAAATAAAATAAAATAAAATATTAAAGACTTTTCAGGATTATTAATCAGCATTAAGTACTGGAGGATGATGAATATGGAAGTACTCTATATACTAGCATTGAACATTTAATAATAAGGCAAGAAATTCAAACATATCGGACTTGTTAATTTGTTGTCCAAATTAAGGATATGTATTATTATTTGATCATCATCAATCCAAAACTTAATTGCAAATTATATATTACATAAATCCGATATCGATCATATTCTCCAAAGGATCAAATGGGAGGTTAGATCCCGTGTTATCAGCAAATGAAATTTCAAGAAAACTAGGGGGCAATGAGACTATCTGCTACAAATGGGGAATTGATATAAGAATTTTGGTTTAGTTTCCGAGTTGTTTGCTTGCTTGTTTAGTTGTTGGTTTTATAAAGCTGCTCCTTCATCCAAAAAAAATATATATATTGATCTCAGTTTTCTTTTTTACCCAGAAAAGTCAAGAAAATGCCAGATTGCATGAAACTTTTCTCAGTATGCATGCATGAGAGAGAGAGAGAGAGAGAGAGAGAGAGAGAGAAATACCAGCTTGCTTAGGAAGGGCCCTCCAGTTATCATGGCCATGCTTCTGAATGAAAGTGATGAGCCTCAAATCCTCAGCAGGACTCCAAGGGCCCCTCTTCACTTGACTCTTATCACAACACGGCGCTCTTCCTTTCCCCATCTATGAATATATGATATATCACCCACAAATATTGCTCTTCGATCAATTCATCACTAATTCACATGAAACTCCTTTCAACTGCATCACCTTTCTCTATTAATACATGAAAGAGTGAGAGAGTGAGAGAGAGAGAGAGAGAGAGAGAGAGAGAGAGAGAGAGAGGAGAGCGACGGGGGAGATTTCCAAGTTTGACACACTGGTCATATATGCCATGGAATGGGGAGCGCGATGTTGCAATAAATAGAAGGAGATCCAGCAGAATTATTGTAAATCTATAGTTACAAGAATTAATTAATTTTTTATTTGTCCTGGCATGGTACAGTCTCCCCAACTTCATCAAGCTTAAGCTCACCTGTAGTTATCCAATTTTGAATTTCAATTTATAATTATTAATTACTTCCAAGTCTTATATTGCTCCGATCCACTACACACACTCCTATAATACTCCACATGAGTCTGAAAAGATATAGTTTAATTCCTTAATTCATCATCACATATCGATGTTACACTTGTCATTCAATTCTCTTTATTTCTGTGTCACTCAAGCATATATAGATATATATATTCTCCAACATATGTTCTTAGTCTTAATTACAGATATGATTAGATAACCTCTTGAATAATATGGATAAGCTCTTAAATTAAGGCAATTAAATCCTTGTCTCCCTAATAGAAGAAAAAAAAAGAAAGGAAAATGCTATATTTTCTTTTCTTGTCTTTTTCTCATCCTTTTGTTTCTCAAAATCACCATTAGATTTGTGGTCTCCATATGTAGACATACATGAAATCACAGATCCAATGGTAATTTTGAGAAATAGAAAAAAGATATCGATAGATGCTGTAGTATTTTCCAAAAAAAAAATTAATAGATTAACATATACTTTAACTTGTCTCTGGACCCCTATCGTTTTTTAAGGCTCTTACGTACGGCATAACAAATTTAATTTCTTTGTCCAATATTAGCCGACGAGAAAAAAGAAAATAACAGCGACATTAGGCAAAGAAAACTCGTGTGGTTTTCCTTTGTCCTTCGGTAAGTGGTTCTGCTACGTAGAACCAGTCAAGATAAAAAAGTTGCAACACATTTATTTTCCACCCGGCCAAGTTCCTTGATACAATTTTCCACACTAGATCGGCACCATTCTATAAAGTACAAACTACCGAAACCGACAAAGGTAGAAAAAGTATGACAAAGAGAACCAGTTTCTTTTTCTTTTTTTGTTTTTTTTTTTGTTTTTGTTGTTGAACTTCTTGTAGTTGTGGTAATGGTACTTTAACCTAATCCGATGACATGATGTGTTTGGAATGAAATAAACAAGTGAAAATCTATGATCGAAACCTTCCACCTTAATGCCACCTGCATGGTCCATATGAGATTATTAAAAAAAAAAAAAAGAAGCGGGCCCATTTTGCGGAAAAATCAAATAAACTCTTATTTGAGGTTGAAATACTACTAATTTAATTATAACCCTATTAGAAAATGAACGACTAGGATTCTCTCTTCTTCTTTTCTTTTTTTAGGTAATTAACTCTCTCTTCTTTCCATTTTTATTTTTCTGATAAAAAAAAAGTATCAATATTTTAAGAACCCAAACCCGCGGGGGTAAAAAGAGAAAAAGGAAGCACTATAGTCTAGAATGGGGATCCACAACAATTATCCATCTGAATTGTGAAAAAGGAAGCACTATAGTCTATAATAAGGACCCACAACATCTGCTCAAATTGCTAGCAATTTAGGCGGATAATGTGAGAGACTTTATATGGGACCCACATACTTGAGTAAGTGACCGGAGAGTTTAGAATTAATTTAATCAAGTAGGTCTCATATGATGCCTCTCACATTATCCCCTTGCCTCGAATCCTTATCCCTATCGTCTATATGTAAATGCCAACAGTTTTTCGGTTGGTGATGTGTCGGAACCTGCAAGACAATGAATAGTGAGGCCAAGAGCTTGTCAGAGCAGACCAATGGATGATAGCTCCAATGCCTAAGTCAGTGTTTGTCTTTGAAGAGTGATAAAAAATCACAATGAGCTTGAGAGCCAATGTCGAGAAAAAAGAGTCTAGATGCTTACCTTGGCATTCTCCTTTGATATATGTACTGACATGGCCTTTAATGAAGTTGATCCTCCTACTCCAAAAATCCTAGAATTGGGGGCATGATGTTGCTTGAAATGTGACTAGATGCCATGTATTAGCGGATGGATGATCCCCTTTTCCCACGTATGAGGTCATGGGTAGAGTTCAAGATTGACTCGAACTAATGTGACACATTCTTTCCCTGGCATTTGGGGGCTCGAAAGATATTGGTAAATTGATTGCCCTAAGATCCACCTACTGATATTTAGCTAATAAGAGCAGGTACTTCAGGTTATTGAAACAGGAGATAAGATGGTCTGATCATTAGCCTACTATTCCTCTTGATCGCCAATATTTTGAAAGGGCGACCTCTGAACACTTGTTATGCAACTTGAGCAGCTCGGACTTAGTGCAAGTCCCTACCGTTGATTGGGCCTTTCGCTTGGCAAGTTGGGACTAGGGGCAGAGGCACCTATAAGGGTGAGGGGGTCCATGACATCCCCAAAAAACTTTAAAACCCCTAAAAAAAATTATTTTTTATATTATCACCACATATGGTCCCTACAACCTGCAACAATGAGAAAATATGACCCCTGCAACAATGAAGAAATATGGCCCCTCAATGACTCGTGAGGGTGAGGTGTGAAGAAAACATTTGGAACATGAGAGACAAAGAATTTATCAAATGAAAAGTGAGAATTAAAAAATAACTTAAATAATTTCAAGAATACAAGATTAGTAGTTATTAGGCATGAGAAGAGTCAAGAGAGCCAGCCAAGTGTTTCATTCTTATCCTAGTGTTTGAGAAAAAAAAATAAGAATTAAAAAAATAAAAAAAAAATAAAAAAAAATAAAAAATAAAAAAACTACATAGGCATGAGAATAGAGCTGGCCAGGAGTACGCAGGTATAGGTGTTGGTTATTATCTTAATGTTTGATTCTCAAAAGATAAGATTAGGAAGAAAAGTAAAAAAAAAAACACTCTGCTTAGGTTAATTATGCTCACATTGTTTAGATTAATTATGCCTAGATAAATATAGTACTACTGAAATTAGTACTGAAGTACTAATTAAAATGCAACACCTTAATTTTGGATGTAAAAAATTCCTCCAAATCAGATTTGAATTTTTTCAATTTTTTCAATTAAATTAATATTTGCCTTGAAAATATGTAATTAATTTGTTTTATTGGTTTGCAGCATTTGACTAACACCTTATTGTGTTTAGTTTGTTTTTAAAAAATTCCTCAACATCATAACACTGATTCACTAAAAGATACTCATTTTTAAAGATTATTTTATAGAAATATAACTTTTGTATAGAATTATGACTTATATCTTAATTAGTATAAAATTAAGTTTAAGACTTGTTTGCTTTTATTTTATATAAATACTCGCATACATATAGAGAGACTATATATATATATGTGTGTGTTCGGACCCCCAAGGTAAAATTTCTGGCTCCACCCTGGTTGGGACAGTTGGGGCGCTGGCCCATGTCCTAAAAAACTCTAGCTCCTTAATTTGTTTTTAAACTACTATACTGATACAGATTTTAAGATAATTAAACTGCTCTTTACAGAAGTTAATTTGTAAAGGTAATAAATATACTTTCCTTTTGACTATATATGAGTGTAGTCCATTAATTAAAAGAAATAATGAGCATCCTTATAACACGGAACTAATTTACTTGAACAATAATGTACAGTGCAAATATCCCTCAAATTAACTTGCTTCGTATTATAACCGGGTCAATGAATTGAAGGCTATAAAAACATAATCCCTTACGCAACAACGACAGAAGATCATGCATCTTGTTTTCCTTACCAAATTTTATTATATTATAGCTACTAGCTAGCAAGTGGAATGTTGTGAGATCCATGCATTGATGGTGCGAATCATGTCAAAGAACAAGTCTTATGATTTAGGTCACCCGCCCGAATTAGTGCCTTGGATTAATATATATATTTAACTCCATCTCAAATTGTTTAATTAATTATACATATATATAAATATGGTAAGCCCTGCCCCATGCAATACTATAGACTAGTAGAACAAATCTAACCATATTTGAAAATGACAAAAAAGAAAACATTAATTCCCCCCCTTCCCTCCCTAAGTCTTTTGTTAGGGAAACTAACATTACAAGGCTTTTACGATGTGGTACCTAATCTATTGACATCTTTCTCTTTTGGGTTAGTAGGGTTTCACTAACCATTGAAGACTTTTTAAGACTACCAACCTTAACAAGTCCAAGCACAGAAAGTCAAAAGAAATATATTGAAAAAAATATATTAACACATATGCATGACGAATAGCTTACGTGTGTTTGGCCTGTGGAGCCATGTGGCATACCATTTAACTTCACAAACTTAGAAGAATGATCGATCAACTACGATTTGACAATTAGCAGCTTTATTATTCTTTGTGTACACACGGCCGGGAAGCCGAAAGCTGCCAAATCCATGTCCCACTGCACGGCTGCTTGGGTGAGTTTGACAAATTGCTACCAAGATTTTAATGGAGGTATATATAATATAAGTGATGATTTAAAATTTTAATTAAATCATTTAATTTATTATTTTTTAAATTTTTAAGTTAAATGATGATTTAACATGATATTATAATTAATTTAATATTAATTTCACATTTTAGAGATCACTCAAAAAATAAAAAAAAACCAATGCACCTTAAGGTTACGTTCGTTTGTAAGTGAGTTTAGGAGGAAAATGTTATTAGGATTTAGTAATTTCTTCCGTAGATAAAAATGATAAATTATTAAAGTAAAATATTTAATTAAAATGAGAATCGAATTGTGGATATAAAATGTGAATTAAGAATTTTTGTTTTGATATTATATTAAATTATCACTTATTTAAAAAATTTAAATCGATAAAAAGTCTAATAATTTTTATATTTATAAATAATTGATTTTTTTTTTTTTTTGGTGTTGCGGTGGTAGATAAACAAAAAAAGTCATTATCAAAGGTCACGATATAAATAACCTTTGACTTTATATAGAGTTATAAATGCAGTGTTCCTTGCAGTAGGATCATCAATCACGTAAGTGGAAGATCATAACAATTGAAAAGATCATGCAACTACTGAGAATTAATTCAGGAGAAGAAGAGCAGCATCAAAGGATAAAATTGCCATTCATTTGACAGGCAGGAGGAAATTCGTGATTGGAGGGCCAAAGTAAAAACATGATAAACAATATAAACTAGGCACTCATGAACAATAATAATTTTTTTTTTTAAAAAAAAAGAGACTTGAAAGATGAAACTCACATGAGCATGAGATCATTAGGAATGACAAAATATTGACTTTGTTTTTAGGGTAAATGTAAAATAAATTTCTAGATAATGCATCATTTGTAATTGATCATTTCGTCAATATTTTTGTGAGGGTACTGTAGGTGTTTAATTTTTGAAAAAAAATGTAAAATTGATCCATGTAATTGGCCTAAATTATAAATCACTCATTGTGGTATAACAAAAAACTCAGAGGTCTCTGTAGTTGGCCAAAATAACAAATCACTCATTTAAGTAAATTTTCGTCAATCATTTTAACAGAAAGTGTTAGTCTGCCACGTCAATCATTTTAACAATAGCACGTCATCTTATTGGTCTGATGTGGCAGACTAATAGTTTCTGTTAAAATGATTGGCGAAAATTTGCTTCAATGAGTAATTTGTTATTTTTACCAACCACAGAGACTTCTGAGTCTTTTCTTATACCACAGAGAATTATCTGTAATTTAGACCAACCACATGGACCAATTTTACAATTTTTTTCTTAATTTTCTACTATATCCTGTACTCTATAACATCCTAGCCTAACCTGTGAAGTTGAACTCTTTTTTCTACCCAAGTCACTCTTTGTTTAGAGTATCAATAAAAAAGAAAAAAGGGTACTATTTTCACTCAAAATTTTCAACTTTCCAATAAAAGAGTGTGAGACCATTTTAAAAAGTTAACGATTTAGGTAGGGGCCATTGGCTCTTGAAGGGGATGACTTCCTTTGTAATACAATTTTTTTTTGGGTCTCTTGTAGGGGTAATGGCCCCTTACGACTTGTAAGTAGTTTCGCCACTAATTAAAGGGGTGTTTGTTAAAAATTTAGGGTTTTTTTTTAATAATAATAATAACAAGTAATTTATGTAATATAAAGTAAAAAGAATGTTGTGAATTTTTTGTATGTAAAAGTGAAAAAAAATTTGTTTTTCATTTGAATAGTAATAAAAAGTGAGTAATGTGATATAAAAAGTATATAAAAAAATTATTAAAAAATGATTGATGAAATATTAAAAGTAGCACTTGGCATCCACATGACATTCTTTTTGAGAAATATCGGTTTAAACCTATATATGATGCTGGTAGTCAAATTAATGCCAAGCTTTCCTCTGTTATTAAGAGCCATGAGTAGAATTGGCCTCCTGCGAGATCAAATGATCTGATATGCATTTAGAGTCAGCTCCCTCTTGTGCCTTTGGGTGATTCTAATCAAGTTTTTTGGAGTATTTCCAATTCGGGTAAGTATAACTGCAGTGGCACTTGGGACTATATCCAGAATAAGAGGGCTCTTGTTCCTTGGTGGAAACTCATTTGGTTTTCACTTGTCATCCTTAAACAAGCATTTATTCTTTGGTTGGCTATCCAAAACCAATTTGTCACTAGAGAAATGATGGCTAGTTGAAGGTTTAATGGAGATGTTATTTGTATGTTTTGTAGAAATTGCATAGAGGGGAGAGATCATCTCTTCTTCCAATGTAGCTTTAGTCGCCGCATTTGGAAATCTGTCATGGATCGATATCTCATTGTTGGTTTCCTTGATGATTGAGAATAGATCATTGCAAGAGGGGTGCAAGATTGGAAGGGCAAGAGCTTGAAGTCTGTTTTGGTTAGGCTTTGTCTGAGCTCTTCAATTTATGCTATTTTGGAGGGAGAGAAAAGCATCTGCCATGGTGTGCATACTCTCTCGAAAGATACAGACTCTCCTAAAAATATGTTAGGAGGTTCGCACTCAAATTACTTCTACGTGTAAATATGTTAAGAGTAGAGAAAATCTTCTCTTATATAGGAGTTGGAGGCTTCCTGATAGGGTGATTGCTTAGTTGTTAATTGTAATATTGTTGTGTTGTTGGTAGCTACACTTTGTAGTTGGGTTTTCCTCGTTGTAAGGACTTGTTTGATTAATGAAATTTATTCATATATATATATATGATAAAATGAATAAATTTCATTAATCAAACAAGTCCTTACAACGAGGAAAACTCATATATAATATATATATATTATATATATTATATATAATATTAAAAGTGGAGTTAACTTTTGAAGAGATAAAAATAAAAAATAAATAAAAGAAAAGAAAAATGAGGGAATGAAAAGTATTTAACAAACACAGCCTAAATCCTAAGAATGGCTAACATACCCTCAATCCTAAACTATGGCTAAAGTTCCCAATTCCTTATCTCTGGATGATGCAGAAAAATACCCACTTTTCTTTTCTTTTCTTTTTAATAGATGTGAGTTCAGTTTTCCTTTTCAATAAGGATTGAATTTTTCCTTTTATGTTAGAATTAGGTTTTTCATTTCCAGTTAGAATTTGTTTAGGTTTTTTTTTTTTTTTTTTTTCCCTTGTTAAATTAAGAGTATATCTTAGTCTATATAAGGGATATACACTCAATAGAACAATTTAATTTTGAAATATCAATCAAGTTTCAATCTTTTAGAGTTATTCTCTATTTGCTTCTTTGGAGTAATTTTGGTCTTTCTTTTTTTCCTATTTGTTCTTTTTTATCTTCTTGAGTTCCATTTAAGTCTTCAATTTTTAAATTTTACTGCTATCATACGTTGTCAGAACAATCCTAGTTCTGTCTTGCATTAGTTGGTATCACAGCTTAGCGTCTTCTTTGGGTGAATTTTTTCATCAGTTTTCATGGCTAGTGGTAGTGATCGTGGTCAGCATGGACAGGTTCCAAATGAAGAAGTCCCCTACCATAAACGCAGTATAGGAGATGTGATGATTAAAGACTTGTAGAGGCAAGTTGCGGAGTTAACCTAATGTCTAGCGGCGCAAAACTTGAAGAGAGATTGCGAGATGGGTGATCGTGATTGAAATTCCAACTTTGAGAACTCATATTACAATCATGTTTTGGGTTGAAAACAACATAGTCAGCATGAGCAATATAAAGTCTTAGACTTCAAAGTTGAGCTTCCAAAATTTTCTAACACTTTACAAAGGTGGCAGATTCAGGGCTGAAATAGGTTGAAGGAGGCGGAGATTGGATTTCTTATGGAGGAGTGGACGGTAGGGCTACTGTTCAGGAACAAAGCCTTCGGAGAGGTAGATAGGGTATCCAAAGAGACATATTTTGCCTCCAAAAATGCGGAAAGGGAAGAGGAATGGAGGAAGGGAAGAGCAACGGTTTTTTGCGTCTCTTTCATTTCATGAGAGAGAAGAGAGCTTTTGCACTAAGCTTTTTCTTTATCGCTATTCATCTACCTTTTTCAATTCAAATAAAATAGGCATGTTAACATACGGAAAGTTTGAGTCAACCCAAAAAAAAAAAACCCATTGCTAAGCATACAATATTGAATATTCATATGAGCTGTTCAATTTGGGCCCAAATCAGTCCGATCCAAATGCTCTTCAGCAAACATTTAAAAAGTAAAAAGTGGTCGCTCTTCGAAAGAACAAGCTATCACAAAAATTTGTGTAAGCATGCCTTTTAAGCATTCACATTCGTCTTAAAAAATCTTTAAGCTAAAATTTAGTTAACAATTTTGTTAAAAGATTATTTTTATCTATTTTAACTATTTACTTTTTTAAAGTACCTACATCCAACTTAGGACATGTTTGGTACGAAGAATGACTATTCCATAGAATAGTCTTTATAGAGTATGAAATGAGTGTAATGTATTAGTCTTGAAATAGTCATTTCGATGGTTATGAATGAATAGTTATTCCTTTAATTAAGGGAATAACTATTCTTTTCAACTTAAGAGGAATGATTATTCCCTCAATTAAAGGAATAGTCATTTCATCATGGCTATTGGAATGATTATTCCAAAGCTAATTTACTCTACTAATTTCATTTTTAATATAAGCTATTCCATGGAATAGCCATTCCACGTACCAAACATAACCTTAGGGTTTTAATTATTCACCTTTACTATTCCATTTAAATATTTTTTCTTTATTCATTGCTAATCCTTTCATATCAAATAAATATCCACTCCCCTGATTCCTTTCAACAAAGGATTTCAAATTCTACTCTTCCTTCCAAAGACATATTTAAGGTTCGCTTGATACATAAAATGGTAAGTCCATTAAAAAAATGAATATCTTTTATTAAGCATAAAAATGTAATAAATAACCTTAGTGTTAAAATATACATATATTTTAGTACTTTAAAATGATCATTTTTATAACCATAAGATAATAACTATTCTTTGAATTAAGATAATAAATATTCATTCAACTGAGGGAATAATTATTCTCTTAATTATTTCCTCAATTTAGAGAATAGTTATTCCCTCATAACCATGAGGATAACTATTTCAAAACTAATCTATTTCACATTCTTCTATTTCTAACAAAAGCTATTCTTTTTTTAATAAAATAGTCATTCCACGCGTACCAAGCCTAACTCTAGTTTTTTGCTGGAACTATATGTAACCTGGGCTTACTCAGGTACCTTCCTTTTCTTAGTCTCATGATACCATGTCATCCAGGACAACGAGTTCCCAGAAAGACTCCTGAGAAATCCATTGAATTCATGGTCTGAGGCATCTAAAAATTAGAAAAACAAATCAAGGCACAAAACACTAAGGAACAGCAGATGTAGAAAACAAGGCAAACTAACAGCATTAAGTATCAGAGTAATTTAATTAAAACAAGTTTCCAGCCCCAATTTTCGGTTTATCCACACACATGCAGTAACTCGTAAGTTCATAAAGCATCAGTACAAAATAGAGCCTCAACGAGTCTCCTATGATAAACAAACTACTTAAAGGCTGCCACCCCTCAGTGCAAGCACCAGATGAAGGACAGAACCCCCCTCAATATTGTAGTCTTTAGCTGTTTTGTCATCTCCAAGCTGCTTACCAGCATAAATAAGCCTGCAACCAATACCAGTATTAATGATATATAGTTTCCAAGAATACAAGACAAAGACACAGACCTATGTGGCATTGGCTAGCACTCAATGATATGGCAAGAACTATTGTACTCCATAGGATTTTGACATTATTTTTCAAAAGGAAACGATCGAGTGCATCAAATAGACTCGGTATAAACTCCGTGAAGTAACATTACACCTTAATGGACCAAAAAAAATCAAATGTAACTGATAACGACAATTTGAATAATTACGAGATACAAATTGATGGACATTGCATGAATGATATCAACTACAAGATTATCATTCAACTGATAACAATAAATGGACAATTTTTATTCCTAATAATCATTTCAAAAGGCATAAAAATCAAGTAATTCCAATCTCTATGGATTTTTTAAAAAATTTCAAGACTAATGTCATCATGGTCACAAAATATGGACTAAAATTTATGTGGTACGAAAAGACTACCATGAATGCTTCTTTTTTTTTATAAGTAATAAACCAATCTCATTGAAATCTTAAGGCGCCCTTAGTACACTAAAAATATATAAAAGAAACCACCTAACTAGAAATAGCAAAATGAACTACCATGAATACTTGAAAAGCACAATTCAAATCCTATCATGAAAACAATGCAGTCATTCCCTGAGAAGAATAGAAATGATGTTATCCATCGCCTAAAGATTCACCCTTACAACCTAGCTGGGAGGAAACAAATCAGAATCCATCATGCAATTCCTTGGCTAAGGACCCACAGTACCAGGCAAGGACCATTTCAACAGCAAGATCAATAAAAATGCACTGATTGCTTTCTTTCTTTTTCTTTCTGATATGTCAAGAGAATGCACAGATTCAGTTTCTCACAGGACATGTATGATCACGGGGACACCAACTCAATGCACAAGTCAACAGAAAATAACCCCATAAAAAAACAAGAATAATAATTACAAAATGGTCCCAAGTGGTAGCTTAATTGGCTAGGGACCACGCCTCATGAAACGGAGGTTACTAGTTCTAACTTCCCCTTCCCCTTGAAGACAAAAAAATTACTTATCAAACAAAAAAAGAGGCATTGTGTTAAAACTTGCCACATATTCATTGCCTAAATAGAAATTCTGAATACAACATAACCAAAATGATTAAATTAATGCAGAAAAAAAATATACCAAGTATTTAGAATCATAAAGCATAGCTTGAAATAAACAAAGCCATACTATAAGTGCATCAAGTGGAATAATATTAGAAGATAAATAAAAGCAAACCTTTGCTGCACTGGAGGAATTCCTTCTTTTTCCTCGACCCGTTCCTTGATCCGGTCAATCGTATCAGTTGGTTCAATATCAATCTCAATTTCTTTTCCAGTCAGAGTCTTCACCTTTATCATAGTTCCTCCCCTAAGCCTCAAAACTAGGTGAAGTGTCGACTCCTTTTGGATGTTGTAATCTGCAAGAGTTCGACCATCTTCCAATTGCTTACCAGCAAAAATCAGTCTCTGCTGGTCTGGAGGGATACCTTCCTTGTCCTGAATACATATGCCCAACTCTAGTTCAACATTGATGCGACAACACAAAAGAGAAAATCAAAAAACATGGTACACTGATCCCATTCCCACCACCTAACCCATTGGTACCAGCAACATATCAAAAAAATTGCAAAAGGGAAAATATTATGTGTATCAGACAAGCAGTTGACTACTAAATTGCCACAGGAATTTTCTGGTGTTTATATTTAAGGTGTCAGCTAATTCCAATACATTTTAACTCTATCATCTTTACTATTTTATGCAAATCAGAGACAACATAATCATTTAGCAAAAAAAGAAAAGGGTACCCTAAAATTTAGCTTTTAATTCTCATTACCCTTCTTGATCACATTTCACAAAACAAGAATGCCTCAATACCTTGGCAGCCTAATAGGTACCTGATGGAATAAACAAACAAAACCTACTTTCCAGCATTAGACACCACATAATGTATACTCTCCATCACTTGTACCAACAAAGTTGCTTCCGCGTAGAAGCTTCAACAGTTCAAAACATTGGTGCTCTTCTAGAGAGTTGTGTCAAATTAATGACGAGTCGCATCAAATCAAATACAAAACTACTTTGATAGCTACACTTTCACAAAGTAGGATACTTAGAAAAAGGAATAACATTATACCAAAATAAAATTCATGTGTACCCACAACAACTAAATAAAGCTCCTCCCTCATCAGAAAGCATAAATCCCATTCTAAAAGAATTAAAAACAGAAAAACAAACACTTTCCACGATATGGGCTACAATATAGAAGCGGGGTCGTTAATTGCCAATTAGCTACCGAGTACACCAGACAACAATGTTCTTTTGCGAAGAATCCCTTGTTATAATAAACAGATAACTATACACTAAATCACTAATTGAACAAAACAAGCATCCTTAATACCACAAATTATACTTATGCAAGTTTAAAATTTCTCTCTTTCTCTTCTTGGGCAGGAAAATTTAAATCTTCCGTATGATCAAAAACCACTAGAAGATACCATGCGTACAAACTAAACTAGATTCAAATTCCATTAAACCAATAAGCTCTTCGCACCAATAAAACTCTCAAAAATTATTTTAAAAAAAATAAAATAAAACAAAAAAGTAGGCTACATAAACCCCGTCTTCCAACTCACCAAGACAATCACAACAAAACCCAGATGAAGAATGAAAAACTACAAACCCCACCAAGATCCAAGGAGCAATCAAAACCCGGATTCAACCACAAACCCTAGTCGTTCTCCAACAAAAAAACTCAACCCATTAAAAAAATTTCATGAAACGAAAAAACAATAAAGCACGCAAACAATTCAACGGGAAATAAGGATGGAAAACAGACCTGGATCTTGGCTTTGACATTGTCGATGGTGTCACTGCTCTCGACCTCGAGAGTTATAGTCTTCCCGGTCAGCGTTTTCACAAAGATCTGCATCTTCCTTTCTTTTCTTTCTTTCTTTCTTTGCGTGATGTTGGCTGGGCTTAGCGTGGGTTTTGTTTATTTATTTATTTATATGTGCGTCTTGGCTAACGCACACCTTCGATTGGGGATTCTTCTTCTTTTTTATTAGGACCCACTCTTGTTATTCCCTAAATCTGTTGGTGGTGGAGAGAAGAGACTCGGTGGACCTCATCAGGAGACAAATAAAAGCAATTATTATTCTTTTTATTAAAATTTTAGCTTTTTTTTTTTTTTTTTTTTGAAATGAAATTTTAGCTATTAAGAAGGTTAATAGTTAAGTAAATCCTAAATGCCAACTGCTTCAAAGAATATATTATTATATATATATATAATATATTAGTATATATATATATATAATATATTATATATATATATATTATATATATATATATATACCAAACAGAGGGGCGGAAGGAGAGATTAATTGTAGAACACACTGTATGTGGTTCTAAGTTGTAATTGAGAATTGGGATGAAAGATCAGAGTAACAAATAAATGAACTTCACAGTTTAAATCAGAATATAAAATAAACTGATAAGTAAAATACATGAAGATAAGATAATATGAAAGTAATGAATTACTTTGAATTCAAAAACTTACAAAGCCAAGTTTTGGATGCTTGGAATGATCATGATGAAAACAATGTAAATTGTTACAAGTGTTTACAAGCAAATATTTGAGAGAGTTCTTAGATCTAAAGTTGACTGTTGAATGAGCTCTGCTCTAGACTGAAGAGGAACTCTGGTTAAATAGGCATCCAGGGAGAGAAGCCATCAAGATGAGGGAATCACGGGATTCCTGAAGATAAGGGCACATGAGTGCATTTCTGAAAAGAGGAGCCGAAAGTAACTCTGTCTTTCTGCTCTTTCTGCTTTCACTTGGGGTAAAGGCACCGAAAGTAACTTTGTCTTCAGATGCTTTTACTTTTGACTGTAGATGAACAGTGAGTTGTCGGGAGAGGTGGAAAGAACTTTGTCTTCTTTTGCCGACGCTTCAAATTCTCTGATTAGTCTGATTCTGACTCATGAGGATCCTGTGCACCCAGGGGGTCAAAAAAGGAGTCCTTAATGTTGTCCAAATGTACTGAAGAGTCTGAGGAGGAACCACCATCATCTTCGTTTGAATTTTTATCCAGGAGGGCCTGAACAATTGCCAAAATGTCTTGTTTGGAAGTCTTCTTCGTCTTGCTTTTTGAAGAGGAAGATTGCTGATCTTTGGAGGAGGAGGCAGAAGGACTTGATTTTTTGGGGGCCTGGAGGGCCTGATCTGGGGCTATGAGAGCCTGTTGTGTCCGAGACTTTGTTTGAATCGGAGCTACTGGGGTAGCCTGAATTGTTTGTGCAGAGAACTCTGTGTAAAGACGTTCCTGAACTTTGGAGAAGTTGTATTTGTCCCACCATTTGACAGAGAATTGTCTGGCGAGAATGACTCCTTCAGAAATTGTGTACTGCCATTTCAATATCCAGGGAACCCTGAAATAAGCAAAGAAATGCAGTAAACTAGGAAAATTAGCTTGATAACCATCAACTTTGTGAATGGTTGAGAAATACTGGATTGCATCTTTGACGTTGGTAGGCATGATATCATGAACTGGGCCATGAACTTGCCACCATCTGATGAACCAAGTAGGGAATTGTCCTTTGAAAAATTTGTCAAATTGGATAAACCAAGAATGACTGAAGTCAGGGAACTGGAAAAGGAAAACCTTAAACCAGGCTTCAATATAATCATGATAGGTGTAACCCGTAGCATGATTTGGAAGAGGTTTGGGAGAATAAGGAGGCAGGTCCCACTTATTCTGATGAATGAATTTACAAATGTAAATATGATGGTAAGAGATTTTTGAATTTATCTCAATTGGACGAATTCGAAGGGAATCCGTATGAGTGAGGATATCCAAATAATATCGCTCAGTTTTGAGAGGATGGGATGGCAGAAAGTGCCAATCATCACCGAAATATTTTTTTGCAATGATATGAGGAGTTTTTAAATGAATGAAACATTTTTCAATGTAGGAACAAAAGTTCCATGAGAGGTTTATGAAAGTAAGGAGTTGTTCTTTCATAAAATTTGTTTTGATAATTTGACGTCTTCTGAGAGGAAGAGGAAGCCAAAGGATCATGAACCGTAGCCAGAGCAGTCTGGTACGAAGGTTTGGGGATGTTACCAAGAATGGTAAATTTGTTTGCCACTTCAATTGCTGAAGAAGGCTGAGGAGAAGTTTGAAGTTGGCTTGGAGTAACAAGCTCCAATTTTGGTGCAAGTTTCTGCACATGTTCAGAAGGAGGAGTTGGCGGAGTATAGAAAGGGGCAGAGATTCTTTCTATATCCTGAAGAGAGAGGGTTTTCCCTCGTTTTTGGGCGAGCTTTCGCTCATTTTCAAGTTGCATCAGTAATTGTTGTTCTGACATTTTGTCCTTGTAAAAATTCTCTGGTGAGAAAATCAGGAATGCAATTTTGATCTCCTGCAAGAAAGTCAATGTCAAAGTCAAAAATGCTTAGAATAGCCTGCCATCTTGCAAAAATTTGTTTTGATGCAATGTTTTGAATATCTTTTTCTAAAACATGTTTTGCAGATTTGCAATCTACACGAAGAAGAAACTTTTGATTTAACAAATCATCTTGAAATTTGGTGATACATAGCACTATAGACAAAATTTCTTTTTTGATAGTACTATAATTTTGTTGTGAAGGAGTCCAGATTCCTGAATGAAAACGAACAAGTTGTTCAGGTTGAGTAGAATGGACTCTTTGTTTCAGAATGCCACCAAAACCCAATCCCGGAAGCATCTGTTTCAACAATTTTAAAGGAGTGGTATACTTGGGATTCCAAGACAAGGGAGAGTTTGGACAAATTTTTTGATTTCTTGGACAATAGCAGTATGCTGATGAGTCCAAGGAGGAGGATGAGTCTGAAGTCTATCAAAAAGAGGTTTGCATTTTTTGCGCAAATTTTGATAGAAATCTGCCACATAATTGAGAGATCCTAAAAACCGCTGTAACTGGGTTTTTTCAAGAATTTCATCTGGGAATTTATCAGCGAATTGGATAACACGACTGATAGGACTAATTTTTGATTGATGGATATTGTATCCAAGGAATCGGATATTGGTTTGAAAAAGTTTCATTTTTTTGGCAGAAATGACTAAACCATTTGATTTGATTACTTGAAGGAACGAGTATAAATGTTTCCAGTGCTCTTCAAGAGATTTTGAAAAGATTAAAACATCATCAATATAGACAATGGAAAATTTTGAAAAAAGACCAAGAATATCATTCATAATATTCTGGAATTCGGAAGGTGCATTTTTCAGACCAAAAGGCATTACATTCCATTCATATTGCCCAAAGGGAGTAACAAAAGCAGTTTTGTATTTGTCTTTTTCATTTATTTGGATTTGCCAAAATCCAGACTTCATGTCAAATTTGGAGAAAACAACAGATTGACTTAATCTGTTGATGAGATCTCTTTTGTTAGGAATAGGATAGCGGATCCATTCCAAAACGGAGTTCAAAGGCTTGTAATTGATGACCAACCTAGGAGTTCCACGTTCTAGTTCAGCATTTTTTTGAACGTAGAAGGCGGAGCAAGACCAAGGTGATTTACTTTTGCGAATGATACCTTTCTTCAATAAATCTTTTATTTCAGATTGGCAAAATTCCAAGGTTTCAGAATTCATTTGGATAGGCCTTGCTTTTGTAGGAATCCTTTTTTCATCAAAATTTTTGATGTAAGGAAGACTGACTGAATGGTGTTTCCGATGCCAAAAGGCATTTGGAAGATCAGAACAAACCTCATTCCGAATCCTTTCTTCAAAGAGTTTAATTTTTTGTTGAAGGATTGGCTGAGAAAGTTGGTCTTCAATTCGTTTAATTTTGATTTCATCCTGTAAAAACTCGGAATGTTTTTGTTTGGAATGAATCAGATTGATAGTTTTGGAGATTTGATTACTTTGAAATTCTTTTAATTTGGAAGAATCAAGCTTATTGAGAAATTTGAATTTTACTGATTCTCCAAGAGGTTGAGTTGTAACACCTTCGTCATCTGTTATAAATGGATATAACAGAATAATGAAAGGTAACCCTAGGATGACTTTGTCAGATATATTTCGAACTAAGACAAATGTTTGTTTGAAACAAACGTTGTCTTGGCAAACATGTGCATTTTGAAGCTCAAAGCTGATATGCATTTTACTACCATTGGCAGATCTGAGGGTTTCTTTTGATTTACTGTAATATTTGGTTGGAATTAATCCTTCCTGGATACAGCTTAGGTCTGCGCCTGAATCAATTAAGGCAATTACGTCAAGTTTAAAGTCATGAATGACTATTTGAACTTTTGAATACCATTTCTTGATTTGAATTCTATTCATTAAGAAGATGATATTTTCTTGTATTTTTAAAGTTTCATTATCCAAAGGTTCTGGATTTTCATCGTCGGCTTCACTACTGCTAGCGGCTGAATTAGCGGCTGAGTTAGCGACATTTTTAAGATGTAATTCAATTTTTAAAAGATTAACATCTTGTTCAAGGTTGTGATGTCCTTCTTTTAATTGTTTGAGTTCAGATTTAATAGTTTTTAGTTCAAGTTGCAGATCATTAATGGTGATGGGTTTTTTAGATTTTTTATCAAATTTTTTAAGAGCTTCGCTAAAACTTATTTCTGAATTCTTTGAGGTTGAGGGTTCATCTTTGTGAGTTAAAAGTTTCTTTAACTTTTGTAAGTACTGGGTTTTTAATTCAGGATTTTCAATTTTTGAAATTGCATCAAGAATGAATTCTTGATGTTCTTTAGTTTTTGTTAAGACGTTGATTTTTTTACAACATGTGTCTTGACAACCAAATGAGATGTTTGGAGTATTATGATTGTTGTCTGAGGCAGGACTAGATGAAGTTGAACCTTCCTCTGAATATTCAGTATCGGGTTCACTTGACTCAGTATCTCTAATGTCTAAAACTTTTATTAAGTTTTCTTGTTCTTCATTAGAGATTTTGAGTTGTTTAATGGTTTTCTTGGCCTTGCAGTTAACTGCAAAATGGCCTTGCTTGCCACACTTGTAGCAACCATCTTTAGATCTTTGTTTTGGTTTGTTAAACCTAGACTTAGATCTATGTTTTTTATAGAAAACATCATTAGACTCAAATCTTCTTTTGAAGTTTTTAAATCTTTTATGAGGTCTTTCATTTGAGGATGTATGGGTTTTGTATTTCCGAGATGGGGCTACAGGGGGTAGTCCGTATTGTTCACAGAAGTTTCCCATTTCGTATTTAGCTTTACGTTTATCTTTGTTTGCTGTATTAGATATTTTCATATCAATACACATTTTTAATCATTCTTTCTGGATAATTGAAACAAGGTTTCCGTAAGTGAAGTTATCATATTCTATGATATTATCTTCATTGACTAAAACCTGTTTGATTTTATGGGCAAAAAGACTAGGTAAACCGTTAATGAATTTTTCTTTCCAAAACGGTTGACTACTGTCGTCTCGTACCATGACTTTGGAGATGAATACATCTTTGTACCATCTAAAGTCAGACATTGTAGGACACCTCAAGTTGCTGAGTTGGTCATGTATCCTAGATTTGAGTTCACTGGGGGTACCAATGAAGTGTTCAATTATGGTGAAAACCAAAGTGTTGATACAATCAGAATATGCCATTCCAATTGTTTCATTGAAAAGGGGAATTCCATCAGGATCCTTTTTGATTGAATTCCTGATATCATCCTTCAGATGTTGTGATAGGTGTTTTTCCCACCACTGAGCAAGTGTTCCTGTGAATCCTGTTACTAGGAGATCAAGGATTTCTTTTTGGGTCAACACATGATTGTTATAGTAACTATTAGCTACCATAGACATATGTGTGAGTTTGTTGAGGAGTTCCTGCTCAGATAGACCATCTATGTTCCATTCATAGAGTTTATCTGGAGAAACAGCAAATTGAGAAGAAAGATGTCTTTCTTCGTATTGGACATCCGGAGGGGTTGGCCTAGGATACCAATTCTTTGTAAGAGCTGTGGACTGGGTTCGCATAGGTTTGTGAATCCTATTCAGTTCTAGACTGGAAAAGGCTTCTTGAATTTTTTTAATTTCTGGATCATCATCAGATTCCGAGGAGGTCTCTGTTGATGTATGAGGAAATGACAAAGTGTTAACATGTTTTGAAGATGTGGCAAGATTCTGGAGCATTTGCTCAATTCTTTCAATTGGTTTACTGGAACTGACATGTAAAGCATTTCCAAGCTTTATTTCTGGTTTAATTAGAGGTTTCTCTTGTTTAAGAGGTTTGTTGGAAAGTTTCTCTTCAATTTTATCCAATTGTTTACCTATGGTATGTAGGTGTTGGTTGGTAAAATTGTTTTGTTCGAGAATTCTTCTAGTATCTTCATCATCAGTTAAGGCTTTAAAAGGGGCAGCTATAACTTCTGATTCGAAATGTTTAATTATTAAATTATCTAGAGGAGGATGATTCGAAAGAATAATTGTTTTATCTTCTGTTATCCATTTATGTTTGGTAATGGTTTTTACCATGTTTTCGTTGATTTTAGAACAAGGTTCTTCATCAAATTTAGTTTCGGGATAGAATTCATTAATGAAATCAAAGAAGAACATGTCTGCTTTGGTTGCATTCATGATTTCTGTCCAATGTTGAAAGATTTTAGTTTTTTCTTCTTTACTAAATCTTTTACGATAAGTTTCTCTTCGGTCAAGATTAAGTTCAGACATGAAATCTTCATTAAGTCTTTTAAAGTTTGGTTTAAAAGGCTTAGTTATAACTCCTAATTTTGGGTTTTTGGGAGGAACTAAATGAGGAACTGAGAGAAGATCAGATGCAGTTGGGAGTTGGGATCCATTAAGGGAATCGACATCATCTGTATCAACTGGATCAGTTTCTATGTTAGGGGTTTCAAATTGTTCATGGGCCGTGTAACAACCATGACTGGTTTGGGACGAAGTTTGGATACTTTTAAGTTTGAGAGATTTTTCAATTTCAAGATTCAAATGTTGAAGCTTTTTTAGTTCTTCAAGTTTTTGTAGTTCAATGTCTATTTGTCGATCTCTGTGGCTTAAAGTTTCTGAAGCTGTTGAGAAGGATTTTCGAGTTTGGACTTTCTTTTTGGAAGGGATTTTTCTAGAAGAACTTATCTTCCTGGAAGATTCGGGTTTGTCTAAGTCTTCAATTTGGAAACGGTTTGTGGAGATGTTTGGTTGAGGTCCAAAATCTATTTTTACCCTGCCATCCATGTATTGCTGGATGTAGTCTAAATTGTTTAGACTTTGGGTTTGGTTGACAGAATGATTTTCATTGGTAAGAAACCAGCTATCAGGGAACTGGATGTCTGACCAGTGAATGGTTCTTGGGACATGGATGTCCGACTGTGGTTGGTGACCCTGCATAAGAAGGGTGTAGTTTTTTGGACTTTTTTGGGCTGCTCCAAAATTCAAATTGGTTTTTGTACATTTGTAGGAGATCCTATAAATCAAAGCTAAAGGTTGAACTCCTTCTAAGACGTTTAATCCTGAAGTTTTTATGTTCAAAGTTAAAGCTTTTAAAATATGTTTGTCTGTCAGAGCTAAGGATAGATCTGGGAAGACATCAAAATGGATAGGACCGTCATTGAGTTTAGACCGGACCGTTCCTAGAATGCTGTCATTGAAATCAATGAAACGGCATCTCTAATGGCTAACAAGGCAGTGGCATTGAGGCCTCTTCTTGTTAGTGGTTTAACTGCGACCTGAACTAATCCTATGTGGATAAAGTTATGGCCGTCTGCCTTATGTCTCCTTAAGAGACTCAGGACTGAAAAGTTGGCATGCCTCATGCTCCTTGCTTAAGGCAAAAACCTGTTCCACGGTTTTAACGTGGTGTTCACTTCGGAACGAATTTTTAAGAGACCAAGTAGATCTCTTGTAGATTTTGTCTAGGGGAACCCTAGGGATGTTCCAAACGTTGAAATCAACGTTGGTGTCTTCTGAGATAAACTCAGTATGTTCTTGATTGACTATTTGAGGTAACTCTCTCATAGAGGACCTAGAGCTAACTGACCTGGAGCTAGATCTAAACAATCTATCCATCTTTCCAAATTTCTGGTTTTTTCCGGGCTTTTCACCTCAGACCAGCTTCTTTTCTTTCTCTTCCAAACCCATGTTTGGACTTTCTCCTTGCCGATTACACATACCTCTGGGGTCTAGGTCAACACACATACCTAAATTGAGTCCGCTCATACCGCACCGCTCATGCCCCCTGGGACTTACTGTTTGGATCCTGGACTTACTGTTTGGATAATTTCAAGGTGGTGTTTACCGAGGTGGTACTCCGCAGCAAAGATAAAGTTTCAAACACAAATTTAGTAGAAATAAAATAGAAACAGATCAAAGATTAGAAACACAGATATACCAGCCACTTGGGCGGATTTGCAGAAAGGATAGACAAAGGCAGAACCGTCAGATGTTCATTAATGAAATTATATATTATATATATTATATATATATATATATATATATATAGTATATAAGGTTGAAATATACTTTAGCTCTCTCACTTTAATAGTCGTTTTTTATAGTCTCCATAGAACTAACATACGTGATTATTTGAATTTATTAAACTACTATTCGGTCAGCTAGCGCTCCCAAACGTCTAGGAGAGAAAGAGAGCGAACGAGAGGAAAGAAGAGAGAAAACAAAAAAAGGAACACCTTTTCTTGAATTTTTGAGAGTCCAAAGCCCCAAAAGGTAAATCTCTCAACCCAAACCTTGTGTTTTTTTTTTTGTTTTTTTATCCTGTTAGAGAAGAATCTGTTTGTGAATTAATTTTATTTTGAGATAAATCATGTCTTTTTGGAACGATGGTTTAGTAAGAATTTTAGGATATAAGAATTTGTATTTGATGTTTCATTTCAAGCATGTGGTAGAAATAGAGATGTGAATTTTGATGTGAAATGTGAAGATAGAGTAGAGCTGGGTGACGGACGCCCAGCGTCCGTTATGGACAAAAAAAAAAAATAAAAAATAAAAAAAAAATAACTTTTTTCATTAAAAGACATGGATCAAAAATAAAAAAAATATTTTTTTTAACAAAAAACAGGTCTAGGTTATTTTCATCCCCCATTTCATAACCTTGGAGGAAAAAAAAAATGGATCAAATAAATTTAAAGCATGTCTTTTAATGAAAAAAGTTATTTTTTTTTTTTTTTATGTTTTTGATTTTTATTGTCGATAAGGACCCTATGTGCAGGCGAAGCGCGTGAAAGATATAGTAAGTTTGGAAGTCATGGTTTGAGTTTTGGTGTGAATGGGCCTACTGCCTACTGCCAAGGCCCAATGGGTAATAATTACATGAGTTGTAGACCACATCCATGATCCATGGAATACCACCACAACCCCTAAATCCAATAACACCACACATACACGCACATGCATAAAACCAACGCTGTGGGAAAATTCATTTACCCTGCCACATCAGATTGAAATAAACTCATTACTTTATGAGGTGTGCTACACCTCCAACTCTTCTATCTAACTCTATCCAACCTCTTTGTATTTTTTAAAAATAAATAAATAAAAAATTTTACACTTAAGTTGGATGGGAGTTGGATGAGAAAGTTGGAAAAATATACTTTCCCTTACTTTATTCCTCTTTTTTTTTTTGGGTTTTTCCGTAAAGAATGAAATGGATCTATTGACTTTATCATTACTAGGGAGTTTAATGACATTAAAGTTGGCGTCCTATAATTTATTGTGCAGTTTTTTGAAGACCAACAGTTCAGTATGGCCTAAGAGCATTCTCATCCGGCTCCCTACTATAGGGATATCCTTATAGTAGGGAGCCAAAATGGATTTTTAACCATTTTATTGCTCACATCCGGCTCCCTACTTTGAGGAAAAAAGTAGGGAGCATGAAATGGCTCCCTACTAGTAGGGAGCCATTTCACTCCCTACTCTTCTTTTTTACAATAAAATATTAGTTTCTCTCTCCTACTTTTTAATTTTTCTAATTTTATTTGTTTTTCCCTTTTAGAGAAATAATTAAAAAAAATTTAAAATATTAATATTTAAATGAAAAAGTCAAAGTGTATCCTTAAAGTAGGGAGCCGGATGTAGGTGTTTAGAAAAAGTGGCTCTCTAAAGTAGAACAAATGTTTTACTCCCTACTTTGAGGATAAAAATAGGGAGCCGGATGAGAATGCTCTAAGAATTCTGAGAAATATACAATGGGAAATGAAGAGAGATTTTTTTTTTTTTTTTAATGAACTTAAATCCATAAGAAATGCATTGAATTTTAGCATTGAATGCCTACCAACAGCATTAAGTTTCTTGGTCTTCATTTATATTTTGAAAATTGAAAATTAAAATTATTTGTGGGGAGGGCAACTTTTAATATCTTACATCAGGATTAATTACAATTTTTTTAAAATTAAAATTTTTTAAATTATGTGAATTTAAGCTGTTATTTACATTGCGGCTTGAAAAATACTACATATTATAAATGTGGCATGTTTCCAAGGTAATTAAAAAAATATTTTATTTTATTTTAAAAGGTTTTTTCTTTATTTTTGAAGAGGCATTTCTTTTTTAGTAAAACAAAATATAATTTTTAGCTCAAAACTTTTATTCGACATAAATCGCAAGAACATAATTAAAATATACTCAATTAACATTAGTAACATGTTAAATTTTTAATAAATCATATTTTTTACGCCGTTCAATGCAACAAAAAAAAATGATCTACATTCACATAATTTAATTAAAAAACTATTCTATATGAAAGTGTCATAACTACCTCATCTCAATTCTTAAAAAAAAAAAATAATAAATAAATAAATAAATTTAAAGGGGGTTCATAGTAGTATTGAATGTTGCATTCAAAACTTAATGGTGCGTCTTAAATAAAAAAATTAAATGCATACCTAGAATTCCATTTATTTCATCTTTCTATAATGTGTAATAATGCATTTCCTCTTTTTATTTTATTATTTTTTTTATTGGGCACTCTACGTCCAAACACTTCTCGGTTATTCATTCAAAGTTTGACCATAATTAAAAAAAAAAAAATGTTAGAAAATAGAGAGAGAGAGAGAGAGAGAGAGAGTTTATGTGTTAGTTATTACATTTACACGTAGACATGTCATTATTCATTTAATGTTTGACCAACAAAACAAAAATAATTTAATGAAGAGAGAGAGAGAGATTTTTATGTGCCCCCCTCCGCCTCACCCCCTCTTAAAAGAAAGCGTCTCAATGCTGTGTTATCCTTTTCGGTAATACCCATGTCTTACGTGCACAAAAAGCAATCAAGAATAAATGGCCAGACCATAATGGTGGCTGTTAGTAGCCCTGTTACAGGATAAAATTATTACACGATAAAAGAAAAATCAGTACATTTTCTTATATCACGTGTCATCAATTTGTCATGAAAGAAGTCCCCATAATTTAACTAACAAAAGGAATGTAGAAAAATATATGTCCCCTTTCAATCAAAATTATTACGAGGGTTAAAATATTCTTTACGACGTTCAATTAACAGCCGTATTTTATACAGTTTTTATGAACGGGTTGTGATATTTGGATTCATTAAACTATAAAAATTAAATTTATTTTTTGAGTAAAATTTATATAATTTTTTTTAAACTACTATACAATTGATATTGTTCCTTCTAAATTTTTAATTGAGACAACGTCTTCACAAACTATCAAAATTTGTCAATATCTTCCTAACGATGAAAATGCCCTTAATAAAATAAAATTAAAGTTTTTTAAAAAATAAAAATAAAAATAAAATAAAATAAAATAAAATTTTAAAAAACTACCATCCAATTGACAAAATTTAAATGTTAAAAAAATCATTTTAAAAAAAAAAAATTAATATTTTTCTATTTTTAAAAATTAATTGTTTTATTTAAAAATAATATAAATTTTTTTCTTCGAATTTATACGAGCATTTTTGTCTTATTGAAAAACTTGTAGGGTCATTTTTTATTTTTTTGCTGGGGACATTAAATTTTTTTTTGGTAATTTTAAGAAAAATATTGTTAATTTAGTGGTAAATTTGAGGGGTATGTAATTTTTTTTTTTTTTTGACTTTTTTTC
Organism: Betula pendula; assembly: GCA_900184695.1. Lineage (NCBI taxonomy): Eukaryota > Viridiplantae > Streptophyta > Magnoliopsida > Fagales > Betulaceae > Betula > Betula pendula. The sequence goes on along the minus strand of FXXK01000215.1, from coordinate 169,776 downwards.
GGAGTTTAAGATATTTTCGTCTTTTATAGAACTTTTAGGAGTATTTTTTTTTTGGGGTGCAAGAAGAAGACATTGCAATCCCTTTAGCATTAACTAAATTAAAAGAATAAAGAACATTACAAATAGGATGGTAAAATGCAGAGAAACAAGTGTAATTTTCCCTTCATAACTTAGAATATTTAATAATAAAGACTTGTGCAAGCAAGTGGCAAAAAGTCACGAGCCTAGCTAGTTTAAGGTTTTATTTTATTTTTTTTTATTTTTTTTTTGGTGGGGTAGAAGATTTAATAATGGATTTTATTTACCAGGAGGAAGGAACGATGTGGATGCCTGTGGGATCATTAAATTTTGTTTGGCAGCATCTTCACATCCAACTGCGAGTCTTTTCTCCAAAGAAAATGACAAATTCAACTTCAACAAGATTACATAAATGCAAATGGATGTTATATTCAACAAGCCAACTTTGTTCTGTCTCATATCCTCAAAGGTCGTTTGTTGTTTAGCCACCTGCTTTAATTGCTTCTCTCTCTTTTTAGTTTTTATTATGGATTTCTTCTTTCCAAAACTATCTAGAATTGCTTAATCAAGAATAAAAATGAAGGAATAAATACTGGTTAAAACGATCAAAAAAACAAATAATTTCTGTTTAAAATATTTTTGTGTAAGAATAAATTGTTTTTGGCCAAATAATGTTGCTTCCTAAAATCAGGTTTTCTTTTTATTTCAGTTGCATAAGTGAAAGTAAATTACCTTTTAAGTTCTGAAGACTCAGTTGATCGCACGCCGAATTCTTTTATCTGGATTACATTTAGAGAGAAGGAAAGTCAACTGGTGAAGCACAAAGTGTCCCACCTGAGGTCTAGCAAGGGTCACTCTGATGCTCTCGAGTGATCCATTTCCCTCTTCTATATGAAGTGTTTTTCTACGCGTTGTTGATTAGGAGGGATGGTCAATTGACTAATGGATTTGATTTCGTGGCTCCCATTCTATTAGGCACACTTTTTTGAGGCCCGGAGAATAAAAAGATGTTATTAGTCCAAATGGAAGTGGCCAAGATATAATAGACACAATCTCTTTTTAATGCTTGTGCACCTATCCATCTTGGTCTGGCTGGGTTCGGCTAGCGTTAAGGCTTTATCGAGATTGGGCCGGCTAAACGGGTTGATGAGGCCCACTTATTGAGGCTTATAATACTGTACACCAAGCCTTATGATAAAAGGTCTCTAAAGGGGTTTTTGGATATGGAAAAATGCTTTTTTTTTTTACATCTATGTACATCTCTTTTGTGGGACTCACATGTGCTCGAGGGCGAAAAATGTGCTAAAAAAGAAGATGATGTGGGTATTTATAGGGGATAACTCATGTGGGTAAAGACTGAAAGATATTTTTAGCTTTAGCGCATATCGAATGTTCAGT
>FXXK01000215.1:58956-167287 GCA_900184695.1 Betula pendula | reverse complement strand
AAATTTACACTTTCAAATAAATTATAAGAGAGCGTTAGATTGGTGGATAATTTACGTAATATATGCATAACGTTAAGAAAAGTTCATCAAACCACCAATTGTTAGATAACTTCATTAGAGTACCACTATACCCCTATGGTCCTTAAGTGAATTTTGTTTTAGTGTTCTGTACAACACATAGTCATATTAATTGGGATAATTAAGAAATCTTTAACATTTGATGACAAGTTTATCTATATACTGTATACAATGAAGAAAATAATACGAGTCCAGTCTAGCAATAATTCACACATCAAACATCGTAAGGTGGCTTCAAAATTAAGGTATGTACGTAATTACTAATTAAATAGGGGAAGAATCCAATCTAAATAATGATATACCTAAATCTAATGTTTGTGCGTGTATTTTTATTTTTATTTTATAATTACCAACTAATGTCATCCATTACTTTTGATAATTAGTTTCTAATAGTATTTTTATTTTTATTTTTCTCAATATATGAAATATTAAATTTGATGGTTTTTTTTTTTTTTTTTTTTAAGTGATTAACTTTGATGGTTAGGTTTGCATCATACATTTTATGAATATGTATTTATATCCGTGTTAATTACAATATATAGTAGATAAACTAAATATAAATTTAAGGGAAAAATTATATTTAATCCCTAAATTTTTATCTGATTTAGATTTAGTCATTGTGTTTTTAATTTTAAGAAAAAGATTTTTAAGTTTTACCTAAATTTAAAATATGTCATTCTGTCACTTTACTGTCAAAATTTAAGTTTATTATATATCACATATGTCTCGTTTAACACGTTACCCCACTTTAACTCGCTTTGCTGCTACAAAAGTACGCCGCATAGAGATGAAGAAAAACGGACGATATAGAAAATGAAAAAAAAAAAAAAAGTCTTACTTCTCAAGTTTTAAGCAAAAAAAAAAAAAAAAAAATTGTTATCATCAAGTTTTATTTATTTATTTATGAATGACTTGTTTCACTAATATGACATTGCTTTTGAGTGATTATATGAGCGTTGACATGTTAAATGAAATATATTTAGCATATGACAATCTATTAACTTTGGGATAAAATGATAGAGGGACATTTTAAATTTAGACAAAACCTAAGGATTGTATCCTTAAAATTGAAAACTGGTAAATTAAATCCAAATAAAATGAAAAACTAAGGGCTAAATATGATTTTTTTCCTAAATTTAAACGTGTTCCATGTTGAGTTTAGACAAACTGCATGCTAAGTTAAACTAATTCAGAATTGATTAAAGGTTTTTATTTCTGATTTGAGTTTGATAAAAACTAAACCAATTTTGTGGTAAATTTCTTTAATAAAAAATTTAACTTGAATGGCCACTTTCAAAAGTACCAAAATTAGAAAACTTCACAACGACTCTTTAAAGTTTCATGCGATTTGAAATACTCTATTTGATTTTTTATTTTTCTCACTTTGGTCTCTTATACTTTTAATTTATCTCATTTAGCTCCTCTTAGTTAAGATTTTTCGTTAAATCTTAACGAAGTGGTACAAAAATAACCAAAATACCCCTAATTTTATGTATATATATATAAAATTTTTTATATCACATCAATCACTTTTTATTTTTATTCGAATAAAAAAACTAACTAAAAAACAAAACTTTTTCACTTTTTCTTACAAAAAATTTACAATATTCTTTATACTTTATAACATTTGCTAAATCCAACCAATTTAACTTCTTGTTAAAACTGTCAGCTGTCAATTTTTTTTTTTTATAAAGTTCACATACGCCTTTAAATTACCACCTAATTAACATTATTTTGCCCAAAACTTTCAATTGGGACAATATTTTCACTAAACTACCAAAAATTGTCAATATTTTCCCAATAACGGAAGAATACGCTTAAAAAAAAAAACTACCATCCAATTGGCCAAATTTAAATAATAATAATAATAATAATAAATCTTCTTAAGAATTTTTTTTTTCAAATTTATAGGGGTATTTTTATCTTTTTGAAAAAAATTGTAGAATCATTTTTTTTTTTAAGCCTCAAAGATATTGACAATTTTTTAATAGTTTAAAAGAATATTGTCTCAATTAAAAGTTTTAAAAAATATTATTAATTAAATAATAATTTAAAGAAAATATGCGAGATATGTGAATTCTATATATTTTTTTTGTTGGCCTACCATGATATGATCAAAGTTGCCGGGAAGCTACTTGTAATCTCATAGCGATCACTATCATGCTCAAGCAAGACGTGTCAAAGTTGTGTTGCCTAAATTTAATGAAAGGCAGCAAATGTTTTTTTTTTTTTTTTTCGTTTTGTTCCTAGCAAATAGGTTTGTACGATGAACTCAACAACTTCCCAACTCTCTTAAGCCCGGTTAAACTCTATTGGGTTGTAGTTCGGGTTGTAATTCGAATAATAAATGAGTTATTTGTAAATATAATAATATATTTGAATATTAAATAAGATATATATATTATAAATTTAATTCGATTTGAATAAACTTGTATAATTTTATTTTTATAATTTTTTTTAATATTATTTTAATTTTGTAATAAAAATATTTGAAATAAAAGAAAATTATCTTTCTAAAATGATAGATATAACTTAAACTATTGTTGTTTTGTATTTAGTTTTAGAGATTTATGTACACATGAACGTATTTGTGAATATGTATAGATTTATGTGTGTGTGTGTGCACGTGCATAATAAATTTATATACATATTATAAAACATTTATATAAACTTGAAATTGGATTATTTAAGATTCAAGTTAATTTATTTATTATTAGTTCAAATGATAAAAATTTTAACAATAATTATGTAATTAATGATTAATATAATTTTACGAAAAGATAAACAATCATGATATTTACTTTATATATGAAATAAATTAATTAATTAAGTAGCTCGTGAACAAGTTCGAATTCGTTTGAAAATTAAATAAGCCAAATTTAAATATATAATATTTGGCTCGAATAGATACCTACTAGCAAATGTAAAACCTAATTCATTAAAGTGCTTCAAATGCCATCGAATACCCATCAAAATAAAAAGTTCAAAAAGATTTACAAACCTTCTTGGTCGAATAAATTGGAGCGGAACAAAGTAAAAGCATTTTTATTCAACTCTCTACATTTACTCAATATTTTAAGGATAAAGTTATTTTTTTTTATTTTAACTATCTATTTTTTCTAATCACCTATATCCGACTTCTTAAACTAGAGATATACTTTTAATTTTTTTTTATTTAAATATAATTTTTTAAGAAAATGAAAAAAAAAAAAAATTGAAAAAAACAAAAACTTCAATTTTAACTCTTTAAAGTATAAAAATGCTCTAAAATGACATACTTTAAATAGTTAAATCAGAATGCTTTAATACCGTAAAAAAATAAAAAAATCGCAATCCTCAATTAAAGAGGCAAAAGTGTCTAAAAAAGTGGTGTTTTTCCCAGCATTTAATGCTACCATTTACTTGCATGCCCCTCTTTTCTTGAATTCTCCTCCCAGGCTCACCCCACCACTACCTCCATCAATTAATACACGCAGACCATAAATGAGTCAATTAATCATATTATAATTAATCAATTAAGTTGATGATAATTTCAATAAAATCTGGTTATATTTATTTCATAACGGTCTATGTTATCACTTTTTACGTATATAGCTCTATTTATTCCCAGGAAACCCTTCACTCTCTCTCTCTCTCTCTCTCTTTCTAAAAGAAAAGCAAAAGCCTTGTGAAGCTTCAGAAATGGCTGCTGACGTGAGCGCTCTGGTTCGGTTCTTGAATGGTTACAGCAAGGAGGATCAGCATCGGGCGGTTGGGAATGATTCAAGCAGTGAGAAATCTACGGCTCTGATTACTCGTGACCTGCTTGGTGGGTCCTCCTCCTCCTCTACCTCTAAGCTTGTTGAGTCCCAGGAATTGGACCTCGATATGCAGGTCCCTAATGGCTGGGAAAAGCGTCTAGACTTGCAGGTTTGTTCATTTTCTCATCTGGGTCTCTTTGTTTACCGGGAAAATGTTTCCTTTTCCAGAATTTACTCGGGAAAATTTTGTTCTTTCCTCACACTTTGTTTTGGAATTCCCGATTTTTTCTTTGTGAAGATTGCTTTGCTTATGCTTACTGCCATGTTTTTTCTTTTTTCATTCGTTTTTCTTTGGAATCTCTTTCTCTGATTTGGATCTCTGTTATTTGTAGGGCTTCAATTTTGGGGCTTTGCTTTGTTCTTGTGTAAAGAAGATATTGATTGTTATTTGTAATTTTCTGTTTTGTCTCTTTGCTCTATGTTTGGTCTCCGAGAAATTGGAGGAATAAGAGGAAGAGAAAATTCAATTTTCTTTTAAATTCCCATTGTTGCAAATCATACGGAGAGCTCAAATCATTCAGTTCACTGACTAGCGTTTAGCTTTAGCTTTTTGATACAGCCCCAAAAGTGAGAAAGATTTTTCTCAAATTCGTATAAAAAATATATACATATATATTTTCAGTCTGCAGTCAAACAGAACCCTAGAAATTTCTATCCCATTTTTGTGTTTGACCTTATATAATAATTTGTTTAGTTTCTTGAACTTTATTCATTTATTTAAACAAATATAGAGATTTTCCAATATCACAGTAATTAAGAGCACGAGGATTTTCATTTTCCATTAACCGAATGTTACTCTTCAATGTTCTGCCCCTTCCGATCGCACGGATTAGGATCCTCTAACAGTTGCTTTTTAATCATTATTGAATACCACTACTCTTCTTCCTTGAATCTCTCTCTCTAATAAATTCTTATCTTTTATTTGAATACTCCATCATTAATATCTTATGAATGTAAAATTGGAAACTTTACGTCACACTGATGTTTAATTTGTGTATTTTTTTTTTTTTCTGAATTTTCAATGGTTGTTGCAGTCAGGGAAAGTTTACCTGCAAAGATGTAGCACCCCAAATTCACCTTCAATCTCAGAGCAAAAGCAGCATCAAACGAATCCAACGGTTCCAAAGCTTCAAGATTTAAATTTCCCACCTTCGCCGTCAAAAATCACATTAAATCTTTTTGAAGAAAACAGCTTGGATTTAAAGTTAGTATCGTCGTCGCCGCCATCGTCGAACAATTATCAAAGCGTTTGCACTCTCGATAAGGTGAAATCGGCGCTTGAAAGGGCAGAGAAAGAGCCGGTGAAGAAGAGATCAACGTTTTGGAAATCGTCCATTTCGCCTTCGTATTCTTCATCTTCATCTTCGATCAGAGAAACCCAAGAAGAAGAAAATCATGAAGATAAATTGTTATCCTCGCCGATTGCGGCGGGCTGCCCCGGTTGCTTGTCGTACGTTTTGATTACCAAAAATAACCCCAAATGCCCTCGCTGCACTTCGGTTGTCCCGTTGCCCTTGATGAAGAAACCTAGGATTGATCTCAACATTTCAATTTGAGTGATTAACGAAATACTATTTATGCTTTTTATCCAATATTTTCTTTTTTCTTTTTTCTTTTTCTTTTTTTTTTTTTTTTTTTTTGGTAGATGATAGATCAGATTAAGGTTTAAGAAATAGATTTGTTAGTGAAAGAAGAAAATATTGTACATGTTAAAAGAAGGATGGTGGTTTTACTAGCATAGTTAATAGAAGTTTTTTTTTTTTTTCATGCTATATATATTTTAATTTTGTCATGCGATTTTTTCTAAAAGGATTAACGTAGCACTGTGCATATACTAAGAATTCATTCCATAAAAAAGTGTAGTGATAGGCGGGAACGTTTTCAAATGGTATTTGAGAATTGAGAGTGTAATTATTATTTTTATCTTTTGGGTGTTTCCTAAATTCCAACTACTTGACTAAAATAAAATAATTAAAAAAAAAAAAAAAAAAAAAAAAGATTCCAAGAGGTAATTAGAAGGAGTAGATGATGTCAAAATGAGCTGGTATTTGCTCAGCAGCCAGGGAAATGAATAAAGGATTTGTATGACTTGAATTTTGCAGCATTCAGGGTCAACCGTGTAGGTAGATAATCAACTGCAAACTTCTGTTCAAGAACAGGAAACTTAGACTTTTTGTTCATCTTTTTATTTATTTATGTGTTCAATTTGTGACTAAATACTTACTCTTAATTTATTGACTGTTGACATAATGTGGACCTTGGAAATTGGCTGTCACAAAATTTCAGAGGTTTGAAACACATTTTTACACATATAGACAAAAGGGCGTTCTATAGATTTTGGTGGGTAGCAGTAGCTGAAGAGAAGTTGAGGCATATACTAAGTCGGCACACAAACTAACTCTCCATCCATTATTTGGGCATGACAAATCATAAAAATTAAAGAAAATTAAAGAAAATTAAGGATAAGGGTGTAAGGGTAATAGAATCCAGGTTAGGGTATATTAAAACCAAGAAAGTAATTGTACTACAAATTAGGGGAACCGAGGAACCTAAAAATGCCTAGGGGCAAGTATTAATTAGAGAGTCCGGCCTAATGATGGAAAGCAATTAAGCTGAGATTGTGACTTTTATCCGTTCAAATTTGATTTTTCTTGTTTAGAGTGGATCAAGTTATGATGGTTAGGGCAAACAAAAACCAGTTTCTATCCATATTTACCGGCTCTTTTCTTTAGATTATTAAAGAGGAAAGTGACGTACCAAAATTATGGTTGTGTCATATAAATGTTTGAAAAGAGTATTCACCTACACTTTGAGAAATTGATGCGTTTAATAGGTGCTGCATGAAGCTAATATAATTATGACCAAATTCATTAATATACCTAACCCACAATAAATGAGAATTTAATTTCATCAGCCTTTTAAATTGCTCACCTACCTTCTACTATCACTTTAATGGATTTTTTTTTTTTTTTTTTTTTAAAAAAAATATCTTGTGGCCTCTGCTGCCGTACCGATTAATTAATAAAAAAAAATCCCCATTTGATCATAAACTAGTAGCTCCTTTAGTCTAATTTGGTTGATTTGTATGAGTTGTAAACATTTTCCACTCCGGCGTTGTGAAACAAACAATCCAATACCTCATTCATGCTTTCCCATTTTAGGGTCAAGATATATAAACATTAATCCCAACTTGTTTTTCAAAATAAAAATAAAAATTTGGTTAATTAAAAAGGTAAGAGAGGGCGATCATATAGTTATTCTATTTAGGCAAAATCATAGTAATACATACTTGTTAAAAATCAATGACAAAAAAGTTCTAAACAATAAAAATTCAAAAGTACTTCTTCAAATCAGATTAAATCATAACTTAATCTAACACCACCAAATCATAAAAAAAAAACCCAAAAATATTTTCCCAACTTGTTGACCACTTTATTTTGATGGTTTTTGTTTTTTTTATTTTTTATTTATAGATATTATTTTGATGGCTTTTGGTTCCACATGCCTTCTTCCTACATTCATATCACGTTTTCCAATATGTTAATGTCAATAAAAGAGGGTCCTTCAAGTTAGATGAGATTCAAATAATCCGTAATAAAGCGACTAAAAGTACACATTCCTTCTGCTCACTCCATCCGATCCATATACTAGTATTCTCAAACTAAAACCATAAATCCAGTCTTGACTACAGCTACTTTTTTTATTGGACTGGAGTTAAATTATGATTAGATCGATATTGGAATATTGTTTAAGCTTTTCTTAAGTAATATTTCACAAGTAGATGTTATTATAATTACGCTTAAATAAAATAGTTATAGAAAGTCACTCCCTCCTACCATTTTTCTAGAAAAAAAAAAACTACAGCTACTCTCTTCTTCCAGCTAATTCTTTAAAAACAAAAGAGAAAGAGTTTGAAAAAAATACAGCTTTATTTACTCTAGGTAGTTAAGTTACAAAGTGAGAGTAGCAGCAGTTTCGAACTTCTTAAAAGTTAAAAGTTCAAAAATGAATTGGATTTGTTTCAATCAAGACTTGCTCTAGGTCCTAAACAAAGGATATTTAAGGGCTTTGAGAAGCATGCGTAATGTGTAATAAATAACCTGTTTCAATTTCCCTCCTTTTCAAGCAACCACAATTATGTTTATCGTATAATAATAATAATAAAACTTGCATTAATTTGTACTTTTCCTTGTGGTCTGTACATAATATTATCAATTAATTATTCAAATATACTTAACATTTAAGACCCATCAGTAACCGCTAACATATATATATATATATATATATATATATGAATTGTCCTGTGATTGAGGGCTTATACCAACTACTTGGGTTGGTGGTTGGTGATTTTTGACGTCCAAACGGATGGGTAAATTGATTTGTTTTTTTTTTTTGGCAGGTTAGGTATTGATTTATTTATTTGAATCAGGTTAGGTATTGATTTGCGAATACCATACTGAGCATCAGGCCCTGCAACGAAAATCAATAGTACAAATTTTAAAATAGAAAGGAAATGAAAAGAGGCTCGAAAACTTACAAGATCCATGGAGTAAAACCCACTGGCAGGGAAGTTTATGTTGAGCTGAGGAGGTGCCAAGTGAATTAGCGGAAAAAAAAAAAAATTAGGGTTAGAGGAGGTGCCAAGTGAATTAGGGGAAAAAAAAAAAATTAGGATTAGAGGAGGTGCCAAGTTGGTGACGTGGGCCTCATTACCTCACTAATAAGACCGGATCATTACAATAACCTGGATTATATATATATATATATATCTATTATGCATCTTAAATATTTAAACAATAAAATACATAAAACATAGAGCTTACATTAATATCTATATTGTTAAAGCTATGACCTTGTATATTTTATATTAAAAAAAAATAGTTGTACAAAAGTGTCACGCGTGACACAATACCGTTTACATCATAATTTTTTATGAAGGTAACGAAATGAATGATGTACAAAAGAGTTTGTATGCTAGTCTAATACAAAAGCATGCAACATCCCATAACCTCGGTCATAAAAGCTAACCTAAGTATTAGACAACTGAATCTTCATCAATGTCCTCATCACCCAACTATAAGATTTATATGATTGTGGGGTCACCACAATAACATAAGTGGATATGTAAGTCTACGGTCCTAATAAGTATGGTAATAATTAATTTTTCTTAATGAGCCGACTTTTGATTTTCATAACTGATGAAGTAAACAACATAAGTATGAAAACTCTTAAAACATATTATATGGCTGTGGTTATATATACACAATACAATCTGTTGCTTGAAAACATACACACATATACCCATCTAAGTTGTACATATGTGAACATTATATAACTCAATAATACACATACACATGCATGCCACTACCTTTGGTAAAACATAAGCATATATATAATGCCTTACAAAATTAATTAATTGACAATTAACTTCATAGCTCGTCTCTTAGCCTTAAACCACAATGAATTGGACTAATAGATATTTGTACTCTCTCAAAAAAAAATTCATAAAGTATCGATTCTAGAATTACTATAAGGCTCGTTTGGGTGTCAAATTTAATTTGATTTTATTTGATTCTATGTTGACTTCACAGATATTGAGAAAAAAATGAGTTTTGGAATTATGTTTGGATGGTTTAGAAAAAATATTTGAGTAGGTGATTATTATTTGAGAAAATATAAAATATTATATTTTATTATTAAATTTTTTTTTTTTTTTTTTTTAAAAGCTGGGGTGGTTCGAAACCCAAGGGTGGCCGGACCACTTCCGGGGGTGGCGCGACACCCCTGGGGTGGCTTGGCCACCCCTCAAATTTTTTTTCCTTTTTTCAGTTTTTTTTTTTTTTGAAAATAAAAATATATTTTTATATAATTTTTTATATTATTTTTTTGAGTTGGTTGGAATAAATTTGGGGTTGAGTTGAAAAAATTTGAGTTATTAAAGATTATTGACTTTTATAAAAAATTGAGAAAAATTGAGTTAAACAAAAAATAACTAAACTAGACACACAAACAAACCTTTAATACACTCCTAAAGTTAAGCAAATTGATTTTACTCATATTTTGACTTCCTACCTCACTTTTAACATAATTCAAAAACATATTTCTAACCTGTGGCCCACCCCGTCGGAAGCCAACCCAAGCAGGTCGGAATCGGGTTTGGAGGTGGGTCGATAATGGCCATAGTTAGTACGTTTTTGAATTAATCAGTTTGACAATTGACTAAATGGCCGTAATTAGCTTTCATATACACTTTGACTCATCCATTTTGTGTGTCTTCCAGATTCTAGGGACTTTATAGTCCATTCACGTTTAATTTGGCTCCATTGCCTTCGAGAGAAACCTGGAGCATTTGTAACACCAGCAATTGTGGGATATTGTTCAAGATGCTTTAAGGTTGTTAAAAGCCCAAGATCCCAGCTTTCCAACGTAATAATTACAGTTCTATTAACATACCAAGATCCATTTTGAACCAACTCTGTCATGGATTCATTAATGGATGCTCAGCAATTGCATTATAGCGTATAAAGTAACATACACTTCCTAAATTTGTTGTCTCTGCAAAATAGGAGTAATAAATTTCACAGAAACTGACCCAATAAAATAAAAGAGAAGCCCTATGGTCTATACAAGTGTTACAAGTTCGACCTAAATATGGAAATTTTTACCTTAGGCTTCAACAGTTTGCCTATTATTTTATGATTAAAATTTAAATCTGATGTATTTAATCGAAACTGGAATCCTCTCCAGTTCAAATGAGTCGAAGAGTATCCAGTCCTTTAAAATTTGATTGCAAAATAATCTTTTCACATTGTTTTGGACAAATTTGCCCTCGGTTCATTTGAACTGAAAAGGTCCCAAATTCATATAACAGTGTGCATATAATGTTATATTATTTAAATTTTTAAAAAAATTTATTAACATTGACATCATATACATAATTAAATATATCAATTTTAAATTCTGATTACAAAATTAATTAAATTGATAATAAAAGAGATTCTATTCCTGTTGCCTCGGGCTTCTTAAATCGCATGGTAAAAAAAATGTTGGTGTGTCCTATAAATGTCTGAAAAGAGCATATACGTAAAAATTGTCAAACGATGCGTTTAATGGGACGTTACTGCTACTGCTATATGAGAGCTAATTATGGCCATTTAGTCATTTACTAGATGTATTCATTAATATACCTAACAAACAATAAATGAGAATTTAATGGTTTCATAGTATTTAAAGTTTCCCATCTACCTTTTCATGAGTTAGATGTTTGTTTTCCTTACTAAATAAATTAAGAAAAAAGTGTGGTTTATCTAATTTATAATAGGCTTCACGTGATATTAAAATATTAGGAGAGCTTTCTTTTTTTTGAACAATAAGGAGAGCTTTCTAAGGTATACATACATAAAAAATTACTCACCGTTTTCAAATTACGTCAAAAAAACTTGACGGATTTCATTAGTATGTTATGTTAGAGCCAATAAAATCATGATCTGTGTCACTTATAAGAAAAATAAAAATACATTATTTTTTATGATTTTAGGAAATTCAGTTGAAATATAATTTTATTCCAATTAAAAAATTTAGTCATTTATGTGTTGTCATCAAATGAATGGATAGGAATATATATATATATATTGTTTCAATGTTTAGTATTCATGGAAATACTCATTCCTATTTTCAGAAAATCATCATACCAATGTATGTAACCTAATTAGAATTTCTATAAGTTGAATTTTCTACTATGAGCCGATATCACTAAAGTTATTTGTTGGCTACAATTAGAGATGTAAATAAACAGAGCTACTCGTGAACATACTTGAGATTGGTTCAACTAAACTCGACTTGTGCTCGAATCAATTATTATATGAGCCATTCGTAAACACGAAACTAAGCTCAATTATTAAACGATATAAACTCGTATAAACTTAGCTCGACTTGTATAGGCTCATATAAGCTCATATAATTTCACTTTTATTATTTTTAACTTTATAATGAGAACATGCTAAGTATTTAATAAAATAAAAAGAAATGTTCTTTGTAATGTAATAATTATAAGTCAAATTATTGTAATTGTGAGTCTATATATTGATATATGTGCCTTTGTGTGTATATGAGTGAGTTTATGTGTATGTATATATGTGTATGTGTGTATATATATATATAAGATAAACATATAAAATTGAGATTAAATATTTTAAGATTTAAGTTAATTTATTTAATTACTCAAACAATAAATTTTAACCATGATTAAATAACTAATAATTAGTATTAATTTTTTTTTTAAAAAAATATTAAACTATCATGATATTTACTTTATATATGGAATTGCTAAATTAATTAAGTAGCTCGTGAACAAGCTTGAGCATGTTCGAAAAATAAATGAACAGAGCTTGAACAGATTCTTTTGTTCTGTGAAAAGCTCGAGCTCGGCTCGTATTCGAAAAAAAATTAAACGAACAGAACTTGAATATTCAATACTTAACTTGACTCGGTTCGATTACAGCACTAGCTACAATTAGGTAGCAGCTACCAAAATCACCATCTATAGAGGGTTGAGAAACTATCACTTATTAAGAGATGTCATATTTGATATATTATCATTCATTTCAAAAGCTCAAACTCATAAAAAGAATTCAATTTAACTTAAAAAATAATATGTGTCACTTCCTTTGCTGTTTTTTTTGGAGGGGAAGAAATCATCCAAATACAGTACAAAAAATGGGTAGACAACCCATAGAAACATCAACAAAAAATCAATTACAATGCAATAAGGGTCCTAAATCTATTGAAAATGAACCAATCTTTGGTCTATTCCTAACAATTCTTGGCTCCTAAGGCCAAGAGAGGGCTGCCACGATCAATGGTTGAAAGTGGCAGATGAACTGCTTGAAGAAACACTAGCTACAACTGATGGAAGTTGCAACGAGAATGATTGCATTGGAACCAATTGAATTAGGGTTTCTCAGATGGACCACCACGGCGACATCCATCAAGATAACAACCCATAAACAAAAAGGACATCGCAATAAGATCTGTAATACGATCTGTCAAACTCCATAGCCCCAAAACAAGATCGAACTATAGAGAAGACTTATATAAGCACGAGAAAAACCTACTAGCAACCATGTGCAGCACATGCACGAAAGCAACTAGCAACGATAGAGGCGTAGGAGGACAGTGAATCCAAATCGACGATGCATTTGCTGAGAAGGAAATCAAAATCCGATAGATCTAACGATATTGCAAATGAGAGTCTGATAAAAAAAATAAATTACAAAAAAAAAAAAGAGAATAGGAAACACACAGAAGAAGATAGGGGAAAGGAAAAGGGAAGGGAGTCCTTTTGATTCATTCACTATGGAGGCTAAGGGTTTTATGCGGAGATATAGGAGAAAACAGCAAAACGCGTTTCTGTATTATTGATGTGCATTTGACAAACTATTTTAAAAACAAAAAATAAGTGAAAATGAAAACACCAAAAAATAAAAATGTCGAAATAACTTATACATATTTTCAAAAACAGTTTTTGGTGTTTTCATTTAGATTTTTTTTTTCTTCTACCTGCAAGAGAGATATTATATATATTGTTATACACATAATTATATATTATATGTTTATACATATGTAATATATTATATCTAATTATTATACATACGTATATTAATATTAGTATACTTATGACATAAATGATCATATTATATAACATATTTCAAATTATTTAATATGCTTATAATTTATAATGTATAGCATTATAACGTTTAAGTATATAACGTATAATACATAACATAAATTTTTAATATACTCTTAAATTATAACATATAGTATTAGAACATATAACATAAATTATTAAATATACTTATATGTTTTTATATAGATATATATGCATTATTTACGAATTAAGTTTAAACGAGTAAGCATCGTTTACTAATCGAACCTATTTTTGTATTAATGAACATTCTGTTTAATTAATAATCAAATCAAGTTCGAGCTGAGCCTATTTGACCTAAGTCCGAATATGTTATCAAGTAGTTTTGTTCATGTACATATCTTTGCTTCCCTTCCATGATGATTTCTCTTTCTCTTATATGTTTTTTTAGGTGCCATTTCATAGTAAATATATATATGTGTGTGTGTGTATTATCATTATGATTGGTTTTGTGTCCCAGATTCCAGCTTCTTTTTTGATATTAGTGAAATTGAGTTGTTGCAAATTTTCTAATAAATCAGTGTGTAAGAAGATAAATTATTTTTAGAATAATTGTCTAAACAAAATTACACTAGTTTTCTGTTTTTGGAAATAGTTTATCAAACATTTTTTTAGCGAAAAACAATAGACAATTATTTTATGTTTTTGTTCTTGAAAATAGTTTTCGGAAACAAAAACAAAAACCGATTTGCCATACAAGCCCAAGATTTTGGGAGAGTCCCTAGCTCAAACAATAGAGAGAATTGGACAACTTTTTTTTATGTCCCACTTCCTTTGTTACTAAGATAAAGTATCCTCCTTCCCTTGTAACCTTTTTTTCTATTCAATTAAATAAATAGAAAAAAAAAGGGGATAAAGTATCCTCCCCAAAAAGCTTAAAAAGAGAGAAAATTGTAATTTATCACCTAACCATTATTTAAAATACTTGACATGCTCTCATTTTGTAAACTTTCATGCTTTCTTTCTAATTACGCTATTTATAGTACTCAATGTATTCTACAAGAGTAATTTTTCTTTAAAATTGTTATTCAATAAAATAAGGGTCAATTGCTTTTTTAGTACCTATAGTTTAATGCGAAATCAAACAGACATCTTAGTTTTAAAAAGTATCACATATGTTACTTGTGTACATCTAATAAGCGCAATTGGTCATTCCGTCTATGTTTCACCCAATAATTTAATGGTGCATTACGTCAAACCAATCAATAATGCCGTGTATCCCATTTGCCACATTAAAATTATTTAACAAAATATTAGGACATGGTTTTAGCCACCTCTAGGCCAACCATAACGGGTGGTCAAACCAGCCCTTTTGGCTAAATGGGGTTTCTCGACCACCTTCTAAATTTATTTATTTATTTATTTATTTTTAAATTTTTAAATAAATTAATGTGATGTATGGGACTTGTGACATAATCCTATACAAATGCGCGTGCACCCTCTTACACCCTCCAATCACATGCTTGACACGTATAAAAAATTGTAAACAAAAACTTATGTCTAGCATTTTTCATCATGGAAATGGTAATGAACTTTAAAAAAAAGAGGCAGTTTTGGTAACTTGCTTTTTTTCAAGGTAATGCATACCACCACATAGAATCCTGTGAGTCGGGATTCTCTACAGTTTCAAATAAATTTTAGATTATAAAATTCTGTAAATTCAGACTGTTTCTTGTATTGAACAACTTAAAAAATGCTATCTATTAAAAATGTAGCATGTTACTAATGTAGTAAAAAAATATTTTCCTCTTGAAAGTCTTCTTTTTTACTTTTGAAAATACTTTTCTTATTCAAAAAACCAACAGATTACTTTGGCTCAAAGTTTTGTTATAACATAAAGTGTAAGAATCTAATGAAAATAGGGTCAATTTTCATTGATAATATGCTATCGTTTTAATATGAGGAATGCTAGGTTTACAAAAGTTTTTACACAAAAAATTTTTACAAAGTGATATGGCACAATATGATTGGGTAAAAGGAAAATTCAAATTTTGAAATATCTAATCATGTAGTGCCACATCACATTGTAAGAGTTTTTTTTGTAAAAATTTTTGTAAGCCTAGTATTCCTCTTTTAATATATAGCATTTTTTAAGTCGTTTGATGAAAAGAATAGTCTGAATACATATAATTTTAAAATCTATAGTTTCTTTGAAATTGGAAAGAATCCTTATCCAAACTTGTAGCTTGAAATCTACAAGGTTAGAGCATTCATATTGAGTTCAACAAATGTTTGCTAATATTTTAGCTAAAAACATCATCTTTTTCATTTTAGCTAACAACTTGTCAAAAAAACACTACATCCGACTCAGTATTTTAGCTAACAATTTTTACTATTATATTTAAATATTTAAATATTTATTATCTATTATTTTTAATTCTTTATTTATTATTTATCTAACAATTATATTTTTGAAACCTTGATCATTTTATAACAATCATTATTTAAAAATTTGTCATTTTTTAACTGTTATATTTAAAAAATCCATTTTTTTTTTTAATAGGGCTTCATTTACTTTTATGTTTTCTAACCGTCTTTACACAAAAAAAAAAAAAGAAAAAAAAAAGAGTTGAAGCATGAAAGAGAGAGAGAGAGAGCATGAAGAAAGAAGAAGGGGCAGGTAAAAAAAATCAAAAGAAAGAAGAGAGAAGGACGGTGTTGGCTAAATTTTAGCCTAAAGCATCACTTTTTCCATTTAGCTAAAACTTGTCAAAAAAAACACTACATCCGACTCAGTATTTTAGCTAACAAATTTTACTATTAGTATTTAAATATTTAAATATTTATTATCTATATTTTTTTAATTCTTTATTTATTATTTATCATAACAATTATATTTTGAAACCTGTATCCATTTTATAACATCATATTTTTAAAAATTTTCATTTTTTAACTGTTATATTTTAAAAATCCATTTTTTTTTTTAATAGCCGTCATTTACTTTTTATGTTTTCCTAACCGTCTTTACACAAAAAAAAAAAAAGAAAAAAAAAAGAGTTGAAGCATGAAAGAGAGAGAGAGAGAGCATGAAGAAAGAAGAAGGCAGGTTAAAAAAAAATCAAAAGAAAGAAGAGGAGAAGCGGTAGAGAGAAAAAAAAATATTTTTTTATTAGGTTTGTTGAGCAGCTCAACAAATTTTTGAGTGATTTTATTGTGTCTGTGATATAGATTTTTTTTTCAAAGCAAATTTTTTGGGTATTTTGCTGAGTTGGATATATAAACTTTTTTCAATTTTTTCTTACAGAACTCAACAAAATTACTTTTTAACTATTTTATTAGCCCAAAATATAATATGCCCTTAGCATTAATTATATCCTTTTAAAGCGTATGATTAACATCAATTTAGAATCTCATTCCTGTTGAAATTTGTTAGTGACTTGGTATAATTTTATTTTTTATTTTATTTTATCTATTCAAACATAGATAAAACTTTTTTTTATTTTGCTATTCAGAACTTAGATAAAGCTTTAAAAATAGCCAAACAAAGACTACCTCAGTCGGTTTCTGTCGTCGTCATCATCATTATTAAGGTGTTTCAACTAAAGCCAACTCTAACTTGAATTTTAATGATACGCCGGAATTAATGAGCCACGGGAGCAAATCTACAGCATTGGAAACAGTCTTGAGCAATAGATGGATTTATTGATTCCTTCCGATCTTGGACTTAGCAGCGTTATTCTATGCACGTACATATGAGATATTAGTTGGTTATAATTTTATTTTTATATTTAATTTAGTATATAAAAATATATGTATATATAGTTGTTACGTCATTGTTAACTGATAAAAATAATATTACTTTTATTATAAATAAAATGGAGAGTCGTATTCCATTTTATTCTATTTGCTACTATGTAAGGATCATTTGACCATTCATTTCTGCGAAATAAATGTCGATCTTTATTTTCTTGTTACCCCAAAACAATTTGAAAGTTTAATCTTAATTTCAATAGGTATGGTTCCGTTTTAAAACTGGGGCAACTCACCTCCCAAATAAAATAGAATAATAAGTAATATATACTTCTCATGTTGTTGTCAAAATTAAAAAGTTAATATAATGTAAGTGCAACTCATTTTTATTTTATATTTACTCCAAGAATTAATGTACTTTAAATTATTATTAAATTTATAATAATATTATTATTACTTAACTTATAATATTTTATTTATAAATTAAATAATTAAAATTAACTAAAATTTAATATAAATATAAAATTAACATAAAATTAACATACATCATTACTCGTTAAAATATATACATATCGCTCATAATTAATCTAATGATCCAAAGTCAAATCGAACTAAGTTAGGAAAGGGAAATCTCTACTTCTCTGATAATTCTTTCTTTCTTTATTTTTATTTATATCTTCTCATCTTCGCTTTTCTGAAACCACATTCCTTATATTCTCTTTCATCTTTTCTTTTTCTAAAATCACTCAAATCTAGCTAGTTAACCTTTTTCTAAGTCAAACTTTCTCTGTTTCTCACACTCTCTTCAATGTCTTTATTTTCTCCATTGGGTTTAATGTTCTTATATTCTATTTGAATTATATAATATTTAAAATTACGAGGTAAATGCTAGTATAAAACATAATATATATTTTACAAAATATCATCTTCCCCCTTAGATAAATGTTTTTTTTAAAAGAGTCCAAATGAAGGTTAACAATTTTTTTATTCAAATGTTTCTAAAAATATTGATATTTCAATTAATAGTGACATTTTATGGGGGCACCTTATATCATAGGTGGGGTAAAATGAAGTTAGTTTAAGAAAAAGGAAAGTTAAAGAATTTTTACCGTCTTAGAAACAGAAAAGACAGAGAAAATGTGAGGATTTTTTTTTTTTTTTTTGAATTAGAATG
The DNA here is from genome assembly GCA_900184695.1 of Betula pendula. Taxonomy (NCBI): domain Eukaryota; kingdom Viridiplantae; phylum Streptophyta; class Magnoliopsida; order Fagales; family Betulaceae; genus Betula; species Betula pendula. The sequence goes on along the minus strand of FXXK01000215.1, from coordinate 148,842 downwards.
TGAGTTGAGAAAAGGGAAGATGAGAGAACTGAGAAGTATGGATTCAGGCTACTTAATTTAATTTTAAGCTATTAAAACAATTATAAGCGATATGACACATTTTTTAATCATGACGTTTTCAATTATGGGTTTCTCTCATAGACGGATGAGAAGCCCATTTTCTAGATATTTTGATCTCTTTTGAGACTTTATTCATTCCTCTAGAGATCTTTTCGCCTCTTCCGAGGCCTTTTATCCATTGTCTCATGCAATCTATCAATTTTTCTTCCAAAATTGCAGCTTTAGCCCTTACACCAGGGCCTTCTTTGCTGCTGTGGTTATTTTTCTGGTGTATTGCTGCGGCTATTTTTTTTGTGGGGGGTTCAGAAAAGGTTGAAAAATCTTTCGAGCTTCGTGATTTTTCAAGTGTCTTTTGGCTGTGCTGTCCTTTGTACACCTCGTCTTACCGCTTTAATTGGCGTCCATTACTTAGTTTTCATGCTAAGAATTTACAGGGTCGCATTATTTGATGCATTTTTTTTTTTTAAAAAAAAGATTTTGTTTATCTACTTTGATCCGACTATTTTGAGATTTATTGGGTTGGTTTGGCAAACCCTTTCTCTTTTTTCATTATTTTTTTAAAAAAAGTCAGCACTCCATTTTTTATAACCTATCAATCATATTTTAATATTTTTTTTTTTACTTTTTATATTATATCAATCATTTATTATTATTATTATTATTTTTACTAAAACTTTTTACCAAACCCACCCATTGTTAGGTTGCTCAACCCTTTATTATTGTTTTTTTTTTTAATTATTGTAATTAATCTTTCATGTACTTATAAAAAATAAATTGATATAATAGATAACTTACGAGTGTTATTATTTTGGCACAAGACCCATCTGTCATCAATATGACATTGATGCGACGAGATAGGCGTTTTCACTGAAAGGGTTTGTCTAAATTTCATTTACTCCCACTAAAAAAACATACTAGGATTCAACAATGATTAATCCTCTCCTATCTTTGACACCATGTGGACCCGTCTTATAATGCTATAATTTTATAGACGGGTCCATATACATTTAAGACGGCCACATGGTGTCATAATATAGGAGAATAAATTTTTTTGTTTTATGTTTTTTTTAAAAACTTAATAATATATATATATATATTTATATTATAATATATATATTTTTATTATTAAGGGTATTTTTATCCCTAAAGAGAACATTGACAATTATTTAGTAGTTTGAGAGGGCATTGTCATAATTAAATTAAAGAAACATTATCAATTAAGTGGTAATTTGAGGGGTATAAAGAGTTTTCCCTTATACTTATTACTCAACCCACATCCTACACCAGATGCCACTATTGACTGCAGCTTTCGGCAGCTTTGTTTTGTATCTCACCCTTTTTATTGCAACTAATTAACCCTCCACCAATGAAGACTGTATTTGAGTCAATATTTAATATTTAAATTTGACTTATTTAATTTTATTTCGAACATAAGTCGAGCTTATTATCAAACTAAATATTCTGTTCAAGCTTGACTCATTTATTTTTCGAACGAATTAATTCGAGCTTGTTCACGAGTAGTTTCATTAACTTATTCATTTATTATACAAAGTAAATATCATGACTGTTTATGTTTTCATAAATCCATATTAATAATTTATTTATTTATTATTGTTAAAATTTTATCAATTCAGTTAATTAAATAAATTAACTTGAATCTTAAATAATCAAATATTGTGTTTGTATTTATATTTTATAATATGTATATAAATTAATTATTCACATATACAAACACATACATATCCATACATGTTCATGTACACACAAATCTCTAAAACTATCACATGAACAATAATTCAAGTTATATTTATCATATTAAGAAGATAATTCATTTTTATTTAAGATGTTTTTATTACAAAATTAAAATGATATTAAAAAAAATTGTAAAAAAGAAGTTATTCAAGTTTATACGAACTTATCTAAGTCAAGTCGAGTCGAGTTTATACAAATATATCTCATTTCATATTCGAATATATTATTGTCTTTACAAACAATTTATTTATTATTTAAACCGAGATTAAATTTAATTTAATTAAATCAAACCCAACCAAGTTTACGAACAAGTGGACTCTATCTATCTTACAATCCTACATGCAAGTTAAAAAAGAGAGCTCTCCATACGTTATTATGGTTAACTCCTAATTTCACCGTCCTCTAAATTAAACCTCTGTTAGCATCAAATACCTGTATTCAAGTCTCAAAATTTTGCAATCTCCCTATATGGACTTCATCTTGGATTCCCACTCTACCTTTCTTTAAACCTGTCCCCAGATATTCCTCTACCCATTTACCTTCACTCCTCATCTCAGATCTCTACCACCCTGATTCATTACAGTGGCGTTCTCCTTTGGTTTGTTCGTTATTTGAGGAGGAATATGCTACAACCATTTTGGAGATTAAAATCTCTCCTAATCCTAGGTCTTCTTATATTTGGACTCCCTTTACTTCAGGGCGTTTTACAACAAATTCAGCTTATCTTTCTATCATTCATACTGCATTGCCAGCTATTTCCTCTCATCAATCTTCAATTTGGTATGAGCTGTGGAAATTAAAATTAAATGATAGGCTCAAGTTGTTTATCTGAAAAATTGCTTAGAACATTTTACCTACTAGTGAGCGTCTAAACTATCTTCCTGTGCTTTACTGCTTAAAGTTATGCCCCTTATGCCAGGCTGCTGAAGATTCTCTACATCATTTGTTCTTTAACTATGATATTGCTCGTGTGGTATGGAGAAACTCACCTTGGCCCCTTGACTCTACGGTTTTTAATTTTCCCAGTATGATGGATTGGATCAAAACAATAATCTCTCCATGTTTTTCCCTTGGCATCAATAAGTAAAGATCTCCATCATTTTCAAATTTTTGTTGCTGTACTTTGTGATCTATTATGGTTCTACAAGAATAGAGCATATCATGAGGGTCTTCTCTTTGATGCCTTGATGATCTCGAGGAATATCAACCGGATCACTAGTGAACATTTTAAAGCATGGGCTCTTATTCCTATACCACCAGAGAAATGAAAATCTTCTCCAGTTTCTTGGTTCAAGATCAACTTTGATTCGGCAATTCGGAATTCTCATTCAGCTCAAGCTGCAGTCTGCCGGAACCATCTTGGCCATATTATTCAGATGGTAGCGGAGATTAATCCCACTTGCGGTCCAAATCTTGGTGAAGCTATTGCTGCCAAACTGGCTTTTTAATTAGCTTCCTCTCTAAAGCTTAATAGAGTTATAATTGAAGGTGACTCTCAAATAGTTATCTCGGGCCTATCTCAACCCGTTTTAACACAAGATTGGCGTATTCATCCCTTTATTATCAACATTGATTCCATACTGATTGACCTCTTTTGGAAAGCTTGAAAAATCAATAGAAATGCAAACTTCTGTGCTCACTTTGTGACACATTGGACCGCAACTATATCTTTTTTTGACAGCATTCCCATCCTGTCTCTTTTCCCCTCTATTGTAAGTAGAAACTTCCCTTCCCATTTCTTATTTTAATTTGTTTTATGCTTGTTTAGATATAGTCTTTTACTCATAAGAATTAAAAAAAAAAAAAAAAAAAAAAAAAAACTCCTAATTTTGTTGCCGTCAAAGTGGTCACTGTCTCTGTCATCACAATCACAGGAAGGGCATCGTACCAACAGATCGATTAGTTCTCTCATCAAATAAAAAAAATAAAAAATAAAAAATCAGATCGATTAGTTCAACAATATAAACCGCCACATTAAAGATCCACGCGGAATTTATGACGCTAAAGTCCATATGCCCCACAAGAGTTGAAAGGTGTGAACAAGCTTTAGCCAATGATAATGATGGCAATGCTAAGGGGTCAAAAAAGAGTAACTTCTGAAGCAACCCTTTCATTAATTTGGAGATTTTTCGTTCATTCATTCTTTCCGGAGCGGCTCCACCTCCGCTCCCCCATTTTTAAATGGGAGCCTCATGTTTGCTTCCATTTTAAAAATCCAAAGTTGAGGATTCAGCCACGTGTATTTAAGAGAGTTAATGACCATAACGTCAGCATCAACTGACGTTAGCTTACTCATTCTTTTACCTAAAGCCTCATTCACTCCCTTTCATAGCAGCTGCCGCAGGCTCTATAATAAGGTAGAGCCCTATAGGGCTACTATTAGGTTTTAGATGGGGATATTCCGTATAAAAATAGACAAATTGTTAAAATATGTTAAAACTTGTAATTTTGGGTGTAATTTGGCCTTCGTTTGGTGAAACTGTTCAAATCGGTTCAAAAGTTGTGGATAAAATGACTTCCAGAATCAAGTGTTTGTTAAACCATCTGGTGTGTCGTTCGAACGTGAGGCTTCATTGAAGAAGCTGAGAGTGTTGTTTGGTACAACGTTCACTGAGACGTCTAGACGGGGTTGCATCACTAGCTAGAGAAACCAAGAAGTCCGTTTAGTAGGTCGTTCGTTGAAAGTTTTGAATGGGTAGAATCAGAGACGTTCGTGCTCGGAAGAGCGTTCCACAGAGGCCTTTGCTTGATGCAAAATACTTTAGACGTTCGCTGCATGTATCTCTACTTTGCTTGATGCAGTTCCACACTTCAACTGCTGGGAGAGCATTCTTATGATATAACTGTTCACACCTTACCTTTGTCTGTTCTTCGCTTAGAATCCATGATCAGCTATTAAGAAAGCAAACCCCAATGGGTTGGAGTAGTAGAGCTAGGCCTGACGGACGCTTAGTACTACTCAATGGGTTGGTTTAGTAGTTGAGATTCGAATTCTTTAAAAAATATCATTCTATAAGTCTTAGGTTCAAGGCGTGCTATCTGCGAACTTCTTTTTAGAATTAATCATTTAGGTGAAGCCCGCAACTCAAATGTTCAATACTAGAAGTAGTGTGTGGCATTGGACCGAAGATTAATTGGTCAATTTTAAGGTTCTAACTTCTATACTCGGTAAGTCATAATCGTATGATGAGCTCATAGTACTACCAAGCCGCTATAAAAGTGAAATTAGACATCTCCTACTCAAAAAAAGAAAAAAGAAAAAAAAGTGTATTCTTAGGGTATAGAGCAGCTTATTTTTATAAAGACTCGTGTATAGTCTCGTTGAGATTTTTCCGCTCTTTGCTATTTATACTTTTATGCATTCATCACGTTGATCTTTTGCTTTCTTATTGATACATAAAAAGTATCTTGGATTTTGGTTTGTGGTTGGTTTTTCATGATCCTGCAAAGATTTATATGCAAAGTGATGCAAGCCAAGGAAAGATGTTAGCACAAGAAATTTGTGTATCTTATTTTGATACCACGTGGAGCTAATTATAAATCACTGAATTAGAAAAAAAAAAATTATAAATCCACTGAAACTGATTTTTGCAATTTTTTTCCCTTTAGATAGACACAAGCCCCACTCAAAAGTCAAAACCATTCCTAACAGACCCCTTCACCACCCGTGATGGCTTAAACTAAGACGTGGGGAATGGACCACGATCAACCCATTTGGGTTGCCCTCTCTCCTAACTAGGGCTCAGTTTGGGCCTAGGCCAACTTGGGCCCTAAGCCTAAAAAACAACTTTAGGGCCTATTGCACTAATTAACCTACAAACACTTTAATATTTATTTATTTTTTTTTATTTTTTTTTTTCTAAAAACGAATCAAAGTCCCGCTCTTGCAACGTTCTTTACAAATCTTCGAAGAACGCTATTTTTCGAAAAATATCATGGAAAATAAACGATATTTTCTGTTTCACAAACTTCACAAAAAACAGAAAAAGAAAGAAAAACACTCAATTTCTTGCTTATAGTGATTTTGGGCTGGGGGAGGAATTTTTCCTTGGCTGAAAATCTCAAGGATTGTGCAAAACCGAAAATCTCCTACCTATCTTTTTGCCAAAACGATTTTTTTTCTATAATTTCATTCTGAAGAAAATTAAAAATACCTTATTTAGACAATCAATAAATTATAATAATGAAATCTAGAAGCTAATACAAATTTCATTGAAGAAAGAAATCATAAGAAACCAAGGAAATTAACTTACTCCAAGAAATTTCGGACATAAATTTGCTATAAGCCAATTTAATAAAGTGATATATGTTTTTTAGCATGTGAGAAACACATAATTTTTTTAATAGTATTAATAAAAAAGTATGTGCTTCTTACATGTTAATAAACACATATTACTTTATTAGACTGATTGTATAAATTACCTACAATTTGTCCAGAAATTTCGGTCTAGGTTGCAAGAAATGGATGAGATTTTTTTTTTTTTTTTTTGAGTGGTTTAACCAATAGGCTTTATTTTTGAACAAAAATTGAAAGAAAAAAAAATTTAATATAGGTAAGAGTTTTAAGTGATCATGATCCATTACACAATTCTAACTTGGGCCATCTAGATAGGCGACAAAACATTGGACCCAACTAAGGCCCAAGACGCTCTTTTGAAGAAACTAGCAATTGTAGCAACAAAAAGTAAAGTAAGGTCCCAGTTACCAGCTAGAAAGAAAACAAGAAAATGTGTTTTTTCTCTTTTTTTTTTTAAGTAAAAAAAGAAAAAAGAAAAAAGAAAATGTTGTTAATGTGGGAATGAAATATTAAAGGCATGTGAGTCGTATCACAAATTCACATGTTCGGTGGCCTCTTTTTGGCATCTTCAATCATTCTCCAAATGACAGAATCAGAAATTCTGACTTCCACAGCTAGCAGAAATACCTTAGCAGCTCCTATAAAAATTAAATAAATACAAAAAAATGTCAGGGAACTCTAATTAAGAAAGGTCAAGGTGCCATGTGCCTAGTGCGCAAATCATGGACATGCATATTTTTTGCTCTGTCACGCCTCCTAAGCTTTGAGGCACGCATTTACATATTCGAACGCGTAGACATGGCTGGAAAGTTAAATACTCTTTATTTCATGGGAGGAAGAAGAAAATATAAAATAATTGGTCCACCGCAGTTCCACGAGCCTCAGCCAATCATCAAGACCACGTCTGACCGTTTGTCCAATTATTTATTTTTATTTATTTTCTTTTTGGCTCCACCCCAAAAAAATTTTCAACTTTGAAAGATTTATTTATTTTTCTCTAAGAAACTTCGAAAGAGATTTGTTTGATAATATGAACACACCAGATGTTTAAGTAGATAATACAATCTGTCGTTCCGCGTATGAAGACGCTTTCCTTGTCTCTCTTTTTCTTTTTTCCGATTTTCCGTTCCGCGTATGATGGTATCTGTATGTTTACTGGAGTCAACTCTCTAGAAATTCAAAGAATTTGATTCTACCGGAGAAAATAAGCTCGACCTTTTTTAAAAAAATGTAATGATACACGAGCCAGCTGGGGCGGTACTCAAAATTTTAATGACCTTTTTTTTAGGGTGAAAATAATAAATTTTTGACACATGTAAACATGTAATTAGAATCACGTTAACCACTAATTTTTTTTAACATCTTTTAATATCATGTTGACATGTGTCAACAAGTTTTAAAAGAATTGTAACTCTAGACTTTTTTTCTTGTCAAACTAAAGTTGGACGCAATTCAACCGAATCTTTCAAGATAAATGCTAAAAACCACACCATCATCTCATTAGGCTGATGTGACATCACCGATTAACATTTGATTTTTCTTTTTTTTATAGTAAAGGTTGATTCATGAGCTGATAAGCACTATCATATTTGGTAAGTGAGATGAAAGTGTCGTTGTTAACATTACTCATCTCTAAATGGCTAATTAGTTATCGTTCAAATGTTCAACCTTTTAATATATTTTTTAAAAAAAAGAAAAATGAAGAAAGACTATGTTTGTCACAATCTAATAACCGTAGCTTTGTCAGTAGCAACATGGTTTAATCGAGGAGTAGTGCTAGAAACAAAAGTTTTTATCCTACAAATATTTTATAATGTTGATGAGGTAGTTTCAACTAATTATTGATTTTTTTTTATAATAACAAATCTGGTAGTTAATTGAGACTGTCATGTCAGCATTATAAAATAAAAATATAATTTCTAGCATTACTTATAAGGATATATACTACATTTTTATCAAAAGTAATGCTACACATTTTAGGGGGGCTGCCCTCTTTAAAAAAAAAAAAATTAAAAATTAAAAATACCTTTTTTAGCTTTTAAATTTGTTTTTAAAAAATACACATTTTAATTAGGTCTTTTTATTTACTTTGACCCCTAAAAAATATTTTTACTACATTATAAACTCTCTAAATTAACTTTCTAATTTCGCTCACGGCTACATAATACACATACATCCCACCCTCACATTCTACTGGGTTGATGATGCGACAGTACATCTTATTAAAAAAGAAAAAAAAGGCTAATAAACATTGTTATATCAACCTAGTGAGATAATGTTAAGATAATGATGTAATTTGTAGCATTTATATTTTATTTCAAAACTATCACACAATACTGACGTAGAAGTCCCAATCAACCATTGGGTTAGCCTTTACATTTTTTTTTGCTAAAGTTTTTCCTATGTTAAAAACAATCAAGGGTTGATTCAAACTACTACATTAACATTGTGAATAATTATAAGTGAAAAATATAGTATGTACGTAACATTATTTTTAGAGCATGTTTAGAATTAAGTTAAAGAACTTAAGAAGTTTTATTTTATTATTTTTTTTTCTAATTATGTTAAAAAGTTTAAAAAGTACTTTTAGTACAAAAAAAAAAAAACTATGCCAAGCAAAAATGAGTCTGTTGGTAAAAAAAAAAAAATGCACTTTGTTGAGACTTTTTAAAAAAGAGTAATGCTACATTTTCAATTTTTTTGTCAAATTCTATCAAACTTTGTATATGTGACTTTTTTTTTTTTTAAAAAAAAAAGAGTTTGCTTATGCATTTGTGGGGCCTATCTTTATCTACATCTACAAAGTTGGATAGAGTTTGACAAAAAAATTAAAAACATAACATTATTTTTTTTAAAAAAAGTTTTTTCTATAGACAAAAACACTTTATTTTTTAACAAAATCCCAAATAGACAGGTAATCCAATGAAAGTGGCCCCCCAATAAAACGGTGATCAGGTACGCATGCTTCTCTTTGCTTTTGCATCAATTTTGGGCGGCGTGAGGCGTGAAGGCATGCTTCCATTCTTTCGGCTCCAAATCATGCAGTGGATATGGCTCACATTTTACTAAAGTACTGATTCCGTAATCAACTCAAATTAAATTAAATTCAATCATATTTTTCTTTCTATATATATATATATATGTGTGTGTGTGAAAGAGATAGGGTGATGGCTCAGCCATTTTCTGGTGGGGTCTTCAACCAAAATGGAAGGCATTAATACAAATTTGAATTTTTTTTGTTATTAGTTTGGTTGGCTGAGGCTCAAAATTTTTGTTGATTTTTGTCCCTTATAAAAAAAAAAAAATCAAACACCTACATATCTATTTAGTACGTATTCGTCAAGTTTGAAAGGCCTGCTAAAATATCTTTTATAAGTTTCGTTGAAATACTCGAGAGTAAGCTAGCTAGCTTCATAATTCATTTGGAATGAATCTATTCTTTCGGTGAAATTTGCAATTATCAGCTCCAAGAAAAAATTAATTGTTGAAAGCAAAATAACAAAAACTTTGCAATTATCCTCCTTGAAATTTAAATTATTATGAGACGAATTGTTACTTGTGCAGTAGGACATCATCAACAAATCGGAGACGTATTTGTTAAAATATTAATTAAATTTACATATTCGTATATGCTTTAAGTTGTTGAAGTAATTAATAATATAATATAGTATCAAAGCAAAAATTATAAGTTAATTAAAATATTTATTGTATAATCTTCTTATCAGCTTCAATTTTTTTAGATAAATAGTTATTTAATTATAATATCTAGACTATTTTAACAAAAGTCCTACCTCAAGCATGTCTACTCAATTTAAAATGGATCTATATTATGCATAGATCACGCCAATAATAATAATAATATAATGCGTGGATAATGCTTGTACAATAGTTTAAAGGATTATTGTTCCATATAACCTTTTTTTTTTTTTTGAAAGTTTTAAGTAATTTATGAAAGAAAATTTATTCAAATGGGGAAAGGGAACAAGGGGAGTCAAAAAGTGAAAGTAAATATGCTATATGTCTTTTTGTTCTAGAGTGGCAAGGCATTCTTATATGAAGATATGGTACTAATTAGTTACGCTAGGAATTAAATCACACCTTAATGAAAAAGTAAATTATAATTATAGATAAATTAATAAATTCATAATATAATGAAGAATTAATCCGAATAAGATTTGGCTTGAATACTGTAAAAACATCCTTGCTATAACCTTTGAAAGGCTGAGATTGATTTCAAAAAAATTAAATTAAATTTCAGCTTTTCAAATACTACAAAATAAATGCTGTAACAGCACCTAAGCCTGATCCATTCGAATAAGGTATAATATGTGTTAAGCAAAAGAAGTACTAAGAATATTATTGTGAGGCATGTGATGTGAGTCATATATATAATCATATAATCACACATTCACATATTTTCCTTTGTACGACCTTAAGCCCTTTTCTCGGATCTTCGTTCATTTTTTTCATTATAGGATCCCAACTCCACACCAGAAATAGGCTTCTCAGTTAGAGGTGATCCAGGGGCCATGTGCTAAGTGCCACGTACGCAGCTCTAGCTCATGCATTTCCATGCTACTGTTGATCCCGCCATTATTAATTATCGTTAATGCTATATATACAGTTTGCAAAATTCAATTAATTATAAATGGAGAGCTATCTCTTATATATGTCACACAAAGTTTCCATATCATATATCGTACGGTACGTCCAATATCTTTTTTCCTCATTTTGGCCTATTTCTATTATTTTATACAATTCCAAGTACTTAACCTAGTTGGCCAATTCTAAACTTTATTTATTTATTTATTTATTTTTTTTCTGGGCTATTCTTTTGGGAGTTTCATAATTAGTTGTCTGTACACAGCTTGCAATATTCTCCTGGAATATTAGAATATGATGACCTTTAATTTAGGCCCGGATCGAGTTCAAGTTTCTTAATTCCTTGTTTTAATAATATTAATATGTACAATTATCAATACCCATATCATTCCAAATCCTTTGAAGTATATTCCGATTTTATAATCGCGAAAAAAAAAAAAAACCCCTTATAAGTCTATTAGAAATTTAAACGTTAGCGTCCAACATATATGTCTCCGGCCCGGAGTCAAATTAGAGTGAAAGAATGTCGTACGGATTGGGAGTAAAGTTGAAGTTAAATGAATAAACTTGTCAATATATGATTAGAGAGGACTAATTTTTTTTTTCCTTTTTTCTTTTTTTGGGTAAATGCGTAAAAAATACCTGGAAATGACGCCACAATTAGGTGCCAAAATGTAAGCTCCTCTTGGCTTGGGGGAATTGTCCATATTATGCTTGTTTTATTTGAAAAGGGTGAGGGTCCACACTACTATATATACTTGATTGAGTCCTTTGATTAATTGTTCACAAACTTTGGTTTTGTATGAAAAATATTGTCCCAATTTCTCGTGGGGTCATCAACCAACATGTACGCCAAGAAAAAGGACGATTCTCCCACTACTTATTATTCATGATTTCTTGTTTGAGATCCCTTCTCCTACTCAAATGTCGGTATATATATAAAATTCTTTTTTTTTTTTTGTCTTTTTTTTTTTTTTCCCTGATCATCAAAACTAACCTCAACATTCGAAACTATATATAAATGTCATTGTTTTGGTGTCCCTACAAAATCGAACCCGTAAATAGAAAATGTACTAGCTAGCTTGAATCGGTCCATTTTTGTATCATACAAAAACATTGCAATTAATATTAATGTTACGTACACTTGAGTGCAAAAAGAACCTACCAATTAAGACATCTCTGACTACTTTAATAATGGTACAATATTGACCGCAGCCGCAGGCTCGAGTGATATTCACGATTAAGATTTACTCTAAGAATTTGTTTGAGATTGTGATTTCAAAAAGTGCGATTTTAAAAAGTGCGATTTGAAAACGTGATTTTTAAAAACGCAGTTAAGCGTTTGGTAAAATTACAGTTTGTCATTTAAAATTGCAATTTAACATTTAAAATTCTACGTTTTCAAAAAAGTACCCATTTAATTGCGATTTGAAAACGCAGATTTTCTGTGTTTTCAAATCGTAATTTTTTAAAAATGCAGTTCTCAAATAATCTAGTTTTTGCGATTTGATTTAAAATCGCACTTATTATCTATGAAATCACAATCTCAAACACACTCTAAATATCACACTAACATTACGATAAATTTTTATAAATCCTGCCTAAGTGTTTTTTTTTTTTTGGCTTTATAGAGAATGGCATATCACGTCATCAATGAATTTGGATAATCTTCCTATATATATTTTTTCTATTCATTTATTTATTTTGCTTTTTTTTTTATTAAAAAAAAAAAAAACTGGGTAGACTGAATGGACAAAAATGAACAAATTGAATTGACATATAGCCAATCTCTTTGGTCTGAGTAGGCAAATTACAAACGTAGAGCATAGTTTATATACCTAATCCTAGAAATTAGGTGGCTGCTGTTTGAGCCTTGACTTGTGCGTGTATGCTAATCTAGTGTAGCTTTGAATACAACAATTTTGATACTTTCTTTTCATTATTGCTTTGGCCTCATTCACAGCCGCATTATTCGCATTTTTGTTTTACCATAATTTGCATGCTCTCCTATAAATATCGTATTTAGGTTTATCAACTTTGGGTTTTTATTTTTTATTTTTTTAAAAAATTTGTTGTTCAATCAAATAGGTTCCTCATACATGAAGGGTGCCAAATTGACAAGTGTTTTACTTGTATAAAGTAATTATTTTAAAAAACTGTTATGTTTATCGCTCTAAACACAATGACACGACAAAAAACCTCACAAATAAATTAAGAATCCAATCAAATATGCCTCAATAGTAACATTGATATTTGTGGATCTCAACAATTTCTTTGAAATTTGAGATTTTTAAATTACGTTATTTCAAGCTGTTTTATACATTAAACAGTTTAAAAAATACATCATATTAAAAAAGTGACATGTTATTAAAACAGTTAAAAAGAATTTATTTATTTATTTTTTTTCAAAATGCGTCGTTTTTATTTTTGAAGATACTCTTTTTCTTTATAAAATCAAAATATAATTTTTGGTTCAAAACTTTTTTATAATATAAAATATAAGAATATGATGAAAATATACTCAATTTTTATTATTAATATACAACTTTTTAATATGTGATTTTTTTTAAATCGTTCAATATAAAAAATATCTTAAAATAATATAATTTTTTTTAAAAAAAAATTATAAGAAATCATAATCCAGTACATGGTCCATACTTGCAAGTCTCACCTTAAAAGATTCATTAATGCCCAAAATGATCAAATAAATAATATTCAAGTTATTGACCACGCTTAAAAAGTTGACTCTTCTCACACACACCAATAGTGGGAACGTGTGTCAGATTCACAATCCCATTAATGGAAAATGAAATAACAATAGTTGCCCGTACAAAAATAATAGAGAATCATATATAATTTGAGATAAATAATAAAATAAAAAAATAAAAAAAGGACAAGTATTAAATACTTTTCACACTATCTTCTAGGATGCTTTGAGCTACCCCCACCGTCAAACATCATATCCCATCATTATCCCCGCCCTCTGAACCCCAAAAAGACATAAATACTATCGTCCTCATAAACTGACGAAAATACCCCCCAAAATCATTATGAACATGAATTGGCCACCGCATATCGCGGAAAATTACACTGCGGGACCTGTCCGACACACCCGCAGATACGTTACGCCGGACTTTGCATTGTTACAACCCCGAGGCCCCATTTCCGTCAACTTCGTGCACTAATTCAAATCGCCCGAAAATTAGTTGCCGAGAAGAAGCGATCAGACAACTAAGGGGGGCCCCTGCTTGTTTGGATGTCGAGAAAATATAGCGAGAAAAAGCAACAAGACAAAAAGACCGAACATTGAATTCTATATTTTTCTCTTTTGAAAATCCAAACAAGTAACTCGAGAGAATTCTCTCTTCCGTTTGTTTTTACTCGGCAACAAATTAAACGTCTCGAGTCCCCAGATCTTTCTTTTCCTTTCTTTCCTTTTCCCAATCATTATCCAAGGAAACAAACACAAACAACCACAAAAATCCAAAACTGGAGCGAAAACAACGAAAAAAGAACCAAGTATTGCATTGCTTACAGCTACAGATATTCTTTTCCCTCTTTACAACCAAAGTGAGACAAACAAAACCCCTAAATTTCTGCATCTCTTTCTTTCCGAAGACGACGACAAGGACGAAGATCGCAAATATATTTACAAAAACCGGAAAAATAAAAGAACCGAAACGATCTCCCTGGATTACCATGTGAGGTCTACCTGACTATCTCCTTCTCTCACCTAAGCTCACTGACAGTCTTTGAGAAAAAAAAAAAAAAAGAGAGGAAGCGAAATCCTTTAGAAGAAGTCGTCGGTGGAGGGCAAGGAATTGAGGAGGTCGTGGAGGTCACGTGAGTGGTCGTGGCCGAGGCGGAGGGCCTCGAGGACGCGCTCGAAGACGAGGACGTGGCAGGGGATGCGGAGCACGCCCTTCTGCTCGTAGCCGTACTCCTGGGCCGACTTGTTGAGCAGCTTCACGAAGATGGGGTGGTTCAGGAGTTCCGCAGACACCACGAACCGCTCCATCTCGTCACCCACGTAGACGGGCACGTGGCCCTCGGGGACCACCGGGGAATTGGACGACGACCGCCGCAGCTTCGATCGGAAGGACTCCACTCGCCGCGGCTGCCGCGCTCGGCGCAACTGATCTGATTCGGAGCGCTGTGAGCGCAGCAGGCAGTACTGGGACGAGTCGGCCACTCGGGAGAGCCGGCGGATCAGCTGTTTCATGCTTTCACGTCTGGGAAGAAAGAGAGTGAAAAATGGGAATTTTGAAGAGAGAAAATGAGAGAGAGCGTGGAGGGTGTGAGGGGCTGAAGGGGAATATATAAAGGGTAAGAAAGGGAATAAAAAAGGGACGGTGTAGACATCGAAAGGTGATGATGAGAGAATTGTTGGGAGGTACAGGTAGGCGTACTTGGCAGGTACAA
The DNA here is from genome assembly GCA_900184695.1 of Betula pendula. Lineage (NCBI taxonomy): Eukaryota > Viridiplantae > Streptophyta > Magnoliopsida > Fagales > Betulaceae > Betula > Betula pendula. The sequence goes on along the minus strand of FXXK01000215.1, from coordinate 133,709 downwards.
TTAGTGGGGAGATAAATTTTTTTTTTATTATTCATTTGCCTTTTTTTTAAAAAAAATTTAATTTACTTCTCTCTTTTTATCTTTTTCTTTTTTAGTATTTTTTAGAGAGAGTTTCAAGTCGGAGGATATTTTGAGGATATAATATATGATAAATGGCCCGTAAATCTCTGAGGAAGCTACGGTGGGCAGGTGGGACCGGTGGTTTGGCACGGTTTCATATTTTGCTAGTTTTTGCGAGTCGAGTTATTATTATTATTATTTTTTTTTCTTATAATGGATTATACGAATTTAGTTTAGGTGTTGTAAATTTAATTTAACACTTTTTAATAAAATATTTTAAATAAAATTTGGACAGTTGAAAAATTTTAATTTTACTTTTTTTTTTCTCATGAAAATTTGAAATTAAATCTAACAGTTGAAAAATTATAGTACATATGTTATATTTTTTTTACAACTTCTAAGGGTGCGTTTGAAGTTTTAATTTTGTAGATAAAAAGTGAAAATTTTAAAATAAATTGCGAAAAAAAATCATTTTTCTTAATTTTTTGTGTTTTTTATTTATCTTAAAATTTTTCCTTTTTTTCCTTATTTTTTTTTATCAATAATATTTTTATAATTTTTTTATACCAAATGGAGACATTACAATATCAATTATAGTTTAAGAGAAACCGTAACAATGGAAAGTTTGAAAAATATTACAAATAGAAAAATACTATGCTTCCAATTTTTTTATCCAACTTTATCCAACTCTGTATAGGTAATTTTTTTGTTTTTTTGTTTTTTTTTAAAAAAAATTTGTTTTTACATTTGTGGGGCTAATCTTTGTCCACATATATAAAATTGAATGAAATTGGATAAAAAAATTGAACAGGTAGCATTTCTTTTACAAATTACTCTTAATTAGTGATAGTAAAGATATGACAAAAATTAGCTATAAAGTTCATTTTTACAAACCAATTTAATTAAGGGACATGTGTTTTTTAATTGACATGTTTTAATTCAAAAAAAAAAAAATGATATGCGTTCTTAAACCCTGTAAAAAATTTAATGTTATTAAAAAAACGTGTAATTTCACATTTTTGTTTTTAGGAATTATATATATATATTTTAAAAAAAGAAAATAAATAAATGACTATTAGTAGAAAAAAAAAAAAAAAAAAAACGCTAGCAGCAGCAATTGCCGGCCTAGACAAGTCTCTTTTCCGTGGATCCGTTGCAGTACAGTTCCGTGAGTCTGAACGTCCCTTTAACGCCTTGTCTTTTACTTATCTTTCCATGTGTCACTTTAGGACTAACTTTAGATGCCTTCACGCTCTCTTCTGCGCGTAATCGGCACATTCCAATTCGTTCATAGATTTTATGTGAAGGTGTAATTCACGGACATTTGACGGAGGGTGAGGATGGGTTCTCTTTTATTAAACAAGGATAAGAGGAGGTGATATTCATGTTCCCACTTTTTAATGGTAAGGATTATGGGAGGTATTTTCCGGAATCTAAAACCCCATCGCCATGGCCCATGGGCCCATGCTTTAGCAGCTCTTTGACATTCGTGAAGTGCAAGTGTGCGTGGAACCTCCATGTGTTTCCCAAAGGTTTCGGCTTTTCTATTTCATGCATAGTCAGTCATCCACTAGGTTACATCCATGCCCTCATTTCTTTTTTTAATTATTATTATTATTATTATTTTTATTATTTATAATTAATTTAACCAAAACCGTTTGAACAAAATAATTTATAAATCAAGACTCAATCTCTCTAATTGGAGAAATAATGCCAATAGAATAAACAAGTAGTAGATCGATTACATACTAAGGTTCGTTTGGAATTGTAATTTTAAAAAATATAATTTGAAAACGTAATTTTTAAAAACGCATTTAAGTGTTTGGCAAAATCGAAGTTTGACATTTAAAATTGCAGTTTAGCATTTTAAAATTTTGCGTTTTCAAAAAATTACCCCCTTATTTGAAAACGTAGATTTTATGCATTTTCAAATTATAATTTTTTAAAAACGCAGTTTTCAAGCAATTCATTTTTTACGATTTGGTTTAAAATCGCATTTATTATCTACGAAATCGCAATTTTAAATATACCCTAAAACTTGCAAATATAAATTTTTTCTGACATTCAGAAAAATATAGCAAGAAAGAATTCAACCCATGTCAAAAATTTCGAAAATTGTTGGGAGATAGAGAAATAGGTTAAAAGGCAAACCAGATTTGGTGCTTCATTTAACACGTTACTAGCATATATATGGCTGTGTTAAACAGGCAACTTTATGATTACGGCTAAGTGGGGACAAATAAAGTCATTAATAAATTCAAATTTTACATCTTATCATCAAAAGATAAGCATCAATAAGCTTTAAAATGACTTAATTATCGCTAATCAATATCATCAAAGTTGAGCACATTGTTTAAATGATAGTCGTTTTCACTAAACGCAACGATGAGCACTAGGACGACAAATATGGAGTACAAACCTTAATTAGTATCTCATTCTACGCACTTACAAAACTACGATCACGTTGCTTTGCATATATATATGACTAGAGAAGGACAGTTAGAAAAGTTGGGGTATGATATACTATATATACTCTCGAGGACTTGGGAGCCTGTGGCCAAGGCAAGGAAGCAGAGTAACCAAGTTGAGAGAATTCATGATAAATCATTACTTATTTGAAAAAATTTAAGTTAATAAGAGTTGATCCATCCTAATATGTACATGAGCCGACCTGACCAGAACAAGGCAATGGAGATTTGTTGGCGAGCTAAATCCCACTAGAGTGCAGCAATCTATAAGAGCTATTGGCCCAATGTATAATAGCTATCGATAGAATATCTCGAGATTAGGACATTTCGGGAACGTCATGAAAGAAAGATCCTGGTCCCAAAAACATAGTGGGTGGAAAATAGTCTACTCCAAAGAGAAATGTATTGATTTTAGTCTTGAGTCATGATATTTCGGGATAGAGTCTTATCCCTTCTAATTAGTGATGAAAGTTTCTAATTCATAGTGGGAATTTCATTCGAATTTTAATAAGAAAATGCCTAAGTTGAAGAGAACACCATGCCTATAAATATATAGGTCTGCACTAGTAGGTAACAAATTAACTCAAATGTCAATACTTTTTGTTTTTATGAATTATACACACATATATTAACTTAGACATTGAAGTGAGACTTAGCCAACACTACTGGCAAGCTCCTTTGTTTACCTTTTTTATCTTGCTCATTCGAAGTACGAAAAAAAAAAGTACACGTTAACATACTGACTTATCTTGCTCATTCGAAGTACGAAAAAAAAGTACACATTAACATACTGAAAATTGTTTTAACAGTTTAACGTTGAATGTGAAAACCGATTCATCATTTCTCATTAAAAAAAAAAAAAAAAAACTCCATAATGGTACTACACATAGGCATGCGTTCATAATATATATATATATGGATCTCATGTTAATAAAATGTTCACTTTTTTAACTACAAGTTAATATTTCCAGTTTGACCTAAACAAAAAATACCCTCCAGAAAATAATAAGAAGCTGAAACAAACTGAATCAGTAAATACTTGACTTAAATACTATAACTTGGAGGATAACTCAAATAAAAATAACCTAAATACTTTATAAATGATAAATTTGTGTTTTCCTAAGGGCATACAGAATGTCTGTTTATGTCTACTTGTCAGTATGCCCTCATGAGTATTTTTAGTGGCCTCAACAAATTTTATTAGCCAATTTAACTGAAAATCACTTTTTTTCTATTTTAACCATCAATTTTTTTAAAGCACTTCTAGCAGTTTCAGCAAATTAACTATCCACTATCACTATTCCATTTAAATATTATTTTTTAAATATTTCTTTATTCTTTCTCAAACATTTATATTTTTGAATGTTTGTCTTTTACTAACGGTCATATTTTTTAATATTTGTTCTATCCCAACAGTCATGTTTTGAAAATTTTGTCTTTTTCCTAATAGTCATATTTTTAAATTGTTGTCTTATTCTAACGGTCATATTTTAAAAATTTTATTTTTTTCTTAAAAATTTGTAATAAAAAAAAACATTTAGAATATTCTTTATATTATTATTAGTATGTGAGTTTTGTCATGGGAGAGGAAACAAGAAGAAAAAGAAAAGGAGGAGGAAAAATAAAAAATAAAGAGGAGTGATAAAATATTAATTTTTTAAGATTTGATGAGTGAATAGTACTCATCAAATTTTTTTGGCTAAAGTGTTGAGTCTACTAGAGAAGAATTTTTCACCTTTTGGTTAAATTTACTCAATAAAATAATCAATTTATTGAGTCCATTAAAAATATTTTAAAAGTAAGGGTATACAGAATAAAACAAAATAAATAAAAAAAATTGTATACCCTTACTTGTAAAAGTATGCGGACGTGTACCACGTCCGTCAAAAAGCATAAACGGACGTGAACTTTTGTAAAATGGAAAAGGTAAAAGTCAAGTCTTCGTAAAATAATAGTGGCTAACCCGTCACACTGGAACACGTAAATTGCTAGCGTGGACCCGTAAACGCAGAGCTCAAAAAGCAGTGGTCCTTCCGTAAAATGCCGTACAGTCGTGAGTCGTACAGGGCGACTAAGCACCACCGACCCAGCGTGGGCTATTCAAAAATCAAAAAAAGAGACTGAAAGGAAAGGAAATAAAAAAAAAGTAAAGGTTATGAGTCTATGACATGGAAATCCACAATGCGGTGGGGGCCGCAGTATGCAACTATAGCTCCACATGCCACCCTCAGTTACGTTTCTTTCTTTCTCTCGTCTTATCTTCTTGCTAATCTTATATTATATTATAGATACAGCATATTTTATTACACGACAAACGAAAGAAACAGTGCAAAAAGAGCAAGTTGGTGATCTTTTGCTCCTTGCTTCAAATGAGAGGCCCTAACTTTCCAAGCGCACGATGCTATTGAGATCCTTCTACATCATCTCCTTTTGACAACAAAATCGTGCAAGTGGTTGGCTCTGGCTTTCGTCTCCATGACATTTTAATCGTATCTAAAGTTTAAATTTTTTTTGGTATAAGCAATTTTTTAAGATTACAATCAATGACGAAGTCTGCAACTTTATCTAATTCATGTGGAGGGGCCGTTTTATATGGGATAACCCCAACAATCTCCTCCTCACACATCGGGCCCTAGGTCGGAGGCAGCGACAACCCGTTTCTCCCGTAAACTATTGGGCCGAGACTTGTTGGTAAATCTGGGCTCTGATACCAGTTGAAATAACTAGAGAATATAGGAAAGAACTGAATACTGTATTTCTGTGTGTTTGTAACTGTGTATAGAATGACCTATTTATAGTTGAATAGGACCAGGTAAACTAAGAAATACAATCAGAGAATTAATGGACAATATTACAGAATCAAATCAAACCTATACAAGAAAATACGGTAACGATAATTCTGATAATTACAAAATATAGGGAAATACGGTGAGTATCAGAATATATTATGAATATATATTCAGAATATATTCTAACAACCATCATAAAAAAAAAAATTAAAAAAAAATCGCAAGTAATTCATTATACAATGTATATTTATACGGCCCAACTACGTGCCTGAAAATATGAATATAAAGAGTATTTTTGTCAATTCTCCTTCACTTGTATTTATCTTTATTTTTCCGAGGTATATATATACCTTGCCGTTTAGCAATTTGAGAGATGATGGAGTTGTGCTTTGCTGCCTTAAAAGTCGTTTGTTCTTGTTTGATATTTCTTTTTGGGTAGATTTCCGATCGAGAGATGTGAATGATATATACATTTCATCTTCCTGAAATGTTCGGGATATCTCGGGCAGGTGGTACCGTACCCCCCAGGAAATTACTAGTTGTACGTACTTAGACAATTAATAGAAACATTGGAAGCTAGTAAGAAATATGTTGAATAGTATTAGCAATAACGTACAGCATATATAATATGATAGTCTAGAAGATGCTTTAATTGTAAGCATATATCAAGGTGATTGGCGGACGCTATGTTACTTAGTCAATTGTTCAACAACTCGTGTAAGTAAAAGGGCTAGAGAGTTTGGTAGAAGCCATGACTTTTATGGGGGAAACATTTAATTTTAGTCCAACCGTACGTGCCTCTCTACGGACACATCCCAGCCTCTCATTTTAGTCTTTCTCTTAATATTTATGGCATGCAGCAGTCTCTGAGTCAAACATTTCTGCACTACTTTATCTTCAGAAAAGCCAATCAAAGGACAGGAAAAACAACTACATTTTTTTCCCATTGGCCCATTGCCTAGCAATTGCTGACTGGTCATATATAATAATGTTGTCATGTTTTACTAACCCAAAAATAATAATAATAATAATAAATAAATAAATAAATAATATTATCATGATTCCGATTCAAGAAATGTTCGGTGCACTCCCACTATTATATTTTGAAGTTTAAACTGTTTTACGTGGAATTAAAAATTATTATTAAATTTTAAATTTAATAATAAGTTTTAGTATCACATTAAGAAGTGTTGGAATGAGAGTTGTGTAACATTTTTCTTCTAACTCTCCGCTCGATTTTATTTATTGAACCTCATAAAAACATGGTTGGAAATTTGGGGTTAAATCTTATTCACAACAATTATGAGGTTTAGGGATGAAGAGTATTTTCTTATTATTATATACGCACAGAAAATATTTTGGTATTTATGTTTTTTAATATGCATGTATAATATTTTTGCTTTTTTAGGAGAAAGTATGTTGAATTATTTCTAATTTATCGCATATATTACTAATCAGCTTAGATCATGATGTCTCTTGAACGCCACGCATATAGAAACTTGTTATCAAATTCTTTATTCACATGAACCATTTCAAAGGTTGGAAAGAATGAATTATGGGTACGTGGCTTATTATGATAGATTTTTGTGTAGTATTATTGAATGAGTAAGATATACTTTTCACATTTATTTTATATTTGTTGATATGAGAAGTCACTTAAAATATGCTATGTCAACCAGAGTAAAATAAGTATGATAAAGAGAAAAGTTAGGTGCATATTCATCTTTGTCTATCCAATTTATTTGATTTTTTTTTTTTTTGCCTAAAAATCAGAGTTGATGAACAAAAAAAGATGAATACCAAGCCTTTCTAGAACTTTGGTGAGTTAAATAGGTGAGCTAAATTCTTTGAATATGTTGTGTACGTGAGAGATATCGATTTCTAGAATAGGTGAGTAAAATTCTTTGAAAATGTTGGTGTGATCACTGATCGGATCTAAAGTAAAAGAACAAAATGAATGACTGAGAATTAATCAAAGCTAGTCAATGAGAAAGAAGTGGTTGTACGTGTGGGATAGGGAAACGTGATTAGAACTTTCTTCTTCTTGGACTTGAGGGGAAAGCACTTGGGGAAGAATTTTGCAGCCACCCCATGTTTCTTGTCAAAGTAAATTAAGTAATATATTAGCTAGGTTGAATAAAGACTCGCGGCAATTCGTAAGAGCTAATTATATATATATATGGGTCTATATCGATCTTTGAACATCAAGCGTCGTCAACAGCACAAGATTTGAACAATCAAATTGAAAATGAACTCGGATTGTAAAAAGATTTTTTTTTTTTTTTATTAAATCATTGTTTACAAAACTGATTAGACTCACAAATATTTGATCTTCGCCAATATCATCTGCAACATGTGGAATAAAATTACTTGTGAGACATGTATGCCGCAGCAGAGAGTCGACGCTAGCTGCACATATCTTTGTAACATCCCTCAAAAATACTAAAAAGGTTTTACATTAATCATTCTATTCGATGGAAATAAACGGAGCCGATATTTAAAACTTGTGTCACTTCTCACTACCCTTACATAACATTAATTTTGGCAGATGAAGACACCGCAGTTGGAAGTAATGGCTAGAACCTAGCTCGTGCTTTTGTCAAACTGTTTTACAATTTGTTTACGGAAATCATGCATTTAGACTTGCTCTTATCTTAAGATCCAAAATAAAGCACATGCATGTCTGTTTGGTAAAAGTTTTAAAAAATAAAAAAAAAATTGGAAAGTGTTTAAAAAAAAAAAAAAAAAAAATTAGTGGGCCAGTTGGAGCTAGCCTCCACGAGTGGTAGCCACAACTCATGTGGAGGCTTGCGGCTACCAGACAGATCGGTAGCCTTAAATCAACCCAACCCTTTTCTCTAATCAGAGGGGGGAAGAAACACGAACAACACGTAAGGTAAAAAAGGGAGGGATCGACATTTACGGCAAAATTGTTAATAATTTAAGCAAACTAATGCGAGAAATATCGACCAACCAGCTTAGGTAAGTAGCTAAATAGTTCATAATTTATTTGACAAGTGAGTCCATATATGCTCTCTCTTTTACGTATGTCTAGTTTCTGACTAAAACGTTTTATGCAACGAGGAATTACATGTGGTTGATGGTTCGGAGATATTATTCTTTTAATTTTTTTTTTGCCTATTTTTATATAAGAAATGTTTAAATTCTATTATTAAATTATGAGACCATATATATAGTTCCATAAATTTAATAATAAATAAATTTACACACTTTTTTATATGGTGATAAACAAAAAATAATTAAAAAATTAAAAATAATTATTTCTAAAAAATAATTAATGATAGTCGTACGGAATGGAATTAACGGCCACTGTTCTACCATTTATTCTTTACGGAACGTTGAAACACGAGAAGACAAGATGAGAGGGAAATCCAGCATGTGTTGAACTTGATTGGTTTGGTGGGATCCACTTAATTTAGACGCCCATATTTTCTTGCTTTTTTATTATTATTTATTTATTTATTTATTTGATGTAGTTATTTCAGTTTAGAATGTAGGCGGAGAAAAGGAGGGTAGGGTCATGTGGTTCTTGGAGTTGTTGGACAATGGTGAGCTTGCGCATTGAAGGAAATCAAACTCAGTTAGGTGTGTGCTGCCAATGCAAGTCTACAGGGAACATCTTTTATTATTATTCTTGGTCTTTTTTCATTCTAAGCTTATTTAGTTTTCTTGGTTGGACTTACATGAACAATTAGTTGGGGCCGACTAGTTCTGCGACCATGCTTTCACACTCAGGGCCGCGCAATCAAAAATAAGGCAGCCAAAAAGTTAAAATGAAGTTTTCTTTTTTTGTTATTATAAAAAATTTATGAAATATTGAAAAAAAATAATTTAATATTCACATTTTCATTTTCAAATTTTGTTAATATATTAGTTTCAATAAATAATATGACTAATCAATTTTACCTCTTTTTTTTTTTTTTTTTTTTTTTTCTAAGATAATCAGTTGCAACCAAGATTTAATTGGTTTGTGTATTATAATCGGTGACACGATGACAATAACTAAAACCAATGATGTTTGATATATGGTTGTTGAAAGTTTCTAATTGTCATTATGGGACCGCTAGAAATTCACGATGGCCATTAGAAATTGTTGGTGGCCATTGTAGAAAAGTTGAAAGTTCTTGAAAGTTACTGTGCAAGCTACCAAAAGTTCTTAGCGGCTACCGCAAAAGTTACTGAAAGTTTCTAGCGACCTTCGCAAAGCTGCTACAAATTCAAGATAATAATTCTTGGAGAAGTGTGTTTGTAAAAATGTTTTATGTTTTGAGAAAATCTTTATGGTTTGTTTTGAAAAACGTGTTAATAATAGAGGCTACATATGAAGACCTACTTGATTAACTAGTATTGAAAAGAGTTTTCAGCATTTAACAAGGTTGCCAAACAGACCTTAAACTTTTGGATACTGTTCATATTTTGGTAAGCAAAGGATTATTCGTTACCCAATTAAAGAAGTTGGAAAATAATTTTTCTATAAGTGAAAAGTTGGATTGTACTTGTAGTAACATTATTTAGACAAGTTTAGAAAGAAGACAAAAGAGTTCATGTACTACTAATTATGTGAAGTGGGTATTAAATCCAGAGTTAGCTTAATTATTGTTTGCGGGATTAATAGGAAGACAATGACTATTAAACATTGCTGGGGTTATACCCGAAAAGAACATCACAACCACTCCACAATTATTTGGTTTGTTAAAGTCAATCGGTCCCATTAAGAAAGACTCACTTATATTGTTGGGCTCCAAGTGTGTCTCTTTGTCTAATTTTCACTCGTATGCATAGATCTGGACAGAAAAAAAAAAAAAAAAAAATTCTTACATGTATTACTTTGGCATTTATAGATATCTATTTTTTTTTTTTTTTTTTTTTTTTTATGATACGAGGTATCTGGTTTCACCCTTTATGGCTTATCAGCACTTCGGACTTATCATAAGGCTTATTGAGCGTGAATGCCAGAGCTTTAAGATCGACCAACTAAATTGTCGGTCCAATGTCTCGCACTACTCTCAACATTAAACAAACATTTATAAGATATTTGTGTAGTGTATTTAGCATTAATCTTTTTCTACTATTTTCAGAACCAAAATTGTAAAATAAAGAAGGATGATGCAAATTATTTAAAGGAAGTCACGGGCGTTTGCTTACCTGAATAAGAGGACGGTGGAGAGAAAGCAACGTCACATATAAAAAAACAAAGTGGGCTATACTTTTGAAAGCAACATTACTACCACTACTGCAGGGTTAAACTTAATTAATCCTTAATTAACCTGGATTTTCGTCAGCTGCATGCACAGCTTTGTCTTAATCTACCTTTTTTGTTTTGTTTTTTTTTGCTTCCCACTAGTCACTAGTCACAACACAATTAGTATAATAATTAAGTCTCTCTCTTTCTTTCTCCTTTTATTTATCATCTTGTGATTATGTTTATCTGTTTGTACGGGCATGCAATCTCTTGTGGGGATCGTGTAATATATACTTGAAATTTGAAAGCATATCCGTTGTAACATACACAATCAGTCGTTAGATTTGTTATTGTTATAAAAAAAATAAATAAAAAATTAAAAGTTGATTAGCACTCTACCATATCAACATATTGAGATACTATTAAAATATAAATATAATTTCTAGTCTTAGAGCATTCTTAATGGGTAAAAAATCTGATGAGTGTACAGTAGTCATCAGGTTTGATGAGTACTGTACACTCATCAAACCTTTAAAATAACATATTTTCTCTCTCCTACTTTTTTTTTTTTTTCCACGCACCCTCTATTTCTTTTTTCCTCTTTCTTCTTTCCTCTTTTTCCTTTTCTTTCATGCATGCTCTGCTTCCCCCATTTTCTTTTTATTTCTTCCTTCCTCCCCCTTTTCTTCCTTGTTCAGTGGCTATGGCTTGTGGGTGATTTATGAATGATTATGGGTTTTTCGGTTTTGATCGAAAAAGGGTAAAGCTTTGATTGAAAATGGTAGAAAAAATAGGGGTTTGAGGAGGGATTGGTGGTGGGCTTCGGTCTGTGATGGAGACGAGAGGGAGAGAAGAAATTGAGGAGACGAGTTTCTGAAAAAAAATAAAAATAAGTAATATTTAAATGAAATAGTGATAGTGAGTAGTTAATTTGCTGAGGTTGCTAGGGGTGCTTTAAAAAAGTTGATGGTTAAAATGCTGAAAATGTTATTATCAGTTAAATTGACTAGTAAAATCTGCTGAGGCCACTAAGAATGCTCTTACTAATTGTCAAGATGGTAATAAAACTAGACAAATAAATATGGTTTCTACCTTACGTGGTCTACATATCCTTAAAATGGAACATGGACTAGAGATGGCTTTGTAGATGTTGATAGAATATTTTGTAGATTATAGTTTACAAAAAATAAAAAATAATAATAATAAATAAATAAAAACTACGAGCTATTATAATGTTGTACAATAATTCCGTGAATAAGAGTGGTTAATTTTAATATTATCATAATTATTTTAATGTTTCTTATCAATATCAATCTTATAAAAACAACAATTCAAGTTAATACAACCAAAATATAGGTCTAGTGGGCTTTATTTAAGAGGTAGACATAAATGTCTAAGATTAAAATCCGAAATAATCATATATATATATATATATATATAGTACAGTATGTACGACAAGCATTGTTTATTAATTTGTAATTAATGGTGACACAGAAAGCCATGTGGTGTATGCAACAACTGAACAGGTAATCCAACGGTTGCCTCCGCAACTTTAATGCCTCTTTATCCGACATTCAAATGAGACAACATAGATAAGTGTGCCCGTACGGAATACTCAAGTACTTTGAAATTGCCAGCTTTTTATTTATTTATTCATATTAATTTGAATAAAGGTCGTTGAAATCTGTTCGTCGATCGACCTGTTGTAATGAAGAAAACAAAGACCAGCTGGTTTTGCAGATGATGCTGTTTTTTCAAGCATTGTGCGTGGAGAAATTAATGATCTCCCTCTGAAATCATCAATGACACCTACTTTTTGTCATGATGGATGAGGACTTAAATGTCAATAACTATATAGATATTCTCTCCTCTTTCCATTTTTTTTTTCCTTTGAATTTCTATATATATATATATTTACATTTTCTTGTGCGTTAAATACTCATTCTAGGTACAAAACTGAAGGTTTTTTTTGAACTCTTCGAACTGTTACAACAGCTTGGAGACCAAAAAAAAATTTAAATCTTATTTTTTTCTTTAAATAAACAATTAAAACTCAATAGAATCAAAACAATAGCACTTTTACTTGTTTTTGCCATTATTTTATTTAAAAAAATGCTTTATTTTCTTATTTATTTTATTTATTTGAAAGAATATTTAATTGATATAAAAAAAATAAAAGAAGTTATTATGAAGTTTATTTGAATATAAAAATAAAAAATAGTTCAGTTTTTTAAATTTAATCATGAAGTTATCGCAACATTAATTTCCGAACGTCTAACTTATTTTGTGGGCTGAACTTAAAAAGCCCAAAACAGATAATTAAGGAATCAGAGCAACCCTGGCGGGAAAAGAAAAAAAAGATGTTGGGTAACTCACACCTAACGCTTACGGCCTGGAGAAACTGGGCCAATCTTAGGGAAAGCAAGCACATATGACTAATTGGGCTTGGAAAATTAAGTACTTGATCCAAAAAATTTGCTTCAAAGCAATAAACATTTTGAGACAGCAGATCACACACAAAAAGATCAACTTTCTCCAAGAATTGGAAAGAGATATATACTCTTAATACTTTTTATGAAAAATTGATCCAACAAGAACTGATGAGCATATACCCACCCACATAGGAGAAATATAATATAAATAGCATAGGGCTTGTAGCCCATGCCTAAATGAGGCTTACCACTTTTCACTGAGTGCATATGGTGCGGCCTGGGCCTGGCTATACAGAAAAATAGGACATTTGGTGTTTCTTATTTAGGTTAGAAAATCTCTGACCGGCTTGGAATATTATATGATTGTGTCAAGGATGTGAGGGATGACGGGGGAGATTATCTAATCTTGGGACATGCATTGCTGTTGTAGAGCAAAAATCATCACTTGGGAATCACCTTCGATGATAAAACGGTCTAACTGAGAGAGGCCGCTAGTGAAGCTACAAGGAGTGCTGTTAGAGCCTCTCCATAGTTAGGCTGACTAGGAAGGTTGATGAGGGAGACCAGTCGAATGATGGATCACTTGCTATCCTGGCAGACAACTGCTTGAATAGAGAAAGAATTTAAAATGATGATTAGCCAATTTGGAGCATAATGTCACTACAAAAATTTTGGTTTTTAATGACGACAAAAAATCTAAATGTCGTCATAAATTACCTTTAACAACGATAGTTCGTCACTATTAAGTCAATGTTGTTGCTTTATTATAGAAGGTTACTCGTGACGACTTTTATGTCGTCACTGATATTTTTTTTTATCAACGACGACTTTTTATCGTTGCAAATAACATTAAATATCATTAAGAAAAATATAAAGACATGTTTTCATTGATAATTAATTATCTTTGATGACTTATAAAGTCATTGTGGATAACAAGTTATCTACGACGACTTAGGTAGTCGTTGCGGAAAACAAATTATCTTCAATGACTTACAAGTCGCTGCGAATTACTTTCTATTATTTTTTATTTTTTGAGAAAAATTAAATTTATTTATGTTATTGTCAATTGCAAATAATTTTGGCATGGGTAGTTACCTGATAGACAACAACTATCATTCTTACATTATACAAGTATTCAATCAACAAATACACACTCATGTGCATTAACTAAAGTTTCGAAACTATATAAAAAAATGATAAAACTAAGCATGAACATTTGTCTATATAAAAAATAAGTGGTTCAGTATTTTAATTATACACTAACTCAAAAATGATCAAAATCATTCTTTAAAAACACCTCAAAATCATTCAATGATTACATGCCTTATTTCATTTGAAATTCTAAAACCATAAAAGAGCAACTACCAATTTATACTTGTCAAAGTAGTTTTATCTCCTCTGATCTACCAAAAACATAGATTGATTTAAAGAACAAATCCTATTAATGGATTATCATGACAAAGATTAGTCTGAGAATTTCATATGTAGAAAAAACATATTTATAAGTACGAGCAAAATGCAATATTCTTCCGTACGTTGAAAGCTTAGTCTCTGCATGAATAAAGACCATCACAACAACATGAACTACAGACAAAATAGCATTTAAGTGTTTTGGACAAGCTCCACAATTTGTCATATTACCCATATAAATTGCAGGCAAGAATCTCCAAACATTTCATATATCACCAATTTCTCTGCACCTATAGCTGTCTTAGACATTTTCTTTTCTAATTACATCAGATTTCTATCAATTAAAAAGACACTAACAGAAGATCTAGTAGAATATTACCTCAATAGTTCTTCCAGCTGAGATCCTTTATTGGGAGCAAAATTCCTGCAAGAGCTCAAACTTTAACATCAACATGTCATATGTCCCAGTCTAAATAACAATACTGTACAAAAACATCTCCCCGAAAATCAGGGCACAACAGAGAAATAACAATACAGAAATAAAAGATATGTAAAAGATGAGATGATATATAAACTTGTGAGAGCAGCTACTTCTTTCATTCAAGGCAGTGACACCAACAACTCTGTTCCTTAATCCCATATCCATTAATTCCATTACATCTGAGGTTGATTCAACTGGTCTCATGGTAGCATCAGGCACAGCTAACCCATTGGGTTGATGTGACCGATTTCAAAGCTAATTGAACTGGATAATCCTCAGCAGTTCCCCCAATTATACATTCTGAACGCTGCTGACAACACCAAGGGCAAAGTAATTCGTTAAGTTCCAAAACTATCACTATAAACTTGCATATTAATAGTATTAACAGATTGTTGAACTTCACTTGTTTATCAGTTAAGAATCAAAAGTGAAAGCAAAAACTGGCAGTGGAATTTGATGAATGGTGCTCCGCCTACCTCTTTGTGAAGGACGATTTCCAAATTCAATGCAGAGAACTTCACTTGATTATCTGTTATAGTTACAGAAACTGAGGCGACGAGCATGTGTTAGTAAAATGAAATATGCAAATAATAATATCTAAAAGCGGGACAAAATGAACTTTTGCAAGCAACAAGAAGCCTCTAAGAACTAAATCATTCACTCACGGTACAGTAAGCTACAAGCCAATGAAATCCACCTTAAGGGATGTTCTATAGTATAACTAACTCTTATGATTTATCAAGAAAAACCAAAATAGAAATTTACTTAATCAAGAGGCAAATTATCCATGGGTGTTCTACACAGGCGTGTAAATTCATAGAAATTCATGTTAAAACATTAATTAAATGATTAAGGAACTACTAAAAAGTGAGAGCATTAAAGGTCGGATATATCATTGTCTATTTGATCAAATCATCATTTTGGAGAATATGCCTATCTGTAAGCATGCTCAAAGACACTGTTCTGCATTCCTCTGTAACAATCAGCACTTGGGGAAGCTTTACCTTATGTATTTTGTTGGGGGGAATTTGGGAATCTCAAGATGATTGTTGGAGTTATTTATTTATTTATTTATTACGATATGCTGTTTCTTCCTTTGTATGGGATATGAGAACAATCAGCACTTGGGGAAGCTTTACTTTATGTCCATGAATCATGATGTTTGGGCTTTTCTTTAAATGATTCACTAGCTGTTGATGGTAAGAATAATTATAATTATAATTTTATTTAAGATATTATTATTATATAGCTAAGGAATAACTGAAGATCGAGCTGGACATTAATGGCTGCTCATCGGTTTTTTTCCTTGATATAGTGTCTTGACATGTGGAATATTTGAGAAAAGTGAAAAAGTGGGGTACAGTCAATTTTTTTTTTTTTTTTTGGAAATAGGGTTACAGTCAATTAAGAAAAGAGACAATGTTTTTTTGTTTTGTTTTATGAGAAAAAAGAATAGAAAGGAGTAATTAACTGTGGCTACTTTATTTAGGTGTGACGATAGTAACACCTATCCGTGAGGTATCGCTTAAGAGGGACCTAAACGGCAAAAAATTACATGTACTTTTTCAAGACCGATTGAACCATAGCTTAACTTTCGTCCAACCAAGTACACTAGTAGAGAAAAAGAGAGACAATGCATGTAGCCACCGCAGAGCATTATAAGAAGGAAATGAATGAGAACCTCAAAAAAACAGAACTTTAAAAATGAAGAATAAAAGAACAGCTGCTTCTGCTTGTACTAAAAAATTAAACTGCTTACCCAATTCTTTTACCCACAAGAAAACAGAGAACAATAAAACTATAAGACTAGATCATCCAACTGAAATTTGAATGGAGAATGCCAAAAAGATGGGTACCTTCCTCCCCAAAGGCAGACAGAAGCCTGAGAATGCATCTAAACTCCCATGAAGGTATCGTAGCAGCCAGATCGTACTCTGTTTCTGACTCATACTGGTGTACTTTTTCAGGTTCAGTCAATTCAATTCCAAGGGAATAACTGGTGTGAGTTACTGATCCAATTCACAATTACACAAGAAAAACATACATTTCAGTGGAAATTGAGCTTTCAAGAAATCTACACAAGCTGGCATAATGGAAGGTAGCTACGACAATTGAAAAAAACTCAGCATAATGCGAATCTATCCAAGCCAACAATAAGAAAAGAAATCACATGTGATGATTATTGCTGTCAAGTGATTCAAGTGATTTTCTTTACATACTAAGTGGCTGTAATGCATCCTAGAAAGAGGCCAGAAAATTTTATGCATCCATGCATGAGGGAATTGTTGTTTTGGTCAGTGGCAAGATGGCCAAGTCTCCATATGATTTTTCTCATTTTTTTTTGTCTAACAATATCTTCAATGAATTTCTCAAATTTTCACTCAGGGTTGTGTTCTGGAAATTTTATGTGTTTTACAATCAGTAATGGAGGATTGAGTTTTGTGGACGGGAAGCTTGAGAAGGCTGATTTACATTATCTTGGCAAGTCCTCGTGCTTTTGCAAATAGTTTTTTTTTTTTTGAAAAAAAAAAAATTATGAATGAGTAAATCTTTCATATATGAACAATGATTACAATGCACTCTAGCTAAATTTTTAGCCAGAAACTCCAGGAAACATTTATGTCTTTTGAGCACAAAACTATACAGTAAGTAGAAGCCTAACTATACAACCATCTATATAAGCTAATAAACTGCAAATCAAAACCAGAACCAGGAAATCTGAACCTTCAACAATGTTCAGCAAACTTCAGAAGATACAAAACACCTGGAATCATCTACAGCAGACACCGTCAATTGGTAAATCTGCAGAAACACCTGAAACCAGAAACCTTACATCCTCTGAATCAACAGCAACTTCAATACACAAACACAACTTTCCCACCAGCAAGTCTCCTGAAGCCACCAATTCAGTGAAGGATAACTTTTGCAAACACAAAAATTGCAGGCTAAAGTCCCACACCTACAACAGATAAAAACAGCAAACAGACTATATAACAGAGACATAATCTATAGTTCTATACACTTTACAAACACTCCTAACAGATCACTGATAAGATAGCAAAACTGTCAGCAACTCTTGCACACTGTAATCAAGACAAATCCCCAACTGGAGTATCAGCTTTCCCACATATTGCACAACACAACAAAGGAAACAAGAATCCACACCCAGACAAACACTTCTCCACAACAGCCTGATTCAATTGGTACCCAAAACACTATCTAACAGACCCCAGTTGCAGCACAGTTCTTCATTTTCTTTACTTTTCAGAAAATTTCCTTTAGACATGATTCTTGTTCTAACTTCCCAACTGAATTTCTGAATAAGCTTCTCCTCTGTTTGTAAATGATTCCCATGCCTAATATTATTTCTCTCGCACCATAGATTGTACACAGAGGCACTCAACACTAACTTTATCAAATCAGCTTTCAAACCTTTACCCTTCCATTCCTTAACTCCTCTCTACAATAACATCCCATTCATATGGAGGATCATCAATCAAACACTTCCTTAAGTTTCCAAACCAAACTCTTCTACAAAAGCTACATTCAAAAAACAGATGATTTCTCCCTTCAATACAGCTTTCGCAAAATGTACAGATCACATTGCCTCCAAATCCCCAGCTAAGTAACCTCTCACCAGTGGTGAGGCTATTTCGAACGGCTAACCACAATATAGAAGATTGTCTTGGAATTGCTAAAGGAAACCATATTAATCTCCACCGAATGACTGGAATTTGTTTTTGCCGAATCATCTTCCAGGTATCCGCATAGTAATGCTAAATGTCATTCTTGTGTCCGTCTTGCGTCCCTTAAAAAATGATGTAGATTTTAAAATCACAATTGGATTTGTCATAGATCATTATTAAATTTTGATTCAATGGTAATTTTAAAAGTCATATCATTTTTAAAGGGACACAAGAATGACAAGTAGCATTACTCCAGTTATAAACCCCTTTCTTAGAGATACTCCAAGTAGGCTAATCCATGTCTCCAATATTTACGGTAGCCAAATTACTTTTAATCTAAACAAGGTCATCAGACCTAGGCCCTTGCCAGAACTAATTGTATAGCAATATCATGCAATTTTAGGAGTTTTCTCCAACTCCAAGAACACCCTTGAAAGAGTTTTACTTGCCAAAAGCTTTTCCCTTTAAGCAAGTACTCATGCACCCAAGCCACCCACAAAGATCCAGCCCTAGCAAAAAGGCTCCAAATATGCCTCAACATTGAAGCCTCATTGGACTTCTTCAACCTCTTAATTCCCAAACCCCCTATTTGAAACACAAATCAAGTTCCAATCAACATTAGCTCTAGATTTCACAGAATTAGTTCCAGACTAGAGGAATCTATTAAATATTTGTTCCAAAAGCCTGATAATCTGCTTAGGTAGGATAAAGATAGAGGTCCAATACAGTTGAACACTATATAGAATAGAAGAGATCAGTTGCAATCTACCTGCAAAAGTTAGTTTCTTAGACAGCCATGAGTGGATTTGAGCCGAGACCATCTCAATTAAAGCACCGTAATCTTTTGCAGATAGTTACTCCAAGGTCAGTAGATATTAGACATTTTCACTTACTAAAGCTGTTTTGGGTCCTAATGCATCTTATATATTGCATACCTAGTCAAATAGATAACAAATGTCTTGCAATGTGCAAAGAAGAAACAATAATGCTACTTTCTATATTTTATTAACCCCAAAAGAAAAGAAGAAGCTAGTTTCCCCCGCGTGCTCTCTGTCTCCCCCTCTCTTTTCTGCCTTCACATTTTTTATAATCGTACTATATTAAAGTAAAATGGTTTCTTTTTGGAGTTTACACTTGCAGGTTATGTTCCAGTATATGGCTCGGCATTCTCCTCTAGAAATTGATGATCTGCTAGCATCTATTAGCTCATCAATTGATCAAGAAAACAAGCCTTCTGATGTGGAGAGGGTTGGTTGATGGTGACTGTCAATGACAGTGATAGGAGTTTGTTTTTTTTGTTTGTTAGCTTTTGCCTACTATATAGAAGCAACATATTATGTAAGGGATCATTGGGGTGCTTCTCTCCGAAAAGCTTCTATCGCTTGTGGTTCGAGTATGGCTTGCCTCCGGGCTCCAGTAAAAAAATGCTCTTCTGAAAAAGTAAATAGTCAAGATTGTAAGATTGGAGGAAAACTCTAGTTATTTTTTTTTTACTGGAGGCAATCTTGACCGTTTATTTTTTAACAGGAGGATCTCCAGTGATATTTTTACTAGAGGCAAAGCCAAACTCTGGATCTAGTAGTCACTTTATATACTTGTATTTCTATGTGAGCCTTCATTTTTAGTAGTGTACAAAGACGTACTGAAGAGATATGTTCTCACATTTATAACTTCTTAATGCTTTCTTTTACCTTCTGAAATTGATTCATTATACTCTTCCATCCTATAAATACATACACTTTTTTCCAGAAAAATTGTTATGAGGTTCTTAGACTTCAACATTCTCTTCCTGTGATTTTCTTTTTGTTTCCAATATTAATTGGTACAACGTGATTTTGTAAACAAATTTTCCAATCGAACCTTGATATTGGTCCAATGCTAGTTCCAGTTTCGATGAGGATCCCATGCAATTGGCTATCTGAATTGCACGTCATTTGGCTAGCTAGCCCAATTGAAGGGGGAGCTATGGGGCTGCCTGAATTGCATGCAATTCGGGTGCCAATTGTTGGGGATCCCAAAAGGTGGCTGCCCTATGATAAAAGCTATACGATCTATAATAATAAGTAAAAATCATAGCCTTTATTGCTTTAATAACAACACAATTGCATCAATGGAAGGTTTGATACTGGTGCCAAATTTCACCAGGGCAACCACCATAAGTTTTCCTCAAAGAATTGTAAGAAATACAGATCAAGACGCCAAAGTGGTGGCTTCACAACTGTCATGTACACAAGCCAAGACATCTTTGTATTCCCTTGAAATGGTGAAGGAATCATATACCTTTCCATCACGGCTTTTCTTGTACTCAAAAAGGAGATAAGAGTGATTAAATGCTGTCATTTTGCCAAAGCCGAAGTCATAGTCTCTGTAAATGCTCCAATTTGGTATTGCTGTGGTGAATTCTGATAAGTGACTCCCTGCCCCTCCAACAACAATATGGATTGTTCCATTCATGGTGCCTGAATAATGTGACTTCTCTGAATTGACGCATTGATTCTACACACCACCAGCATTGACAAAAAGAAAAAACAATTAGAGATCACATGGAATGAACGTAGGAATGAAAATTCGTGTTTGTGTGTTGGGTCCGGATCATGTCGAGGCAGACTATATAGGTTTACTCTAACTTGACCAATTTAATTAAATAAGTCAAACTCTTCAATCTTAACTCACTAATTTTGTGTTAGGTTCATGTTGAGTTCGCGGATCATGTAAAAAATTGCCAGCTCTACATGAAAGTCATCTCAAACTTGGTATTGCATAGTTTGGAAATTCAAAACAGAAAGACTACAAAGCTAAAGTAAGAGCTGGCTAACAAATTCAACAATGCAGCTGAGCATTGCTTAAAGTATTATCTACTGCTTGTGTCAGGGGCTCTTGAATAAGAGCATTTTCTTATAACATTGTTCAAACTATACCAATGCAACCAAATGATGTTAATAGTGAATTGCATATCAAAGTGTGCTTGAAGAAAGCTGCACATGGACATTTACCTGGTAAATGGGGCATGTCCTTTCATAGTTATGGACATGGCCGAAAAATGCGATGTCCACCCTGTACTTCTGCCAAAGCTTCTGCAAGCTCTCCCTTCCCATGGGCTCTTCAAATGCGCCCTCCTCGGCGTACCAATCATTGGAGGAATATCCAAGAACACGATGAGCAGCAAAGATCAACCATGGTTGTTTTCGTCTATCTACTGATGCAAGGCAATGCTCAATGAACTTGTACTGTTCTGTTCCCTCCCTCCAATCATGCTCACTGTCAGCTATACAGAAGTGAAACATGCCATAATCTGTTGAATACCTGCACATTTTGTAAAAAATTTCACAAATCTCAGATAAAAAACAAAGGACTGTTGGGAAAATGGACTAAGCTGATCTCTTGGACAAGTTTTGACAGGAGTTAAACTCCCATCTAACCAGTTTAACCAAACATAAAAGCACCTACCAGTTCTGTGCTAGCACATCTCAGACATATCAAATACACCATAAATGAAGAGATGGTTTTGCTCCCAAAAATGTGGGAATCAAAACTTCATCCCACGGAAACAAATTGTTGTTAAGTGCTTAGGGTGTGATCTAACACACCAAGTAATATTGTCCTAGAGTGACCAAACCCTAGTTTGTAGCTAAGTGCAATGCCAGGGTGTCTGGGTGGAGTTGATGGTTCTTTTGATGAACCATTTGTATGTAATCTACCTTCTTTTGTGTACTAATTCCAAAGGATGCGCTCTGTTTATTCTTGAGAAAGAATGTTCATTCATGTTAATATATCAATTAAATAATTAAAATTCACATTTTTCCTATCAGCTTAAGCTTTTGGAATAAGTAATAATTTAACATGTATTAGAACAGATGTTCTGAGTTCGAACGATGACTCATAGTTTACTATTGTTTAAAATAAATATGAAATTTGAGCCCACAAGTGGGTGATTTAACAATTTTTGTCAATGTGCCTACACTGCTAAGCCTCATCCTAATGTTTCAACATTCCTACAAACATAAAAGATACTGAAAAAACGTATATGCAATTTACCAAAATTTAGCTCTGTTTTCAGCAGGAACATAGAACATGGTCTCAGCAAGCACACCGCATTCCCCTCCTGAATCTAGATTTTGATAGAAGGATCCTGAATCTGGCCAATCACGTTCATGATTGCCACTGCAAGACGGTCACATAAAAGATTCTTTAAGCAGCATTATCAAGTAAGTTTCATGTATGGATGGAAACAAACAATGAAAAATTGCACAAACCTTGCAACCATATATGGGACAGTTGATGCAATGGGCTCCACCTGTGCCGTGAATTGGTCCCACTGTGAGACGTATCCATTTGAATAAGTCATATCTCCTATATGGAAAACAATGTCATAGTTTTTCAAGTCCTTGATGAGTTGGTCGGTAGTATTCAGTGAACCTGGCTGATAATCACTGTATTCATTTGAACCATCACGCTCAGCCTAAAAAATACAGAAACTCAACTTAGCTAGCAACTCAGATTCAAAGTGAAGGGCATGCATATGGGCCTTAAACTCCTAGAAAAGGTTCTCAAGCACCCTTCTGAATGCTATTTCCCTTCTAATTCAAAAACCAATAAGTGACATATTTCAGATGCTTCTTCTGATCCAATTTGCAAACTGTAGACATATCAGCTGGTGCCCATCTATTTTTAAAAATTTATTATCTATTAATTCTACTTGCAAAATATACAATGAATGGAGAGCTTGGAAGGTTAGTAGATAGATTCAAGGTGTAACCTTAATCTACTGCTATGTCTAGACATATGAGTATGTAAAGTAACTTTAACTATTCAATACAAGCAGCAAGCTCATTGGGTCTCAAGAGGGTTTTATATATAATACAAAAGCATTCATAGATAAAAATTATGTTTATATGGATTTTTAAAAGTAAGATATGGTATTAAAGCAAAGTTCTTGAGTTCAAACTTTATCTTCGTCATTCAATTTCCATTTAAATTCATTCCTTTTATATTTAATACTTATAAATTTTTCATTATGTCAATACTCAACACTACCTTCCCCATGTCGCCAAATATTATTACACGTTGTAGAGAGTCCTGTCCAGGATATGGGGATGATTTGAAAGAATAAGTTTTGCTCCAGATACATGAACCATTGGACAAGAGATGACCCATCCTGTAAGTGTACCTGAAATACCATTATAATAGTGGTCAACATATATCATCAACACTTGAGGATACTTTTATGTCAAGAAAATGAACTTAAAAACATACACAGAGTTTGGCCACAAATTTTTTAAGAAACTTGTGTGTATAAAACCCTGATCACGCCAGCCTACTGTCTTTGCAGGTGAACCTGCAGAGTTACAAGGAAGCCTCATTATGCAACAACCATACAAACCCCTTTAATTGAATTATCAGAATGCAATAAAGTCTAGGTTGTAAAAACATGTGCTTATAGTGGCAAGAAGTCTTGCTTCGAAAATAAAAACTTACCATTTGGAAGCTAAAAATAACAAACTAACTATCAAAATGTTTCTAACAACATATATTGTAACCACCCAGGAAAAAATATTAGCCATATCTGCACTATCACTCCAAAAGGACTAGTCAATTTAAAACTTTCTTAAGAGTTTTTTATAAAGCCCAATTTTATCTACTAACTAGACAATGTGAGACTTAGCACTCATGACTATCTTTATAAACCACCCACTCTTTGTGAGCTACTCCTTATCTTCCCAATATGTGATCGGAGTGTTACATATATAGTCATGAATTGGCAAGATTTTGAAGCATTGTATTCTAAGAAAGCATAGAAATCGCCATAGTGAAGTATTATTTATTGAGAAGTCAGAAGAGTCTTTCAGCTTTCTTTGAAGGTTAAAGTAGCAATCAAAGGACTTGGTGTGCTCAGAAGCATCCTAAGTAACTTGAGGAACATGATTCATAGAAACTCTCAAATGCATTTGAAATCTGATATTGCTTTGTAATAGTTCATTAGTATAATGGTTAAGTAAATAATCAAGCACTTTCATCATCATTAAATGGCTCAACCAAGGTATGATCAACTTGCAATTCATAAGGGAAAGTATGCAGTGTGGTACAATTATTGGTAGTTGAAATGAATAATACCACACATGCTGTTCTGATCAACTGTTAATGTTCCAGCTGGGGATTGAGTTTGAGTTTCTCCCTTCATACCCCATTCCACTAAGGGAACAGCTTCATCTATTGCATAGCCACTCGTCCAGGTTATTGTCATCTGCATAACATCAAAAGCTTACATAAAAATTCTGCTTGTATAATATGTATAGATGTCCCTGCAAGCCCAAACCTGAAGAAGACTTAATTTAGAAAGTTTCAACAACAGCTGGAGTGTCATAGGGAATTGATTTAAAACCAGAAGTCTTATTAAATTTTAAAAAACTACTCCTTGCAAACAACTAATTTAAAACTTAAAAAGATACAAAATGAAAAAAAAAAATTGAGAATAGAAATTTATCTTTGGGTAAACTTACTTCATCCCAAGATTTCCCTTGAGCTAGGCGAGGGTATAGAGGTGCTTTAGGATTGGCAAATGAAATGAAATTTGAAACTGCCACTAGTTTAGGCTGCAATATTCAATAACATAATTACTTATCAGTACACATGAAGAAAAATTGGTTAATCTGGACGTTATGAGATGCAGTAACATGAAATGAGTGTAGACACCTTCACAGGTCTTAGGTGAGAAGAAACATAATACTAACAAGTCCAGTTCAAAGATATATGAACATATTTATGAAGCATAAGAACAGCAAAAGAGCCAGGGACACACATTTGAAAATCCGCCTGAAAAAACTGCAAAGGAGAAATCTGCCCGCTGATTGATCAACTGGAACTTCAAAACAGCTTTGCCAGTTTTTGTATACTTTGAATTGGAGGAATTTGCAAACTTGAACTACAACAAAGATATTCACCATCACGTAATTAGAGAAGCAAAACCAAATTCGAGGAATTTACCAATTTTATCTGCTACTTTAATCTCAGTTTTTCAATTCAAATTGTACACACCTTTATCGGGCTTGTGCATATATATGGTTCTTGATCTTCATAATTCACTGGTAGACAGGTTGCTGAGCTGCCAATTGATGCAGGCCAGTTTTCAATCAAACCAGACTTAATAAAAAGGCCATAGCTTGTGACTCCGACATCGCATGCAGGCAAACTTGGTGGCGTTGGACAGCTTATTAAAAGGGCTACAAAGTCATATTTCATGAAAATTTTCCACTTGCAACGTTTCCTGGGTCAAAACAGGGACAAAAACAGTACCCGAAAAACTCGCTCGGAAACAGGTCCGGACGAGAATGTCATTTTTTTTTTTGTTGAGTTTTTAGGCTTTATTGCAAATCTCGTCTCAACGGGTAAGTAGGCCGGTCTGGACAAGATTGCGCTAGTCTCCAAACCAACTTTATTTCAATGTTTAATTAGATTTAGGAGTGTAGGTACTATAAATACTTATTATGGGCGATTATAGCTGTTTTTTTTTTAATTATTATTTGTTAGCTTTCAATAAGAAACACATTAAAAGTAGTTTTCTATCTATTTTACCTCAAATGCTTGATTTGTTCTTGGTTTTAGGAAGAATTGTTAATCTAGTATTGTTTGTTTTGGGATCCACTACACCTATGCTGCATAACCAATTCAAAGCAAAAATATTCCTTCAATTTATGCATTAACAGAGGAAACCTTAGTCCTACAACTATAATCTCCATTAGTTGGTTAAAAAAACTCTGTTCTTGGAAAGCTATTGACTAAGTTGCACAGTCTATTCAATCTTATTTGTGAACAGAAAACGACTAGCTAGACTGAACAAAACTGATAAAGCTAGAGATGTAGATTACTTGAAGTCTCCAGGAGAAAAAACTGCAACCCAATCATCCTCAGAAGGATCTGGGTTTACAAGATTCACGGCCACCCATTCAGTGTCCTCGCCCTGTAATCATATAAAGAAAAACCCACATCAAATATTTAACTCCGTAGATATTGAAATATCATAAAAATAAAAACTTGAATGTTTCATAAAGAAAGCACCAAGCACGCACTGAAAGCTCATTCATTAAGGCAAGCTTAAGAGATTGGGGAGGGGCGGGAATGAAGAAGCGAGCCGGGTCCAAACATGATTTTTTTTTTTCTTGACTTTGAGCAATTCAAAGGTTTCAAATTGATTCATACCCATACGACTGAATTTCCCCCTCATCTTTTTGCAAAAATCCGTGACCAATTTAGATTCGACGAGAATTAAATCATGAATTCAACATCCTTATGAAAGGCACAGGCCTTTTGATTTTCCCAGAAGTAACTCGTGTAGATTTTTGCCATGTGGCCATGAAATTTGTACCTGTAACCCAAGAACAACTGGGCTCGCTTGAATGGAGACGGACTCACGAAGTGCAGAAGTGGCCTTGTGAATGGCAATCTTGGACAGTGGCTGCTCCCCATACCCAATAACGTCAGCAGAAACCACGCTCAAGCTTCCCAACCACAAAAGCACCGCAAATTTTGTGAACACCTTTAGGCAACGACAGCTCTCTTTCATTTCTTGGACCGTATATCACATATTTCTAATGGCCCTTTTATTGATTTGGAGGAGTTCGATGCCATTTAGATTCCTAGAATTGTCCTGTGTCTTTCCGTACGAGTTTGACTTTTATTCATTTTCATTTGGGTTTAAGATTTTCCTCATGTAATAAGAAGAAGAAGTGGATACTTACAAAAAAAATTAAAAAAAAAGAAAGAAAGAAAGGAGAAGTGGAATGCTTGAACAGAGGAGAAGCAGAGAAAGTTGGCATGAATTGTCTTGTAAGAAACCTCAAGACTTCTTGACAGTTTGGGAGGGAAACGCCATTGAATGGAAGGTTTCGTGTCACGGGATAGTCTTTTTTTTTATAACGTATTTTTCGTATACTAATCACTTGTATTGTTAATATAATATCCAGTTAATTACGTGTATTACTTTCCTCAAAAAAAAAAATAAAATAAAATAAAATTACGTGTAATACTTTTCATTTAAAATCAATTATACAAATTATAGTTGATATAAAATATATGTTCAACATATGTCTGAATCATGTTCTTTATTTCTAATTACCCAAAATTTGTTTTCTTGTCCAATAAATTAGCTTCTTTTTTTTTTTTGTGAAGATTGTAGTTAATTCCTACAAACCAATTTAATAAAGTGAAATGTCTCATTTAGCAAGTGATAATCACATGTTTTTTTGAATGAAAAATACAAAATTAATCTTTATAATTGACTTAAATTACAAATCAATCTTTGTGGTATAACAAATAATTCAGAGGTCTTCAGGGTAAGTCAAAATAAAAATTTAGCCTCTGCAATCAAATTCTGTCAAACATTTGACAAATTCCGTTATGGTGTCATGTCAGAACCAATAAAATGCTGACACGTGTCACATTTATTAAAAAATATTAAAAATATAAAACTAAACAATCAATTTTTTTTTTTTTTTTTTCAAAAGAAAAAAGAAATAGAAAAAAGAGGTCATCCCTTAGGGGAGGAAGGGGTGGCCTGCGAGCCATCCCTAGAAGTGGCGCTTCCACCTCTAGGGAGGCTCGTATGCCACCCACGGCCCATTGGGTAGCTCAAAGGCCACCCCCACCTCTGGAGTGACCCGTAAGCCACCCCAGAAGTAGCTGAGGTGGTCGGGGTGGGCGCGCAGTTACTCACAAGCCACCCCCTCTTCCCCTATGGGTGGTTGCCACATTTTTTTGTTTTTTTTTTGGTTGAAAAAAATTGATTTTTAGTTATATATAATAAAAGTGGCACATGTTAGCATTTTATTAGTATTGACATAACACCCTAACGGAACTCGTTAAGTGTTTTGACGAAATTTAAATTTGAATACTAAATTGTAATTTTGGCCTACTCCGAGGACCTCTGAATTATTTTTGATATCAGAGAGTGATTTGTAGTCAAAATAAGAATTCGTATCGATGTATTGATATAAAATTATATAAGTAAATCATAATTCGACCTTTTTAATTAAATAAGTGATACCCGGCCTTCAATCATAATTTACTAATTTCATATTAGATTCAAATCAGATTAACGGATCGTGTAAAAAATTGTAGAATTACTCAATAGTACATGGCAAAGGGGAAGGGAAAAAAAAATAAATAAAAACGTTTGTTACATCAATAATTGTTGTCCTATAGATATAGTACACGGTACACATAATACTGATACTGTGTTACATTTTCAAAACTTCAAATACTACATTGTAATAATTGATAGTTTGTGGATAAACTAGAGTTTGATATATAATTCAAAGATTGAAATTATATTTTGACCTAAAATCAATAATATTCTTAAAAAAAAACATATTAGAGGTTATGAAAATTTATGGTCTATTTGGGTTTGCGATTTTAAAATGTGAGAATTTAACAATTTTAAAATGTGCGATTTGAAAACATAATTTTTTAAAACACTGTTAAGCAATTGGTAAAATCGCAGTTTGGACTTTAAAATCGCAATTTAATTTTTAAAATTGTACGTTTTCAAAAAAAACTTCATTACTTGCAATTTAAAAACGCAGATTCTTTTTATTTTCATATTACAAATTTTTTAAAAACGCAATTCAAAATGATCAATTTTCTGTAATTTAATTAAAAATCACATTTTTTATTTACGAAATCGTAACGCTAAACGTAACCTTAAAATCATCAACAAGCTCCCGTATCCACGAAAATTTCTTATCAAAACATTAGAACTTCGTAATATTTTTTCACCATATAAATGCATCTTGACTGGTGACTACAATTTGATAACACTTTTCCTTCAAAGATGTAGGGTTAAGATTACTCTACATTTTGATAATAATCATTTATATACTTGTTATAGTTTTTGTTAATGGATGTTTCATCGATATAAGAGTAAGGGTAATATTATTTTTTACACTCATTTATCATACATATTTTATACCGGTTAATGTTTCGTGTTTTAAGTTGTTGATATAAGAATTTACTTAAAATACGTCACTTGAGTCAGTGTAAAATAGGTATAAAGAGTAACATTACTTTAAGAGTCTATTTTGATTTACGATTTCAAAAAGTGCGATTTTAAAAACGTAATTTATAAAAATACAGTTAAGCATTTGGCAATCACAGTTTAACCTTTAAAATTTAACGTTTTTAAAAAATTTACCTATTACCTGCAATTTAAAAATACAAACTTTTTTATTTTCAAATTACAATTTTTAAAAAACGCACTTCCAAACGATTTAATTTTTACATTTTTGAGTTAAAATCACAATTTTTATTTATAAAATCGTAATGCGAATCTCCCTATAAATAAATAAAAAGGCT
This sequence comes from Betula pendula, assembly GCA_900184695.1. NCBI lineage: Eukaryota > Viridiplantae > Streptophyta > Magnoliopsida > Fagales > Betulaceae > Betula > Betula pendula. The sequence continues at coordinate 103,837 of FXXK01000215.1, read as the reverse complement.
TAGTGGCATCAAAACGGAGATTCATTGAGCTCTTGACAATTGGAAGAGCCGCTTTTCATCTCAACCCGCATATAGGCTTATATCTTAACTGCTTGAATCGGTAATAACCAAAAGTTCTTTCTTTTCCTAATATTTAAATTCATCATTTTTAATTAGTTTAATTTTTTAAAAATAATTGATAATTCAACATAATATCACGATAAAAGTTCTGATTTTAAAGCTTATTTATGTAATTTATCTCTTATTTTAATTAAAAATGCTACGCGCGTGTCAATAAGTTGATGTCCTTATTTCATGTTGTGGGTATGGATTAAAGATAAGTTACCAAAGTGATAGCTGTTAAAGTTTGGTTTGGCTCTTTAAAAGTACCTTTTTAATTTAAAATTGGTCAACGACCGCTTTAATTTTTTAATCTCTGTTCAACAAATGGTTTCTTTCGCTAATAGGAAACTACTAGAGTATGCTTAGGAAAGAAAAAAAAAAACTACTGAAGTATTTTTGACAACCAGACCATGTGGGGGAGATCTAACATGTGCAACTCATATTTACTTTTTTTTTTTTTTTTTAGAAATATGAGTAACATATTTTATTTTATTTTATGTTTTTTTTTTTTTTCCTGAGCAAGTTAGGTTCTAACTATATTTTATTTTGCTCCTGAAATGTGTCATTCTTTTTATTATTGTTCTTTGAGGCCATCAGGCCCTTACAACAACCCGAGTCAAGCCGCTGCTAGAATGTTTTTAAATTTAATATAAAGTATATATCGTTTTATTTTAGGAACGTTTCTTTGTGGAAGACAGCAATAAATCTTGAAATAAAGTCCCACGTGAAAATAGAGAAGTAAAAAAAATAAAGCATTTATTAAGAGTAGCTTGCTGATACGACACTCGCAACAGTACAACATTATCAAAGCGGACGTCTTACCTTTTTTGTTATAGGAGTTAATAATATATGTCACTTTTATTATTTTTTTGTGTTCTCCTATGTAAATTTTAAAATTATTATTCAATCTTTGTTACAAATAGTATGAATTATTAAAAAAATTAATGTTACACTTACAACTCTTTTATAATTTGATAATAAGTCCATGTAATTAAAGTCACGTATATTGGCACGTTTAAACAAATTATAATAAAAAAGTTATAAGTCTAACATTTTTCTCATAGGCCTTTCACTTATTAGAGATCTTCAACAATTTTGTTGACTAAATTGTTAGTAATATCACAGCAAATATGAAAAAATTTCTATGAAATCCAACTGCTCGAGTAGGTCCTCAGACAATCTGCCACTTGTTGGGACAAAGTGAGTCCCTTGCTTGCTGGGATCCGGATCCTTTTCAGTTTCATGTTCCTTTTATACTTGACAAGTCCCATAGACTTTTGGTACGACAGTTCAAAAATCCAAGAAAAAAAAGAACAGGATAAGATGAAGGACCTTCAAGCCCCACCTTTGTTTTAGATATTATTTCGAAGATTAAAACAAATATATCAATATAAAAACAGGAAAGAAGTAGTTTCCTCGAAAGAATTTTAAGCTACAGTTTAATATGCCAAAGTGGTTGGTTCACAACTGTCCTGTACACAAGCCAGGACATCTCTGTAGTCCCTGGATATGGTGAAGGAATCATACACCTCTCCGTCGCGACTTTTCTTGTACTCAAAGAGGAGAGACGAATGGTTGAATGCTGTCAGTTTGACAAATCCATGGTCATAGTCTCTGTAAAGACTCCATTTGGTTGTCACTTGGCTGAACTGTGATAAGTGGCTCCCTGCCCCTCCAACAACAACATGGATTGTTCCACTCGGAGGGCCTGAGTAATGAGATCTTTCTGAATTCACGCATTGATTCTACACCACCAGCAAGTTAACAATAATATATTAAATACTTTCTCTTCTAAAAAAACAAAAAATGGAAACTAACTTTAAACAACCCTGCTGCAGCCAGTGATTAAAACACTTTTGATTGTCTGCAATGAGTCGTATAATTTTCAGTAACCAGTGAAAATAATGACTTGCATATGATATTGATGTATGCATGATGAAAAAAATCTACACATGCATGCATTCATAGATCCTCAAGCTTGTTTTTATGAACTTGATAAAACCTACATAATCTTGCCATTATTTGTACCTGGTAAATGGGGCATGACCTCTCATAGTTATGGACATGGCCATAAAATGCAATGTCCACCTTGTACTTCTGCCAAAGCTTTTGCAAGCTTTCCCTTCCCATGGGCTCTTCAAATGACCCCTCCAAGCCATAATAATAGTCAGAGGAATATCCAAGGACACGATGAGCAGCAAAGATCAACCAAGGTTGTTTCTGTCTATCGACAGAAGCAAGGCAATTCTCAATGAATTTGTACTGTTCTGATCCCTCCCTCCAGTCATGTTCAGTGTCGGCTATACAGAAGTGAAACATGCCATAATCCGTGGAGTACCTGCATATTCATAGTTTTATTTAAGAAGTTGGACAAAAAACTTTAAATAGAAGGCACTAATCTACAGCAATGAAAGCAATAACGAAAATAACAGACCAAACTGCTTTGTTTGACTTGTTTGGGGTGGAGTAGCTTATTCTTGTGATGACCCATTGCTATGTAGCCTCTCTCTTGTGTCTATCACTAGTTCTAGGGGAGGCTCTCTTTACAAATTAGATATAGAGAGGTTTGTATGTTTGTCTATGTATCTTTGAGCCCCATTCACTACATTAAGACTACTATAAATAAAGTAATTATAAAGCAGATGCAATTTACCAAAACTTAGCTCTGTTCTCAGCAGGAACATAAAACATGGTTTCAGCCAGCACACCGCATTCCCCACCTGAATCCATACGGTTATAGAAGGACCCAGTATTTGGCCAATCGCGCTCGTGATTACCACTGCAGGAGAAATGAAAAAAAGATTCTTCAACCAGTATCATAAAGTAATAACTAAAACCAAACTATATACAAATGGGTATAAGTTATGGAAATGGCACAAACCTTGCAATCATATATGGGACAGCTGATGCAATGGGCTCCACCTGTGAAGTGAATTGGTCCCATTGCGAGATGTATCCATTTGCATATGTTATGTCTCCAATATGGAAAACTATGTCAATGTTTTCCAAGTCCTTGATGAGTTGGTCAGTAGTGTTCAGTGAACCTGGTTGATAATTACTATACTCATTTGAGCCATCACGCTCTCCCTGAAAGACATAAAAAGAAATGTTGATTGCTTTATGTGTGAATCAAGCACAAAAAACTCAATTGACTCAAATTGCTTTTATAACAACAAACACGCACACACAAACATGAAAATGTTAGGGAAAGGCTTGCTTTTGAGTCTTGAATCCCTAACTACAGTCTAGTTCAGCAACCAGAAAATGAAATGGGTCATGATATTCTTATCCTCCTCATTTTTCAAGTAGATGCATTAGGTGGTTCCCATCAGTTATCAGTTATTGGGTGCTGATTTCCAAGATAAATGCTACAATGATAGGAGAGGTAGCAGAGGTATGAGACATAGATTAAAGATTTTGTTTGCTTAATCCTAGATTTAACCATTTGCTACTAGCTTCAATATAAGAAAACTCTGAATTGGACTTGAGCTTTGACCTCATTATTGATACCTGTGTTTGTTCATGTGGCAAATCTGTAGCATCTATATGGCCTTATAGTACACACAGTTGTGATCGATAAAGAAGGAAAATCCAATTGAATCAAGAAGAACAGGAAGCAACCCAAAAGTTACTTCCTAACATCAAATAAAACGATGCTTATGCACCCTCTTTACAGTGAGGATCAAGGCAGCAGTACCAAAAGGATGAGTGTATGTGGCATACGCAGAGGAGTAGCATGACCACTTCATTTCAGTTATCAAACATCCTAAAACCAAAATGACAGTAACATTCTTCCAATATGGCCTTCTCCAGTAAAAGGATGATATTATTTGCCAACGACCTATAGAGTTTATGTTATGGACCAGAAAATGAGAATAATAGAATAAAGATAATTCGAAAGCAGTAAGGAATGATCTGATCAAGTTAAAAGACCAAAGGGAATGACAGGCCTAGAAAATTGTTCTGGCTCATAAAATCTAACAGTATCTTGCCAGATCTCATCGATTCTGCTATATTTTATTTGACGTCTTAATTTAAGGATGTCCTGATGCTGCACTTGGTGTGTAGTTAGGTAACATTGAATTTCTCCTTCCAAAAAGATGCTACTAAGTTTATTTTCTTTTTCCTTTTTGTTATAAATTTCACTTAGTCAAATACAGAATAGTACCTTGCCCATGTCACCAAATATTATAACTCGCTGTAATGAGTCCTGTCCAGGATATGGGGATGATTTGAATGAATATGACTTGCTCCGGATAATTAAACCATTAGATAAGATATGGCAAATCCTGTAAGTGTGCCTGAAAATAGATCACAACAACCTTCAGGATGCATAGTCATCCTGTCATAAGACTTCTATGTCAAGGAAAAAGAATCTTGAAATGCCTACACAGTGTTTGGCCACAAGTTCTTTAAGAAACTTGTGTGTATGAAACCAGGATCACGCCAGCCAACTGTCCTTGCAGGTGAACCTGCAGAGCAACAAGGAAACCCCTTATGGAACAGGCCTACATTCTGCACTAATTGAACTTCCATATGCAATATGGTCTAGGTTGTGAAAATTTTGTGAGAGTGATAAGAGGACATGCTCCAAATGTATTACAAGCCAAGAAAATGCAAAAATTGGCAACCTAACAATCAAAACTTTCTAACATTATATATAGTCATAAAATGGTATGACTTTCAAACATAAACTCCCGGACACTCAAAAAAGCCATTAAAATGGCACTGTGAGCTGTTATTTAGTTAAAAGAGTTTTGAGCCTCATTGAAAGACATCTGGAGAAAAGACAACTTGAAGTGTCCTCAAATAGGATAAAAAACTAGAGAAAACTGATCAACATGCAGTCTAGGATAAGTAGAATTCAATAAGGTATATTTGATCAGAAAATAGTTATAGTGTTAGTTGAACACAGCAATGAATTGCATGCAATTCACAACTGACGATTGCTTTGTGGTATATCTCATTTAAATTGAGAGTTGACAATCAAGGTACCTTGGATTATAACTAAAATTAACTTTGCACTATGATGCAATCATCATTATATGAACTTTGAATCATACCGCACATGCTGTTTCTATTAAACGTCAATGTTCCAGCTGGGGAACGTACTGGAAATTGTCCCTTCGCATTCCACTCAACAAATGGAACAGCTTCATTTATGTCATAGCCACTTGTCCAGGTAATTGTCATCTGCATAAAAATTTCTGCATGCTTAAGTTCATATGTCACAACAAGGCATAAACACAAGGTTGACCAGTGACCATAACATTAAATTTGAAATTCTAGGATTTTAGTAAAACGTACAAGCATCAAGCACCTACGGATTTAGAATTAATTCAGGAAAGTTTTCAAGAAGAACTACGGACTCAGTGGGATCTATCATGTGAAATATTATCTTGAAAAGGAAGTTCTCAGTATCAAGTAAATAGCTTTGAAACTCATAATAAATGTCCATTTGAATTTAGTCAGAACTTGGGAAAAAAAAAAAAAGTATATTTAATTTTAACAAATATATTGCTTTGGAACCCAGATGTCCACGAGAAGCTTTGACAGGGAACCATCAGTTAAGATAAACTTACCTCATCCCAAGACTTCCCCTGAGCAAGGCGTGGATATAGTGGTGCTTTAGGATTGGCAAATGAAATGGAATTTGAAACTGCTACCAGTTTTGGCTGCAATAGTGATCATGTAATTATTAACAATTCCAGATTGTAGAATCATCTGCATTATCAGGTTGAAAGGCAGGCAATAAAATAAAATGCATTGGATCTAGAAACACCTTGAGAAAGATCTGTGTTACAAGTATGGTTTGAAAAAAAAAAAAAATCAATAGAAATATCTGTAGATCATGGACGCACATTTGACAACCCGCCTGAAAATAATGCGAAGGAGAAATCTGCACGCTGATTGATCAACTGGAACTTCAGAGAGGCTTTGCCTGTTTTTGTATATTGTGAATTGTGGTTATTCGCATACATATACTGGGACAACATAATCAACATACATAGGTTAGAGACGTGTAAATGAAATTGTTCTACAAGCCACTGTAATCTTAATGTTACAATTTACATCTTACACACCTTTATCGGGGCTGAGCATATATATGGAGTCTGTTCTTTTGGGTCATTTACTGGCGGACAGGTTGATGAGCTGCAGTATGAAAATATAACTCCTTACGGTTTCTGCAATGATATATCATGCACAATTTCCTACTTTAATGTAATAAATAGGCGTGATTTTTGGTACCTCAACTTTAGTTGCAAAAACATTAGATGAACTTGATAATCCGTATTCCATTGAACTATATTAAATTAAAAATAAAAACAAAAGGCTAAAATAGTTCATAGGGACAGGGATGAACAATACTTGAAATTTGCAGGAGAGAAAACCCCAACCCAATCATCCGTGGACGGTTCAGGGTTTACAAGGTCCACCGTTACCCATTGAGTGTCCTCACCCTGTAGTAATATACATAAAAAAAACACATCACAAAACTTTGCACCTCCAAAAAGGGTCGGGTCTAAATATGATGATCACAGAAACTCAAAATGCAGTATCCAAACTATTACAGATTCAACAACCGTCAAGTGACTTACCAAAAAAAAACCATCAAGTTATAAAGATACACCCAATTAACAAAGTCAATAAATTTAATAAATGGAATACTGTAATATGCAGCCAAAAAACAGTAAATTTTGCAACCATTTAAAATATTATCATCTGATTGGTGCACATATGGCGCCAAATAGTGGTCATACGCATTAATATTGCTGGTTTTCTATGAATGAGCCAAGAAAGTAGTCCACACAACTATAACAGTAACAGAACAGAATCAAATTCCAATTCCATTGAGCATATAGTGTATGAATTTTTTTTACCTTTGAGCCGAGAAGGGAAGGGTAGGCTTTAATGGACGAGGAGTCATTGAGAGCAAGAGTGGCTTTGTGAATGGCAATCTTTGACAATGGCTGCTCCCCTAAGCCGTTGTTATCATCCGAAACCAAGCCAAGGCCGAAACCCACGAATCCCAAGAACACCAAAAGCATTAAGCTCTTCTCCATTCTTGGACCTATAGCAGAGATCTCTGAAGCCAAAACCCTTAGCCCTTAGATTTTGAAGTTTGTATTTTTCCTGTTCTTTTCGGGTGGATTAAATAGATTCAAAGAGTAGTTTGGATAATGTTAGAATTCGAATAGGATTCCATTGATATCCCCTGGAATTATTCGAGTCCTTGACTCTTCTTTTCCTATCTGGGTTTTCAATTTTATTGGTTGATAAGTCCCGAAAATAAAAAGGAAACGAAGTCGGCTCAAGATTTAAGAATCCAACTATCTCCTTCTTCCACTCTGACTCTGTGTTTCGACTGGAGAAGGATAGACCCTGTGCCATTTTTCTTTAGGCCGTGGCTACTGTAGGCATTCAGCAGTTTGTCATAGCGCCCCAGGGGGGGGGGGGGGGGGGGGGGGTGTGGTGTCTCGTCACATTCTCGCATGCTCATGCCCCTGCCCGTTATCTTTCTAGTTATATCCCTTTTTTTAATGGAGTGTTGAGTTGTTTATGGTGATATTTTGAGATCATTTATAGACTGATTTATGTATGAGGTATATTATTTGAGGTTTAGTGGGCTTTAGCCTTGGTTTAGTGGGGTAGGGTACCATTTTCTATTAGTAGAGTAGTCGAGAGTTAGACCCATACTAGGGCTAGTTAGCGGCTGAGTCTATATAACTCATCAGAAGAGGATCAAAGATTAATATAAAAATTCAATTTGCCAATTTTTTTCATTTGGAGTTTTAGTTGTTCTCGAATACAGTGTTTGGAGACCGAGCTTCTATAAACGCTCAAGCAAAGGGCCACTAACCTCACTAATATACCCTTACATTTTCTTGATTTCTATTTCAGTTTTAACATTGTTTTTTTTTTTTTCGTTTTGATTTGTTGCTGAAAAGCCCGCCTCTCTTGAATTTTTATTCCTTTGTTTTGTAAGCCTTTTCTTTATATATATCTTAATGAATTTGGTTTAGTGTTTAGTGTTTTTTTAAGAGACTTATCATTCTTTTACAACTCATTTTATAATTTGCTAATACATATCAGAATGTGATTAGAACAACATCGATCATTATTTTTTGCAAAGAACTAAGCCTACAATTTTTTGTAGGAGCTCTAGCAACTCTCCAAGCCGCTATATTTTGCAAAGAAATAGGCTTCCAAAATATTATTTTGGAAGGTGACGCACTCCAAGTAGTTAAAGCAATGAATTCTACAAATTGCAATTGGAGTAGATTTCGACAACTAGTGGACGACACTCGCATGGTTTTAAATTCGCTCTCTAGTTGGCAAACTATTCATATTAGTAGAGATGCAGATTTTGCGATGCATGTTTTAGTTAAGGCTGCCGTTAATCATATCATAGATCAGGTTTGGATAGAAAATTTTTTTAGATGTATTTGTTTATGATCTTATTTTGTTAGAGCGTTCTGCTCTAATATCTTGATTCAGAAATGAAAGTTAAATCTTTATTAAAAAAAAAAATCAGTCACTTAAAATAAATTTTAACACTCTCTGATCAACAAGTTCTAAAAGAGTTATAAGTCTAGCATATTGTTTTAAATAATGCTATTTAGTAGATTGAAAATTATCTTTCCCACTTTTTTGATTTTTACAAATATTAATTTAATGACTAATTTTTATTATCACATTATCAAATTATATGACAACGTATAATAGTCGGTGACAGGGTTTAATGAATTGGTATTATCCTTTATTCCTTTGCATGGGCTTTACGTTTGGAGCTCACTGAAGCTCGTAATGGACTTGGGTTTCGATCACTTGGAGCCATTGCACGGACCTAGAAACCACTTCCAAATTTCCAATTGGTGTTATAATTTTACATTTGACATATTTCAAAAAGATCTTAAAAGAAAATTTCCTATTTTTTTTTTTTTTAAAACAAATAAAGCTTGAATTGACCGATTGATTTTCGTTTTATAGTGAAAGAGTTATTAGAGAAATATTAAATTTATAACTTTTTTATAATTTATTGACATATGTCAACATGTAATTAAAATATGTTAAACTTTTTTAAGTTAATGATATAACTTAGATCACACGTTAATACGTGTTAACAAATTATAAAAAAGTTGTTGATGTAAAAATAAAAATATGAATATGTTTTCAAAATCTTCGTAATTCATTGATTTATTCCAACGCTTATAGTACGGGATCCCAAATGATTATAATAGACCACCCCTTATTAGGACTCCTCTCACAAACAAATTTGCTCATCTTACTCATTGTGAGATTTGATTTGGGTCTAATTTTAATTAGAATTGTGTGTATTTAATACAAATTTAATATAAAATTAGGAAATTAAAATTGAGGAGTATAACTCATTTAATTAAATAGATTAGATTAAAGTTGATCTATATAGTTTTATACGCATACCTGGATACGACTAAAATTCGATACACAACATTTAATGTTGACAATTTTTTACAAGACTCATGAACTCGACACAAATCAAACACGAAATTAACATATTATGGTTCACGATTCTGACTCATTTAATTTAATGAGTTAGATTAAAGTTGACCTATATAATCTTATATTCATATTTTAACATGACTCAAACTCGATGAGCGAACACAAATTACCACCCTTACCCTAAAATTGTTTTGTTTTGTTTTATTCTATTGAATAGTATTGTTAAGAATATTACATCCTTTAATATAAATCGATATGAAAGTTCATAATTGGTAAAAATGATTGAACAAAAAATATATCTTGTCAATTTAGTTAATCAATGACCGACTTATTAATTATATATTCTTACTTATTTTATTAATTAAGGACTGTCACATCAATTTGAGAATGACCCATAATAAAACCCGCAATATCCTAAACATTTTCCTTTCTTTATAATTTAATAAATATTATTTGACTCGTGAAAAATAGATGTAACAAGTAGCCGAGGATCGCGATAGAGCTGGAATGAAGTCAGACCGTATCAAATTCACCAACCAAATTGATGCTTCATTAACCAAATAATTGGTGATCAAGAGGACACGCGTCACACGCCTACAAAATTACAATCATATGAAACGCAAAGTATATATCTTTTCTTCTTTTCGTCTTCGTATGAACACACTAAAAGAAAGAAGAAAAACCTTTTCCTCACCTATAATCCGAAACCACCCAGAAAATTCAGCATCTCAGCTCATTAAATTTAATTATTAGTTTTTTTATTCAAGATAATATGACCGACACTTTTCATTCAAATTAAGTTGTACGAAATTTTATAAATTTAATTTATTAAATTGACATGTGTTTTTAAGATATGTAACATGTTTTAAAGGATATGTGTTAATTTAATAGACCTAATTGAAAGAATTTTTTGTGCTATAAAGACACAGAAAAAAATTCTAGACCTCGGCGGAATACTTTTTGGTTGGCTCCTGATAAACGATCTTCCACATGGGACAATAAATACGCCTTGGATACCCCCCTTTCCTCCTCTTGAATAAAAAAAAAAACGCCTTGGATTATCAAATATGATTGGAGGAGTTCTCCAAGTTCAAGATGGAGACTTCATTGGTCAACTATTGAGGGTTTGGCAATTCAACGTTCAAAGTCCACCTTTTGTGCAAGCAAATAATTGGGAAATCCAACAATAAAATTTTCTTTTCAATAACATTGAATGAAGACAATCATTTGTTAATTAACATCAATTTTGTTAGGAAAACATATTGAGAGCCCCTATCATCCGGACCATCTGTAAAATGTGGGTTTTACAGCCACTAATAAACTAATAAGATATTGACACCTCAGCAAAAAGCATAATCTCACTATTAAATACTCTACACATGCATACACCGGATTGATACCTTAAACCACCGGATCATCCTACCTCCGCCGTACGCCGTCTCCAAGCCACCGCTGCGTGCCGTTCCTAAGCCACCGCGTTTGGCGGCAGGCGCTCAACACGCACGGCGGACTGGCAACCACCATCATCAACCTGGCCACGCGGTGCGGCTTAGTCTGGCCGTGTGGCAGTGTCTGCAGTGTGTCGCGGCAACAGCCGCTGCGCTGTCGGATCTGGCCAGCGGCCGCCGCTGCGCTGCGGCTTGATCTGGCCGCGCGCAGCGGTCTGGCTGGCCAGCCGCGGCAGCGGTCTGGCTAGCCAGCCGCGCGCAGCGGTCTTGCAGGCTAGCCGCGCGCTGCGGCCTGGATGGCCGAGCGCAGCGATCTGGCCAGCGGCTGCGCGCCGCGGCCGGATCTGGCCAGTGGCTGCGCGCCGGGCCGGATCTGGCCAGTGGCTGCGCCGCGGCCGGATCTGGCCAGCGGCTGCGCGCGGCGACCGTATCTGCCGCGCCACCTGGCCCTACGCCGTGAATCTGGTGTGTGCGGCGGCACACAAGCCGCCGCTGGGTTCAGCGTGCAGCACGCCCTTGCTGTCGCACGCCGCGGCCGGATCTCGCCGGCGCTGGGCTGCCGCCTTCTCTTCCACCAACGGCGAACTTCTCTGGCCGCGCGTTGAGCGGGCTGCCGCCAACTACGGTGGTTCGGGAACGGCGTGGGGCGGAGGAAGGTAGATCTGATAGTTTAAGGGTGATGATTCGTGTAATGCATGTGTAGAATATTTCATGGTGAGATTATGCTTTTTGCTGAGGTGTCACCATTTTATTGGTGGCTGTAAAATCCACAGATGATCCGGTTTGAAGGTTTTCCCAAACAGATTTGGGAAAACTTTCATCTTATATATAAAATAAGCTAAAGGGCTTTGAAATACTTTCATCTTATATATAAAAATCATATGAAATACAGTTATCTTTTATTCTTTTCTTCTTTTGTATGAACACACTAAAAGAAAATTATGTGAAAGGTCACATCTCTCTCTCTCTCTCTTGAATGACTAACAATTAAATTTAATGAATTAACATATATGCTGAATATTCTGGTTGACAAAGCATAGTGTAGACAGTAAGAGAACGTGAAGGACGGGATTGGCCGGCTTAATTGAATAAGATCGAGGGCTGAGACTTCATTGTTCCACAGTTGAGGTTTGGACTGCTTGGTGACATAACCTATGGAGAACTTCATGTCCCTGAAATTTGCTTTGATATTATTGTGGGTGTGGCTACTGCACTGTGTTGCAGTTCATGGCAGTCATGGAGTTGGGGAGCAGCCACTATCCAAGATTGCCATCCACAGGGCCCTCTACGCCCTGCATGATAATGCTTCTATCAAAGCACAACCGGCTCTTCTTGGCACCAAGGTAACACTATCTAGTTTTTTGTTCATGTTCAGAAAAAAAAAAAAAAGTCTAAAAGAATGGATTTGTGTATCAATTCTATTGCTTAATGGTATTATATCATGTTGGTGTGATGGCCATTCATCTATCTCTAGTGTCAAATTGTTGGTCTGTCCATGGCTGACTCCAATATCACATCAATTGCTCTAATTATGACAATCATTTACATGGTTAAGATGGTTTGATATATTATGTTCATTCTCATAAATACAGAGCTAGATTCATATAATATACTACGTTTATTGATTACAAAGGCTGCCATATATAAACATATTGTTTTGGGGTTGTGTAGATCATCTGATCTTTGACTACCAGCTTTCAGTCAAGTGTCGTAATTTTATATTGAGTTGAGACATTGCTTATAAGCAAGTCCCACCTATTTACATTGTAGAACAGAGGTACCTCAGTAACCATAACCATATGAGTACCTACTGTACCTTTGTGCCTGGATCATCTCTGTGTTCTAAACAGTTGATTTAATATAGGATTAGTGATGTCTGACTGATTTACGCGCAGGGGGAAGATTCTCAGTTGGTCACAGTGGAACTTGAGTGCCCTGCGCCTTCTGAAGATGATTGGGTTGCAGTCTTCTCTCCAGCAAATTTCAAGTAATGTTTGCATTACTACCTCTTATGAATTTCCTTGCTGCTCTTTTTGTACTTAGTTTGACTGCATGGAAGACTAAATTAAATTCACAAATGTAGTACTAAACTCAAAAAACTTGTATTCCTTGTTACTTGGGGTAGGCTGCATCAACATGGTTCCATAATCATGCACATCATTGTTGATGACTGCATAATGTAGGATTCTACCATGTATATTTTTTAGAGCTTGTGGATTGAAGTTGTGTCATCCTGTACAATGGCAGCTCATCTACCTGCCCACATGATGATGAACAGAGACAACAGGCTCCATATATATGCTCAGCTCCAATAAAGGTACGTATTATAGCAATTTATCCTATGTTGAACTAGAGTCGATTTTGAGTCATTTGCATTTGTTTTTTTTCTGACTAATTCCGTAGTGATTGTTTTTCATTTTCAGTATAAGTTTGCCAATGACTCCAACGCTGGATATATAAAGACAGGGAAAGCATCTTTAAAGTTTCAATTGATCAATCAGCGGGCAGATTTCTCATTTGCATTATTCTCAGGCGGTTTGTCAAATGTAAGTCTTGTATTGAACTGGTGAATTTAGTTTATTTCTTTTAATTGTCAAGCCTAAATCATTCAGAAAAGCCAATAAGACTTCATGTGTAGACTAAGTTTGTATTCCTCTATTTCAGCCAAAACTTTTGGCAGTTTCAAATATCATTAATTTTGCGAATCCAAAGGCACCACTTTATCCTCGCCTCTCTCAAGGGAAGTCTTGGAATGAAGTAAGTTCATTATCTTTTTTCTTTTCACAGAATTCAAGTCTAGCTAAATTCTTGATACACTAATCTAAAAAATGTTGATGTGAGAAGTCAAAATTGTTTAATGTAATGGAGTGATGTTTTATGTAATTTATTTTGCTGGAAGTACGAATATATGCACTCACATGTCCATGAAACGTTGTTATGCTATTATGCAGATGACAGTAACCTGGACAAGCGGCTATAATTTTATTGAGGCTGTACCTTTTGTTGAGTGGGGTCTTAAGGGAGAACATCAAACTCAATCTCCTGCTGGAACATTGACTTTTAAACGAAATGCCATGTGTGGTATGATCTATGTCCTCCTCTAATTATAATTGAGAAAAAAATTCACCAAAGAATATGAAAATTAACTAAAGTTGCACTCTTCATTCTGAAGGTCCACCGGCACGGACAGTTGGTTGGCGTGATCCTGGTTTCATTCACACGAGTTTCTTGAAGGAATTGTGGCCAAACTCACTGTAAGCACCTTAACTATCAAGCCTTATGTTACAGAAGTGCTTAGATAGTTGTTCTGTTCCCAAGGCTCTGATGATGATTGTTTATTCAGGTACACTTACAAGCTTGGTCATAGGTTGTTTAATGGTACCTATATCTGGAGCAAGTCTTATTATTTCAAGTCATCGCCATATCCAGGGCAGGACTCATTGCAGCGTGTTGTGATATTCGGTGACATGGGAAAGGTAATATTAAGAGAATGAGTTGTAGAAAGTATGATAAATGAGGAATGAGCTATCTTCTTCTATTAAACTTTTGTTTCTTGTTCTGTATGTCTTGATTTCTGACCTCTTAACATTGATCTCCAGTGTGTTGCCTTTTCTTTTTGTTCTGTATTTCTGGTTATGGAAACAATAATTGAGAAATTCTCCTGACTCTTGTTTTGAAAGTTAATAAATTTACTTATTTTGTCCTCCAGTTATCTAGATTAATACTATATCATTGGTGAACAACATGCATCAAGCAATGTCATCCAAAATATGCCCATTAAATTCATTAGTACCAATTTATAAGTGAAACTAACAATAAAAACCATTATTCAAATATTCAGTGAGTACATGATTTGTAATTCTAATATCTAGTGTCACAATTGCTTTCCCTATACTATTGAGAGCGTGAAATCCTGGTAACTGTTTATAACGTATGTCTTATGGGCTATAACTGCTCCTCTAAATTTCTTCTTACTATAAGCAGCTCCATTTTCTTTGGTTTCAATAAATTCTAGGTTTTTCCATGTCTCACATTATAAACTGTATTCCCTCTTGCATTCACTAGTCAGTATCAACTACCTAGAGAATGTTGAATGGACAACAAAGGGCAGTTGACATCACTGAAATGTGTGGTATTACAAGCAACAGATTGAATTGCCAACGAGCGAAAGCTGTTAAGGCACAGTAGTTTGATTGTTGCATCCGCTTTCTTGCTCGTTAAGACGTTGAACTGTTCCATATACTAGATAGGAGATATTACACTTTCTTTTCTTTTTTTGTCACTAGTAAACAAAAATGTTTACCCTTTGTCCGCATGTTTCAGGCTGAACGTGATGGTTCAAATGAGTACAATAATTATCAGCCAGGGTCACTCAATACCACAGATCAACTCATCAAAGACCTAGAAAACATTGACATAGTTTTTCACATAGGAGATATCACATATGCAAATGGATACATCTCACAGTGGGACCAGTTCACATCACAGGTTGAGCCCATTGCATCAACTGTACCTTATATGATTGCAAGGTTCGCATGCCTGCAATGTCTTTCCTGCTTTGCTTGTATATATAGTAATGTTTTAAGCATAAAATCCTGCTATTTTTTGGAGCTTACATGTAGTACTCCTGCAGTGGCAATCATGAACGTGATGTGCCGGGGACAGGATCCTTCTATGACTCTAATGATTCAGGTGGTGAATGTGGTGTGCTTGCTGAGACCATGTTTTATGTTCCTGCTGAAAATAGAGCAAAGTTTTGGTAAGTAATGTGATCTCTTCTCTGACTCATTAAGTTTTTAAACAGAATTTAGAGTCTTTTATGTGGCAGAAGAATCACGAGGTTAATTTCTACAAGAAATGTTAAAAGTGTACCAAGAATGAGCAAGTAGGTTGACTAATTCCAACGAATTAGGACATGGCATCATGACATATGTCAGCCCATGTCATGTGAGGGATCATCCAACATAAACAAGCAAGTTCCTTAATAGATAATCAATCGCTCCAAGTCTTGTAATTAGTATCTGCCGGCTTAATAGAAAAAGGCATTTGATAATTTCTAGTTTTTTGTCAAACCAAACCAAATAAAAAAAGAAGCTGGTTTTCCAGCTTCTCGCAAGGCCAATTTCCAAAATTCCCTTTGAATTTATTAATTGTTGATTGGTCTCTATCTGCAGGTATTCAACAGATTATGGCATGTTCCGCTTCTGTATAGCTGACAGTGAACATGATTGGAGGGAGGGTTCAGAGCAGTACAAGTTTATCGAGAAATGTCTAGCAACAGCCGATAGGCAGAAACAACCATGGTTGATATTCATTGCTCATCGTGTTCTTGGCTATTCCTCCTCGTATTGGGAGGATGGCTCATTTGGGGAGCCCATGGGAAGGGAAAGCTTGCAAAAGCTCTGGCAGAAGTACAAAGTAGACATTGCATTCTTTGGCCATATCCATAACTACGAGAGAACATGCCCCATATACCAGGTACGGACATACATAAACTTAACAACATATTCTCAGCACAAGCGAATAAGAGAATATTTCAGTTGTGCCTTAACACAACTTGAATTCAACATGCGATATTTAAGTTTCCAATTTTTGATACGACCGACAAACCCAACATAAATTTAACATGAAAATAACAAGTTTGAGTTGAGAGGTTTGATTTGTTTAATTAAATGAGTCGGGTTAGGGGTTCACTTATATAGTTTTATATCATTGCCTCAACACGATGCAAATCCGACATATGAATACGAATTGCCACTCCTAAAAATCATTTCATGTTCCCCTCGAACAAAAGTTCATGAGAACAGGGCAAGTTCTTAATTACATTTGAAGCCATATATGTTGTAGTACTTGCTCCTAGTTTCACACCAAGTTTTGATCACTTGGCTAATATATATTCTGATTCACTTTATGTTTATGTGGGGGGTGATGCAGAACAAGTGCGTGAATGCAGAAAGATCTCACTATTCAGGCACCGTGAATGGAACAATCAATATAGTTGTTGGAGGGGGAGGGAGCCATTTAGCGGATTTTGGACCGGTGCAGACCAGTTGGAGTGTTTACAAAGATTCTAACTTTGGCTTTGTCAAACTGACTGCATTCGACCACTCATCCCTTCTCTTGGAGTACAAAAAAAGCAGTGATGGAAATGTGTATGATTCCTTCACCATTTCAAGGGACTACAGGGATGTGTTGGCATGTGTACACGATGGCTGTGAACCAATCACATTAGCTTCATGATTCCATGTCTTTACTTGTGAAAGAACATGATCCCTCATTATTAATGCAGTTATGATGTTATTATTACAAAAGAACTATATACCTTTTTAATGCAAAATCAATATAGATTGACGTGACACTTGGCACTTTTACATGAGCCTTAATAAAATTTAATTATTTAGCAGCTAACGTAATAAGTGTAGATTTATAAACTGACATGACAGTCTGACAGATACTACCATATCAGTTACAATAAAATTTTATTATCTGGTATCTGACATGTACTGTCACTTAAGTAGTTAAGGAACTTAAGCACACTCACAAATGGCTTCTTAAATCGGATTGAATTCCCCAAATTTAGATAAAACCTCCCAAAATCTCACTCAAATGACTTCCATAAAGATTATTCTTTAAACTACCATCTAGGCATCTAGCTATAGTGTCACCCTATTTTTGGGGTGGCAATATAGATCACCCTAAATATTTTTTTAAAACCAGAAGCTCTTTCTATTTCTTGTCTTTTTATTTTTTATTCATAAAAACGTTTTTTTCTCTATCTCGACCCAGCAATATCCCACAACCAACTATTTCCGGCCCTAAAGAGAGAAAAAAAAAAAATTCTACATGTATAGTTAAAAAAAAAAAAAAACTGCGGTTTGGATTGAATAAAAAAATATTGTTGTTAACATAAAAAAATAAAATAAAATAAAAAATTCTACATGTATAGTTAACATAATAAAAATCTACATGTAAGAATAAAAAATAAATAAAAGAAATCATAAAAAAAAATAAATAAAGAATATTTATATAGTATTGAGAAAGAATAAGGAGGCCAATATGGAGTGTATTTGAACAGAAAAATAAATAGTAATTTGATTATCTAAATTTAAATTAAATTTTAACTAGTAAAAAAGTAATTATATATGTCAACTTCTATGTTTACCTTGTGTCTACTAAAAGTGATGTAACTTTTAAAATTATAATTAGATTTATGATAGATCATTATTGACTTTTGATCCAATAATGATTTTAAAAGCCACATCAATTTTGATGGACACAAAATAAACATGAGGTTGACATGTACCATTTTTTTTTTTAAAGTGATTGACATGTATTATTACTCCTGATAAAAATGTAGAGTATTCCAAACATTACTCATTACAAAAATATAAAAAAGGTTATGAACTTTGGGTGTCCGAGTTGATGTCATTCACCTTTGCTTCTCTTTGACATGGTAATTCTGTAGTTTAGATGCTGCTCCTACACAAAATTATTGGAAATTTTCGTGAAGCAATAAAAGTAGTCTTTTAAGAAAAAAGAAAAAAGGTAGTCTTTTTACACAGTAGCCTTAGGCCTGGGCCTGGGCCTGGGCGCTATACATCTTTCGGCTTAAATCCTGAAATCCTATCCTTATGTATCCATTCCTGACCGTTGGTCCCCTCGCGCTTCTTTTCCGCATTTGGGTCGAATCTCTTGTTGTACTTGGGCTTTGGGTTTATAACTATAATCGCTATTTCTGTTGGCATTTGGACTGAATCTCTCTTAACTTAAGGATTTTTTTACTCACAAAAAAAAAAAAAAAAAAAGAATTTTTTTTTTAATTTTTTTTTTTATTAATATCTCATTAAATTATATGCTAAGATAATAATATTTAATCTATTACTTAAAAATTGTAATTAAAATTTAAAAAAAACCCTAAAATTTAATAGTGATCTATCTAAAATTTAATTTGATGATGATTTTCATTGATAAGTTAAAAAATATGCACTTGTGAGCGTGAGTGACGGTGTATACCATTTTTCATAAAACCAAATGGGTTGCCGGTGGAAGACTAGCCGCACCCATATAACTCACAATAGATAATGAAATTTTATTAAGAGATCGAAACATAATGAATACAGAAACAAAACATTAGAGAGCCACACCATTGGCGAGTCCTCCCACCATGACAGCAATTAAAGCAACTAGCCATGCAAGGCCAAGAACAAAAACAGAAAATTGATCACAACCCAAAAAAGCAGCAACACATATCACGCTAAAATATTAAAATATTGGAAAACCAAACCATTAAGGCCAGGTCGGTGTCAATTCTCAAATCTACGTCTACGTGCAAGTGATCTTCCGAAAACTCGACGACGAACATTAATCATGAAGAATCTTGCGTCGTCTGTTCCTGATTTGTTGCACTTGTACTCATAAAACTTGATTTTTTGTCCTATGCTTAGCTTCTTTTCACGAACAAATCGGCTCCACCTGCCGATGAGACGCCATCTTTTGCCAGTAGTGTTTTTCAAACTCATTGGCCAGGGAGTCATGTCAGGGTCATAGAAGAGAAGTTCGATTCGAGTCCTTTCACTTTCAATAGCTGCAGGACAGATTTTGGAAACATATGACGGCCGTAAATAGATTCTGTTTAAATCACTTCGTGACAACCGCTTCTTGAACAGCAGTTGACGTTTAAAATTGGTATGCATGCATTTCACACATGCTATTGCGTTCGCATCATGATCACTTGCACATACATGATCTCTTGGTATTGCAGCCATGGTCGATCTCACTTTCTGCTGATCCTATAATTATCAAATCAAATGAAATTAAAGAGAAAACAAAGTAATAAATAAGACCAAAGTTGAATGTAAATATTTTAGTATTAGGAAAATTTTCAAACTTAATTAATCTATTAAATTGGCACGTATATAAAGAGCACATGCGTTCTAACTAGGAAGAAAACTTTGTCCTATCAAGATATCCAAGATCAAAAAAATCAAATTAAATAAAACATCAAAGAAAAGGTAGAAAAAATCTTACTTACAGATAAAATGAAAGCTGCTCTCTAGTGCTTAGTTGAAAAATTAATATGTAATAGATGAGTGAGATTCATGTATCCTAGGGGGGTATATATAGATGTAAAAAGGTTTAGATCGACGTTACCTAACGCCACTAGTTGTGTCAATTAACTTTATAGTTTTACGTGCATGGGTAGCTAGCTAGGGTCACGTCATGACTCTTTATAGATTTTGTGGGGTTGACGATGTTCTTCTAATGTGAAAAAGTCTTCTACACTTTTCACCAATTTTTCTCCAAACCAAATCCAAATGGGTCCCCAATCAAAGGCAAAATCGTGAAGTAGAATCGTTAAGCTGAATGCAATGAAAATTAAAGTTCATGTCTTATTCAGCCGAGCAAGGGTTCAACTCTGATGGTTGTTGCTCCACGGTGCCCCTTTTCACCAACCCAGCTTATTCGGAGTACGCAACAACATGTACATCTATGTGTCTAATTAATTAAAAATTCAAAAAATAAACAAATAAAAAATTTACTACATGTGCCAGGCATGCAATATATACTAGCTTATATATCCGTTGATCTAGTGTTCTAAACCAAAAGAAAGCGACATATATGATTAGTGGGGTTAGGTGGCCGACCTTCGCCCTTCGGATCACTAACGGTATGCATTTATCATTCGACTGAATGTTAGCCAGGCCAACGCCGATGTGCACAACAAGACCTGCGCCGACGTCTAGAATTATATCTTTAATTACATAAACTCCACTTTAACCGCATTCAGCTTGATGCTAATTTTGACTAAAAAGATTCACTTCAACAGCTGCCTTTTTCGGTTGAAAAGTGATATATATATGCCTACTTTGCTGGAACAACCTTTTAGTGGCTGAACGCTGGTCAAGCGGACCGAGGAGATTATGACCTACTTTTTTATTTTTTATTGGATTTGATTAATAAAAAAATTCGTTAGTTGGTTAAGGTAATGATGACCAAGGTTGCACCTGTCGGCACACGCTAACCAACTCTCAAAGGGAAGTTTATGTAATTGCATTATTTACATCTTAAATATTTTTTGGATAATTCTATAATCTACCATCTTAAAGGATCTTTCATTTTTTTTTAATTATATTATATACTAAGATAATAATATTTAATCTATTACTTGAAATTTAAAACACAACCCTAATCATGATCTTAGCCAGGATTTAGATCCCCTTGCAATTCAAGGGCATCTTAAGAATTGTAAGGGCCTGTAATTTTTAAAATTGATACTGTTCAACGGTCATGATTTTGGCACGTCATCGATTTTGAACTAAAAAGCTTTTTAGAAAGAGAAATTATTGTTATTCAACTTTTTTCTTTTTTTCAACTTTTTTCTTTTTTTGCCTATGTAGATAAAGATGAACCTCACAAATGCAAAATAAATTTTTTTTTTTTTAAAAAAATATATATAAAGTTCGATAAATTTTTCTTTTTTTTTCTTTTTTTAAAAAAAAGATTAAACAACAAACAATTTTCTTTTAAAAAAAGTTTTTTGAGCCATCCATCCAAAAAGCGAGGCCACATCACTATCGAAAAATATTAGGGGTGGGCAAATAACCCCAAAGAAAAGGGGGGATGCTTGGTGTCCAACCCAAGCATCCAACCCCATCCAACTCCCTTTTTTTTTTTTTTTTTTAAAAAAAAAAAAAAAAAAAAATTAAAATTTTTTATACTTGAGTTGGATGAGAATTGGATGGGAGGGGTTGGAAAAGTAGACTTTTCCAAAGAAAAGAATGAATAAAAAGTATAGAAAGCCACGTGACCATACCCATCCACGTAAAACTATAAAGTCCGATCATACATATATAATTTGCGGATGCATTTCGTGCTGCCGAAGATTATATTAACGACCAAGTAAGACGCAATAGTTACTTTGAAGAATTGCTCTGTTAGGTAATTTAATTGGACAAAACTGTGTTTAATGTTTTGAGTCATTATTTTAATGGGATTTTGGTTTAGGTGCTCCCAAAAAAAAAAAAAAAAAAATGCAAGGCAGTTTATAATTTTTTTTGTTTACTTCACCCATTTTAATCACGTTTAGGTTCATGCTTGAAAAGATTTGCTTCGGCCTGGGACCCATATGCTTGCTTTCGTACAAGTTGGGTAGAATATGTCTAAAACCAACCATTGCATAACAGTATCTTTAACTATCTCCTTAATTAGAGAAGAAAAAAACAACGGATCGGAGCTCATTTGTCAACTCACACCTTTTTTTTTTTTTTTTTTTGTTGGTTTTTTTGGTATTATCTAAAGAAAGGCAAACTCTTTTATTCATATTACCAAACAACTTTATTTATTTTTCTCTTACAAAAAATTCTAAACTTCTTTAGATCAATCTATTCTTATTTTTCTCTTTAAAAAAGTCAAGCTTCTTTATACACATTATCAAACAGCCTCTCAAAATAATTCAAAACTCTTTTCAGCCTTATATCACACCAATTCATTCTTATTAACATAGATAATAAAGGATAATATCATCACTTTCACTTCATCAATTGATGGAGGAATTGAAAAAGTACAAAATATAGCTAAAATATTAATTCACGCTGACATGAAAATAAAACACACGAAAACCAAACCATCACGCGCGGTTCATTAATATGCATTAATATTCATCCTTGCAGCCTCGTCAGCACTACCTTCAATCTCAAAGAATATTCTTTCCCCTGTTCCTCTTCCGCACTTCAACTCATAAACTGTGAAGCTGTCGTATTCTTTTAAACCCTTTACGGGAGCATATTCGCGCCATCCGCGGCCGAGATAACATTTATCATTACGTTTGCGGAGTTCAATTGTGTGCTCGAGTTTCTTTTCAGAGTCGTAGAAAGGAATATTCATCAGAACATTATCCGGAAGTTGATCAGAATATGTGAGCATGGCAGCATGCCAGGTCCGTATGTAGACTCTTCCTTCTTTGATGTCACTTTTAGTTAGAGTCTTCTGAAACAGCTTCACACGCACACAAAGCGAACAAGTTTCTCCGTTGTGATGAGCCATGGCCGAACTGAAAGTTGAGGTTATGATCTCGTCGATCTTCTTTAGAATTCCGATCCTACACTTAATTATCACGTTGGAGGAGTAAGAAGAAGTGACAAAATTAAATAATGACATGAAGAAAGAAAGATGGACTAAAACTTGCTTACAGGTGTTGGCCGAATCCTTGTTGTAGCCGCTCTTGCCAATGGCATTATATATATAGACGACTCACGACTGCATGTGTCACATCTAGCTACAGAACTACATCGTACAATAATTAAAGCAGCTATTCGTAAAAGTTGATCATATCAGGACCTACCATTCGCTTTGCATGGCGCTTTTTTGTTTTTGTTAGCATATTCAAACAAAGGAGGACCCCATCTCGCTTTCCATAGATTCAGAGGAATATATAGTATTCTAAGATTCAGTAACAGTACAAGTAAGAGCAACGGATAAAGTTCCAAAAAGAACAAAGAGAAACAGACAATTTAATATGAGTCTGTGCGCTAGCTGCCCACGTGGACCAGTTAGATCTTCCGACAGAAAACCCCTCCACATGATTGCTAATCTTCTACTTCTAGAACAATATCCATGAGTATTCAACATGTCTTATCCAGCCGACCATGGTGGGGTTTGTCTGATGTTTCGTGCTCCAGTACGCCCCACGCTGCCCCTTTTCACCAACCCTCGTTTGGAGTACGCAACAAGTACATCTGTGTGTCTAATTAAAGAAAACATTGACCCACGTCCGATTTGCTATTGGAAAGTCTAGTAGCCATTCATTTCCGTTGAATGTTCTAATCATTGATCCACGCGCGGAACGATACTATCGAGTTTTGTTCAGGTGCGGGAGACCACGGAGTAAGGTGTGAAGTCAGAACTATCAAAATGACTTTTTAAAGAAGTAAAAGGCCGTGGATGATGGATGAGAGTCATGAGACAGTTGTCGTAAAAGACATAAAAGAAAGAAAAAAGGGCCCTGTTTGGCAACATGCTCTATTCCCAATTCCAATTCCACTCCAATTTTCAAAAAAAACATTCTCATTTTTTATATCACATCAACTACTTTTTAACAACTTTTTTTATTTTTTATATCACATCAAATATTTTTTTATTACCATTCAAATAAAATACTCACTAAAAAACAAAAAATTTCACTTTTCCATACAAAATATTCTCTCTTAACAATCACATCGTAAACAGTAGAATAGTAAACAGTGGAATGGGAATGCTTTGCCAAACAGGATTTATCTTTATCAGAGTAGGTAAGCGTGTGCCGACAGGTTGTGGTACACATGCTCATCATTAGATACCCAAGTTTGTCATTGGTTAACGAACCGACAAAAGTTCGTTAGCGAATTTAATAAAGAAAATATTATATTTTATTCTCTTGTCCTTCTCTTATTCTTCTATTTTTTAAAATTTCTATTAGATTTGTGGTCCTCATGATTGTCCACACGTGAGGACCACAGATCCAATAGTGATTTTAAAAACTAGAAGGATTGGAAAAAGACATGGGTAAATGCTATAGCAATTCCCATTTAATAAAGACAAGTACGAAGTCCGTACCAAATTAGTGCATTAAAAGTACGCTTTTGTTCATCCATTTGGTTGGTTGGCAAAGGTTTTTAAATGATGTTTTTTATGTTTTGATGGTAACGTGATATAAAAGAAAGAGTAGAGCTAGGCGTCGATGGACGCCTATCGTCCGTTTCTTATTTAAAAAAAAATTAAAAATTAAAAAAATCACTTTTTTTAATAAAAAAAAAAAGGTTTAAATTTGTCCAATTTTCATTTTATTTTTCTCGAATGTTATAAAATGGAGATGAAATAAGTCTGAATTGTTTTTATTAAAAAAAAAAATTATTATTATTTAAGGGGAAATGTTAAAAAAAAGTCTTTTTTTTAACAAAAAATAGGTTCAGACTTATTTCATCTCCATTTCATAGTCTTGATGAAAAATAAAATAAGAATTAAACAAGTTTAAACCTATTTTTTATGAAAAAAAAAAAAGTTTTTTTCTTCTTTAAAAAAAAATTAGAACGGACGCCTAGCACTACTTTAAAAAGAAAAAGTAATTTTTGAGTGTTTTGTATGAATGTTATGTTTTTGATAACATTTTTTAGGATATTTTTTTTACTGTTTAATTAAAAAGTAAAAATATTAACAAATAACTCAAAACACTTATAAGTTACTTTCATCAATATGTCACTTTAAATATAAAAATAAAAAAAAGTCAAAATCACAAATATATATATATATATATATTTTAACAAACTAGCCCTTTGTGTTTTGAATTATATATTAATGCTTTTGTTTTTATTTATTTATTTTTTATAAATTACAAGTGTTGCCAACCGTTTGTCCGCCTGCATGTCCAGGTCTCTTTATGCATTTATTTATTCTTTTGTAAAGTACTTTATGCATTTATGTAGTGATCGATATGTTTGTGTCTTTTTGACACAAACAAACAAAAAGATTAGGCTGAGAGGTCAATTACAAGCTAGCCCCTACAAATCTTAAGAAATTGTAGTGACTTCAAGCCCTTTCAAATTCACTAGTAAAGAGGTTTGATTGAAACCCTATCCAAATACAGGGCTACTTTGCTGGAGCAAAATTTTAGTGACTAATTAATTAGAGAAATATTAGGCTTATAAAATATTTAATAAAATTTTTTTTTACAAAGTAATATGACACAACATGATTGAATTTTTTAAAATTTGAAATTATTTTCATCCAAATTATGTTGTGACATATCACTTTGTAAGAGTTTTTTTTTTTTTTTTGCAAAATATTTTGTAAATCTAGCATTTCTCTATTAACTAACGTGTGAAGTGGACCGAGGAGATTAATTATGAATAAAAAAATAAATTGGCTTGGTCTCTTTTGACCTTAATAGTGTTAGAAACTCAACAATCCTATTCTCTATGGTTAATGGTTATGGTACGGTTTTGATGATATGGTGAAGTCGTGGTTGGCTATTAAAGTATTGATTAAATGATTAATCAAAATTTATCAATTTTTATTAGTTTAAGTTTTTTGGGTAAGTGATGATTTAACATAATATCATAGCAGAGGTACTGAGTAATTAATTATTTTACGTGTTGAGTTTTACCTATTAAAATGAAATTTGACCCCATACATGAAGAAGAATGTTAAAATGTTGATTAGATTATTAAATTTATTTATCAACTTTTTGAAAAGGAAAATGTTACAGCATCTACCGATATCCTTCTCTCATCTTTCTATTTTTCAAAATCACCATTAGATTTGTGGTCTCCATGTGTGTTCATATATGGGGACCACAAATTCAATGGTAATTTTAAAAAATAGAAAGATGGAAGAAGAACAAGAAAAGAAAATGTAGCATTTTCTTTTTGAAAAAGTAGTAATTTAACACTAGCAAAAGTGAGTAAGGAGGAGATCGAGTTGGTATCTTTTGTAAATTATATCAATAATACCATCACTTCAACTTTATTAATTAATGATGCAGGAAATTATTACAGTAGAATAGCTAAACTTCAAACTGACATAAAAATAAAACATACGAAAACCAAACCATCACGTACGATTCATGAATCTTCATGAATCCCAAAAAAAACAAACCGAGACTATTGGGTCTAATTAATTGCTAAAACTACGTCAAAAAATTGAACACATCCTTTACGATCTACTCCAATATGGAAAAGTGTTGGCCCTATTCCTCTTGGGCGCCTGTTCAACTCATAAAATGTGACGGTATCGCCTTCGCTCTAGTGCTTTTCATTAACAAAATCGCTCCATCCGCTGCCGAGATAAGCTTTTCCTCGATTAAGCTTTCAATTTTTACTAGATTTAACAGAAGTAAAATAAATAAAATACAAAGAACTAAATTCACGGCCTTGAATTTGTTACGCAACTATGAATGCTCTTTCCTGGGTTGATCCAGTACTTCGAGGCTCAATTTGAGAAAACGTGATGATATCTCCTTCTTTTGGGTTATTCACACGAGCGTATTTTCTCCACCCTTTGTTGAGATAACATCTGTCACCATTCCTGCTAAGATGAGCTGTCCAGTTCGGGATTATATTGTGAGAAAAAACAACACTGCGTTCATTTGAAGGACAGAATATGGCAGCATGATCGTTGGATATAGAGAGTTTATCGTTTCGCATATCTTGTATGTCATTATGTGACAAAGTCTTCTGAAACGCCATTGGAGACCTACTATCCACGCGTTTCTCTGATCCTCTCCAAATTTGAGCTCTTCTTTCTTCTGATCCTCTCCAATGTTTAGTGTTTAGTGAACAAATAGCAACATTGAATCATGTATATATATAGCTTTAGCCAAAGCTAATATATATATATATAAGTAGCCCTACCAATCACATCAAATTGATCTATAGTACTGTACGGCATGGGTAGGTGGCTCACATCGTTTTCAATAGAATCTGAGGCATGATTTGTGTCTGATAGTTCATATCTTGACTTCATATTACGTACCCTTTGTTTGCCTTTTGGCTATATCAAGTGTCTCATTGGTCAATCAAAATAAGGATATAGATTGCCTTTCAACCTAAGATGGTAAATTAATGCTTCAAATTTTTGAGCTGATCACTAGCAAACCCCACTAATCATGTCGCTTTCTCTAGATTCCGTGCGCTGATCCGCAGCTTTCGAAACTTTAAAAAAGTATTGGTGACATCCACCGACTTTGTTCACAATCAAATGGGTCCCTCGAATAGGGTTAAAAGGACAAATCATATAATATTTAAGTTATTTTTAATTATTGGATTGGAAGTCGCTTTTGTTCGCTTTTGTCAGAGTAAGTAAAGCGTGTGCCCAAAGGTTGTGTTACGCAACTCATCATTACATACTCAAATATAAGCCGTTAATGCCGTAACACAAACTACGATGTCCGTACCTCGGATACTAAAGTAATGATTGTTGTCCGTTGCATCTGTTAGACTGTTACGGCCCCAACTCCAATTAAAATAATATATTAAATACAAACAAGCTAGTGCGGTGTGAAGTGATCAGAATCATCAAAAAATTTATTTATTTGGCATGTTGAATTTTCTGGTGGCTTCCGACTAATGTTGACCGACTGTGTTGATCACCCAAATGACTTATTAAAGAAGAAAAAGTCTGTGGATGAGATAGTTGTGGTTCTCCTTTGTTTTATTGTGTCAGCCGACAAGACATCAAAGAAAGAAAAAAAAAGAAAAAAGAAAAGGTATTTTTGTTTTTAGTAGAGAGTAGGTAATTAGCGTGTGCCGATATTTGTTTTTATGGTAGAAACCGGATTGCATGTTATGTATCTTTATCAGAGTAGGTAAGCGTGGGCCGACAGTGGTCATCATTAGATAACCAATTGTGTCATAGCGGATCTACAAGGTCTTCTAATTGTGTTTCTATAAATAGCGTAGCAACCAATGTATCATTGTTTCATTTGTGTTTTGGTCTCTCTTGCTAAGCTTTACTCTTGCTCAGAGTAAGCTTAAAGTTTTCTCTTGCTTAAAATTCTACAATCTCTCTCTTTCTCTCTCAATTGCGATCTTTAATGGTAGATTCGCCATGATCCACATGTTTATCATGCTTTCTCTTTATTTCTCAGGTACGCCTTTTGTTTTTATTTTGTGGTTCTTTTTTTGTTTATATGTTTTGTACTACAAGGTCATTACATGCATCCATTGGTTTTCAATTGACATTTTCTGATCATTAATTATGAAGCACTTATTGTTCTCATTGCTTGTGTTTCTTCAGACTTCGGCTTTCTAGGAGTCGAATCACTGGGAATAAACTATGGTCAAGTGAGTAATAATTTGCCACCGCCGGAGCAGGTACTCGATTTACTTACATCTCTTCAACTCACAAAAATAAGAATTTACGACACAAATCCTCAAGTTTTGACCGCATTCGCCAATTCCAACATTGAATTGATAGTCACTGTCGAAAACGAGTGGCTCCCTTAGTTAATGGACCAAGTACAAGCCCTTCAATGGGTAACCACCCATATTAAGCCATTTTTTCCTGCCACTAGAATCACCGGAATAGCGGTAGGAAATGAGATCTTCACCCAAGAAGATAATACCCTATTGCCGTATCTTGTCCCGGCCATGGCTCGCATTCATGAGGCTCTACTCAAGTTAAGCCTAGACTCACACATTCAAGTCTCTACGCCTAATTCTCTAGAGGTTCTTGAAGAGTCATATCCGCCATCGGCCGGGAGCTTTAAAAGCAACATAAATAGTACCATGATTGAACTTCTACAGTTCCTGTGGAACACCAAAGCTCCCTTTTGGATCAATGCCTATCCATTTTTTGCTTATAAGGGCAACCCAAATAGTATTTCTTTGGATTATGTTCTGTTTAGTTCTAAAACAAGAATCATAGACCCATACACCAAGCTACAATATGATAATATGTTGTATGCTCAAGTAGATGCAGTCATATATGCTATGGTTAGGATGGGCTTTGGTGGAATAGAGGTTCGGGTTTCTGAGACTGGTTGGCCATCAAAAGGGGACCCCGAGGAAATCGGTGCAACCTTTGAGAATGCTGCCACTTACAATGGGAATTTGGTGAGACGACAATCGGAAAATGAGGGGACACCTTTGAGGCCTAATATGAGGCTTGAAGTTTATTTATTTGCTTTGTTCAATGAGGATTTGAAGCCTGGGCCCACATCGGAAAGGAATTATGGTCTCTATCTGCCAAATGGAACCATGTGTTACAATGTAGGGCTCTCTGCCCTATCAAGTAAGCGGCCCAATGGTCATATTTCCTCTGCTATAAAGGTAAAGCCAGAGGTTCATTTTTCTTAATCAATATTTCATTGGCTTAGAAAAAGAATATATATATATAAGAAACAAGAAACTGTAAAATTGAACTAATTCTTTTCTTTTTCGTCTCTTTAAATGGCATTTACTCTGAGACAGGCAGCAAGTACCATGGATTGTCAAAGCTTGGTGAACTTGATGTTTGTCTATTTGCTGACCTTCCAAGTTCTTATGAGAGGATCATATTAAACAAATGGATTGATAATGAGGTGTAGGGGCTGAGAGCTTTCCAGAAGACCTTCCAATTAAAGCGCAGGAGTTAAAATCTGTGGAGAGTTTGGTGTTGAGTACTTTTTGATGTTGTAATGATCTTATTAGTTATCAATTTCAAAAGACATAAAAAATTTGTTTCCTAGATATTTTATCGTGCCATTATATGTATCTTTTTATATATATGGCATCACCGCAAATTCGCAACATTATTCTCTCATATGCATTTACGTCTTGAGCAAAGATGGAGTTATGTGTGCTAAGATTATCTTTTTTAAAAATCGCACGTGTACACCAAGCTAATTATCACGCATGTATGAATAAACTAAACGCATATTCAAACAAAGGAGGACCCCATCTCGCTTTGCATAGATTTCATGCGGCAAATTTGTCATATTCAAATATTCCAGATTCAGAGGAATAGTAGCAGTACAAGTAAGAGCAACGGATAATGTTCCAAAAAGAACAAAGCTAGAGAAACAGACAAATTAGTCTGTGCGCTAGCTGCCCACGTGGACCAGTTAGATCTTCCAACTGAAAACCTCTCCACATGATTGCTATGGTGGGGTTTGTCGGCTGTTTTGTGCTCCACGCCCTGCGCTGCCCCTTTTCACCAACCCTCTTGCGGAGTACGCAACAAGTACATCTATGTATCTAATTAAAGATTTTTTTTTTTTTGTTTGAAAAAAAAAAAAACATTACTACTTGTAGTAGGCAATCTATACTAGCATTTTCAACGGTTGAATGTGCTAATCATTGACCCACGTCCTTTGCTATTCATACAGTGGTAGTCTCACCTTCGTCCTTTGCTATTGCATTCAACTTGACAATTCCACTTCATGATTTTGCCTTTGATTGGACCCATTTGGAGAAAATTTGGTGAAAAGTGTAAAGACATTTTCACTTTAATTCAGAAGAACATTGTTTGGCTACAGGTGTATCTTTGTTCTTATATATCCTGGTTCAACAAAATTTCTGTTTGGCTGCATTGTTGGGGTGTCCTATTAATTGTGAGAGTAGGATATCCTAACTTTAGAAGAACATCGATCGTTAACCCCACAAAATCTATAAATAGTCATGACGTGACCCTACACATGCATGCACGTAAAAGTATATAGTTAATTTATTATTATTATTTTATTTATTTATTTAAGTATAGAGTTAATTGATACAACTATTGGCATTAGCTAGGTAGAATGTGACAATGTATGCTTAGATTTTGTCGACGGGTCTTTTTACTTTTTATTTTTTAGCACGCACCAAAGTGATGTGGCTCCAGTCCACCCCATGCTCGTAAAGCTCTAGAGTTTGAATTAGTTGGTTAGTAACCAAGAAGAAGTAGTTTTATAAATAGAGACGTATATTTTTAGTAACAAACTTATATTTCTATGCGTCATTCATGTGCATGGTTGACCCCAATCTATTTTTATTTCCTTTTCATCGTTTTTTCTTTTTTCAATTTCGTTTTCAGTTTATAAATATTAATTGCTTCGTTAACGATTGACAAGATAGCCGAGCTTTTGATAAGTCTAATGATGAGTTGTGTAACACGTACGCTTACCGACTATATATAATAAAAGGTAATCAATAAAGTAGGTGAAGTGCCTAAGTTTCATCCAACATTTTTGTACGAGGAGAATAAAACTCTATACTGAATCTCACACACACACACACATATATATATATATAGCTTTATCCAAAGCACCCTACCAATCATATCAAAATTCTATAATGGTTGTGAGGCAATTAATTGTTGATATTCTTTGTCTTACTGCATGTCGAAAAGACAAAAACAAGAAAACCAAATAATGGTTGTGGCCTTGTTTGTCAAACACTTATTTATTTATTTTTTTTAGTATTTTTTTAAAAAATTAACTTTTTTATTAATATTCAATCTATCACTTTTTAATAATTTTTTTTATTTTTTTATTACTATTCAAATAAAAAACTTTTAAAAAACATAACTTTTATCACTTAAGGCCAAAAAAAGTTTACCAAACCCACCTACATGTGACCTTTTATGGTATCTAACTTCAACACGTACAGTTGATAAGCGTGTCGGCAGGGTCTCTTGTACACCTTTTAACTCATGTCTGAAACATTTTAGTAAATTTACAAAGAAAACCAAATAAAAGGTGTCAGCCACATGAATGAAGCGTGCCAGTAAACATCTATATACATCTCATCTATATATAATCTATAACGAATTTATTGTCAAATGTCAAAGACACGTCATACAGGGTGGTCTATCAGGACAATTTGAGCAAGAAGTTTTGGATTATCCATGATCAATGGCAAAGATTGCAGTCGTACGCGGATTGTTTTTTCTTTTTGTTTTATTTCTTTTTTCCTTACGGTTAGCAGGCCTATGAATTGCGGAATATTTGTGTGATATACTATTAGAAACCGAGCGATGCTATTCTCTAATATATGGATATCGTAAATTATTGTATCGATAATAAAGGAAAATATCATCACTTCAATTTTATTAATTGATGCAGGAACTTACAGTAGAATAGCTAATTAAAACTCACACTGAAATCAAAATAAAACAAACGAAAACCAAACCATCATGAATCCCATGCATGATGGAGTACTTCAAACAACGTAA
This sequence comes from Betula pendula, assembly GCA_900184695.1. NCBI lineage: Eukaryota > Viridiplantae > Streptophyta > Magnoliopsida > Fagales > Betulaceae > Betula > Betula pendula. The sequence continues at coordinate 71,141 of FXXK01000215.1, read as the reverse complement.
AAGCAGAGTAGTGCAACCGCAGGCGTGAAAAAGATCGAATCGGCCTTAATTCTCTGGACTAGGAGGCTCGTTGAGGTCAATTCCCCTTGCAGCGTCGTTCAGATCAAGCGGCCCTGGTTCTCTCCTTGCAATCTGGAAGAGTCTTTCCCCTGTATTTCCGCGCCCCAAATCATAAAAGGTGATCGTTTCGCCTTGTTTTAAGCCTTTTTTCTTAAGAAATTTGCCCCAATTGCTGCCGAGATACGCTTTTCCATCTCTTCTAGTAAAAGTCATTGCCCAGCTGGTACTCCTTTGTGCGTCATAAACAGTCACTACAGCTCCATTTGCAAGATTGAATCTGTCAGCAAGTTTGGTCGGTAAATAGACTCTTCCTTCTGTGGTGTCACCTTTCTTGAGAATCTTCGAAAACTTCCATTGAGAGGCAGCCATGGCTGAAGTTGTCTTGAGGCTTCCAATCCTAGAATTATCACGTTGGAGGAATAAGAACAAGTGATAATTGCTAAGAATAACAAACAAGCGAAACCACAGAGCAAGCTAGAAGTGAAATTAAAAATTGAGAAAACCTCAGGCAATGAGACATGATAAATAGAAACGTATAAGGGTGATCAACTCTAACGCAAGAGAATGTAAATATTTTAATACAATGAACTAATCTTTTGTTGAACTCTAACGAAACCCGCCACAGCCAGCACAGCTCCGAGCTCGGACTCCACGAGGAGCTGTAGAAGCACTGAATCCTCACCGGAGAGTCCGAGCTCTACTCGATCGGACATCGTCCATCTTTCTCACAACAACACCCGCATCGCCATTGACATTGTCTACTCTCTCCGGTGCTTGACTGTCCCCAACAACGGCCACAAAGACAAAGAGTACTAAAAGGAGCAACTGATGGAGGAGTTGGTTGGAGAAAGGACGAAGGTGCAGGACTGGTTGTTGGGGAGCATACAAGTCAGATATGGCGAGGCTGTACTTTTTTTTTTTTGTGACAGTAGAGGTCCTACTTAGGGCATAAAGGTTAATATTGTCTTTTCTTATTTTATTCATGAAAGAAGAATACGTACGTAATATCCAAATCATGCTTTTTTCAAAAAAAAAAAAAAAAAAACAGGCGCACACACTCTGCCTCGTACTGAAAGTACTATAAGTGCATTTGAAGGACGACACATCTTTTATATTAAATCCAAGCGGTGGATATACATAGTTAACCAGAAAGCAATGAAAAACGAAAATATATATTAAAAAAGAAGAAGAAAAATCTTGAGCAATTCTCAAAAAGAGTCAATTGCAAATCTAAAACAAAAATTTAACGTAATAAAAATTCTATCTTAATGAAACAAATCAAATTATATCAAGATATCCGTGGAGAAATCAGATCAAAATATCTAATGATGTAAAACATCTACAAAAGATAGAGAGACTTGTACCAGATAAGCGAAGTGCCCTCTAATCTTTAGTCGAATGTTTTAATTTCATAGCCTTAATGAATAACATTTGTTTCTATTTATAGAGCCCGGGTGCCACCTAACCCAACTAATCATGCATGCATGTCGCTTTCTTTAGATTTCGTGGGGTCATTTGAATCTTCTAATGTTAAAACAATGTTTTGACGTCCACCAAATTTGCTCACATGCAAAAGGGTCCAGCAATCGAATAGGGTTAAAGTTGTTCAAGTAGACTATGAAGTGGATCAAGTTTATGTCATTTCAATGTTTACATCAAAAAAGTATGATTACGTACGTAGCTTTCCAACTAATAGATTTTGAAGCATCCTTCGAAGTTTTTTTAATTACTTTAAGAAAAAAATTCTGTTCGTCACTTCGTCCTTAGTGTTGAGAAATCAAACTTAATATAAGTTAACTAGCACTTCATCGCTTATAAAAAAAAAAAAATAGGAAAAGAATTCAGTGTCTAGTTTAACTGTGAACGGTTACTTCGTAGCATCAAAGATATAACAAAGATTCATTAACAAAAAAAAAAAAAAAGGATATAACAAAGATATATATATCATTAAGATATATATATCATGAAGATTAGGCTTCAAAAGATATTTTTGTATTTGGGTTTTTTTTTTTTTTTTCTCTTATATAAGTCAATAATTGGGTTATTTACATTATTAAAAAACCATTTTTAATATTTGGAGATCCATTATTGCCATCAAAATTGTTAAACAGAGAAAAATATTGAAATTGAAAATGTTTAAAGAATAAAAATAAAAATAATTTTTTTTTTTTTTAATTAATTCATGAAGGTTTTTTTTTTAATTCATGAAGGTTGTCACTTTTATATGGCCTTTTGTGGAATCCAAACAACTTTATCATAGTCAGTAAGCGTACGTGTTGCACAACTTATCATTTAGATCATAACTAATTTTGTCGTTAGCGAAGCAGCAATTTTTGTGTCAGGTGTTAATTTATCATATATGACTAGTCAAACTACAAAGCAAAAACTAAACTTTAAAAAATTGAGAAAATCACATGAAACCAGATCAGAGGTGGGTGTAAATATTAAAAAAAAAATGAAAGAAAGAAAAGAAAAGAAAAGAAAAGGATAAGGTGGATCATGGGCGATATTTCTTTGATTCATCTGAGTAACTCAAAAAGCCTTCCAATGATCAGTATTCTCTCTCTCTCGTTTTTTTTTTTTTTTTTGTTATCTGTGAAAGAAGATGTTCTAGTGCATGATATTAATTCCACGTAATAGTGTATATATATATATAAGACGAACAATCAATGAAAAATAAATATACTAACAAAATAACAACTCATAAAAGAGAAAAAGAACCAATGACAAATTTAGAACAAAAGTTTCACATAATAAGAGCTACAATTTAAAATCATATATCATGATATCAATAGAGAAATCAGATCAAAAGATCAAATAATATGAAACATCTAATTAAGAATATTATTTGACAAAAAAGAGAAACTTACAGATAAATGTTGAGTGGACGAATAGCTTCAAGGAATTCGATAAGTATAAGAACTGGAACAAGAGATCCTACAGATAAATCGAACATGCACTCGCTAGTGTTTAGTGTTTAGTGAACAAATAGCAACAACTGAAATCACATATATATAGTTTATAGAAGCCAGAGAGCTAAGTTGTCCTACCACGCCTACACATTTTCCACGAACTTGTCCAAAACAAATGGGTGTGAAGTCAGAACAATCAAAATGACTTATTACAGATTTAGAAAGAAAAAAAAAAAAGACTTATTAATGAATAAAACGCCGTGAATGAGACAGTTGTAAGAAAGTTCTCTTTTGTTTTTTCGTTGATCCGTCAAAAAGACATAAAAGAAAGAGAAAAAGGTGTTTTTTTTGTTTTTAATGGAGAGGTAGCTTTCGCCCGTGTTACCTTTTATATATATGTTAGGATCTATCTTTATCAGAGTAGGTAAAGCGTGTGCCGACAGGTTGTGGTACCCGTGCCCATCATTCGATAAACAATTTTTTGTCATTACTTAACGAACGACAAAAGTTCGTTGGCGAATTTAATGAACTGTGTCTCCATTCATCAGTGCATTAAAGGTGAACTTTTGTTTTTTTGTCTTCATTCCCGAAGATTTTTGAATTATGTCTTTTAATTTTCGATTGTGAGGTGATATTATAAAGTTCAAATTAGTTTCGTAGGTTTTGTATGTATTGTGTGCTTTTGATAACATTTTTTTCAGACACCTTTTTACCATGTAACAAAAACTCAAAAACATTATCAAGTAACTCAAAATATCTATAAATTATTTTTATTTTTATGTCACGTCAAATAAAAAATAAAACAAAACAAAACAAAAAATAAAAATTACCCTTAATTTTTTTTTTAACAAAAAAGTCATTTGTGTTTTGAATTATTTATTAATGCTTTTTTTTTTTCTAAATTAAAAGTGTTGCCAATTATATGTCAGCTTGTTCGGGTCTCTTTAAGCGCGCATTTATGTAATGATATGTTTCAGTGGCAAGGTTTGGCAAATAATTTTTGACTTCTTTTTTTAAAAAAAAAAAAAAGTCAAATTCCTTTTAATACATTATCAAATAACATTCTTCAATTTTCTTTCACAAAAAATTCAAAGCTTCATTCTATATTATATCACATCAATCAATTCCTTTATCTTTTTTCCGATCAAAATCAGTTACCAAACACACTCACTGGCTTTTTGGGATAAAAATCTTTTACAATTTTTTCAAAATTTTAAATTATTAAATTACGTTATCTTTTGTCGTTCCTTACATCAAACAACTTGAAAAATGCAACCTATCATAAAGTGAAAAATGATCCTCCCCAGTTGGAGAAAACTTGCTCATATCTAGTTCACGGCCAAGCCCCAATAACAGACCACGTCAAGCATCAGAAAAAAGGAGAATTAACGTGTGTTAACGTTAGAACTAGACGGTGAGGAGCCTTGGAAGAAAAAAAATTAAAAAAAAAAATCTCACTTTCTCTTCTCATGTTGAGAACAATGAATCCCACATTTTGAGTTTGAAACCTGCGTAAAAAATAGATCTCTCTTTCTCTTCTCATTTTTTTTTTCACTCCCCATTTTCCCTCTCATCACCATTCTTCCTCAACGCGCCTCTCCCTCCACCAACCACTTCCGGCACTGATGCCTCTCTCTCTCCCGCCCCGATCTGCCCGACCTTCCGCCTCCACCCAATCTTCCCAATCTGCCGCCTTCGCCCTCCAGCACCCTACCAGTGCTATCTCTCGCTCAACCACTCGATCTCTCTCTCTCTTAGGCGGTGCTCTCTCTCTCTCCCTAAACCACTCGATCTCTCTCTCTGCGTCGGGGTGCTATCTCAGGGTAATAAAAAGCAGATCACTTCTCTCTCCTCCACAGCCCACGGTTTGGACCTTCACCTTCTGAAAGGTAGGATTTTAACCGATTTGGGTGGGTTTGCTTCTGGGTCTTCTGGGTTTGATTCCGTTTGTGCTTGGGTTTTTTTTTGATCCCTTGTTTCTGTTTTCTTGGTGGAGTGATTGAATGAGGGATTCGGATCTCTTGAATGAGAGGATAAGTGATAACAGTGACAAATGTTAAACTATTGTTGACCTTCCTTGCTTGACTGTTGTTCATCCAAATGACTTATTAAAAAGGCCGTGGATGAGACAGTTGTCGTTCTGCTTTGTTTTATTATTGATCCGTCAAAAAGACATAAAAGAAAGAAAAAAGGGAAAAGTCCACATACCCCCCTCAAACTACCACCCAATTGACAATGTCCCCCCAAACTTTCAATTGTGACAATGTCCCCCCCAAACTTTACCAAACAAATGACAATGTCCCCCCCAATGACAACAAAAAGACAAAAATAACCCTACAAATTTTTCAATAAGACCAAATACCCTTTTTTAATTTTATTTTTTAAAAAGTAATTTTTTAAAACGAAATCTTTATAATTTTTTTAAAATTTTGAATTTGGCTAATTGGGTTGGAGTGTTTATTTTTTTTATATAAAAAAAATTGCTAGTTTTTTTTAAAAAAATTTTAGTTTTTTCTAACCCTTATGAATTCGAAAATAATAATAATAATAATAATAATAATAATTTCTTTTTTTAAAAAAAAAATAATTATAATTTTTTTAAACGAAAATGTTTATAATTTTTTTTTATTCTTGAATTTGTCCAATTGGTTTGTAGTGTTTTTTTTTTTAAAAAAATAATAATAATTTATGGTTTTTGTTTTTTATTTTTTATTTTTAGCTTTAGTCTTTTTCTAGCCCTTATGAATTGTAGTGTTTTTTTTTTTAATTTTTAGTTTTAGTTTTTTTTAAAAGAAATTATTATTTTTTATTTTATTAAGGGTATTTTCGTCCTTAGGGGGGACATTGTCATTTGTTTGGTAGTTTGGGGGGGACATTGTCACAATTGAAAGTTTGGGGGGGGACATTGTCAATTGGGTGGTAGTTTGAGGGGGGTATGTGGACTTTTCCCAAGAAAAAAAGATATTTTTGTTTCTAATGGAGGGTAGCTTTCGTGTTACCTTTCTATTTTAGGATCTATCTTTATTAGAGTAGGTAAGCGTGTGCCGACAGGTTGTGGTACCCGCGCTCTTCATTAGATAACCAATTTTGTCATTACCAATTAACGAACCGACAAAAGTTCGTTGGCGAATTTTTGTTCATTAGTGCATTAAAGGTGAACTTTTGTTCATTGGCAAAGATTTTTGAATGACGTTTTTTAATTTTCGATTCTGATGTGATATTATAAAGGTAAAATTAGTTCAGGGGTGGGGGTGGGTCACATCGAGCACTTTCAATAGATTCCGTGGGGGTGTATCCGTGGCATGTTTTTTCGAATGGGTCCCAACCGGACCGAACAACAATTTTAGATTCAAACTCAAGACCCCACTTCACAGAACTGTCTCTAGAACAGCAGGATAGCTCGTGCACTTTACTGTCATCTAGATTGAGTTTGAAATTCTCGCTAGCTTAACACCCCACTTGACTGAAGATACTGCCAGACTAGAGGCCGTTGCCCAGCCAGGTTACTGCCATCTAAATTTATATCATTACTCCATGGCATTAAACAATTTTGACTTCTAACAAATGACTTTTTCTTTTTCTTTTTTTCCTTTTTTTGTATAATTTGAAAATTTGCAGGGATCCTAATTATCCGTTTGTGGCATGCATGCATACTCCGAAAGAGGGTTGGTGAAAAGGGGCAATCATGTGGAGGGGTTTTCTGTTGGAAGATCCAACTGGTCCACGTGGGCAGCGCAGAGACTCATTAAATTGTCTGTTTCTCTTTGTTCTTTTTGGAACATTATCCGTTGCTCCTACTTATAGCTTGTACTAGTACTGAATCTTAGGAGCTACTATATATTCCTCTGAATCTAGAATATTTGAATATGACAAATTAATTTGCCGAACGAAGTCTATGGAAAGCGAGATGGGGTCCTCCTAATTTGTTTGAATATGCTAACAAAAAAGAAAAAGCGCCATGCATGCAAAGCGAAGGTAGGTCCTGATCATCAACTTTTACGAATATCTATAATTATTTGTACGATGTTGTTCTGTAGCTCGATGTGACAGTCGTCTATATATATACATTGGCATGGATGCTGCTTGCTTCACTCAGCAAGATCGACCAGCACTAACCACAGGCCAAAATTTTGTTTCTCTTGTAAGTTTTTGTCCAATCTTTAGTTTCACTTGTAGCTTGCTCTGTGGTTTAGCTTGTTTATATATATTATGATTTTGTCACTTGTTCTTATAATTGCTCCAACGTGATAATTCTAGGATCGGAAGCCTTAACATCGACTTCGGCCATGGCTGCAAATTTTGTCATTCAATGGATGTTTCCAAAGACTCTCGCGAGATGTGACATCACAGAAGGAAGAGTCTATTTACCAACCGAGTTTGCTGACAATATCGCTGATCTTGCAAATGAAGCTGTAGTGACTGTTTATGGCGCTCAAATGAACAACACCTGGCGAATGCATTATATTAAACGTGATGATAACAGAGCCTTCCTCGGCGACGGATGGCGCCAATTTGTTAATGACACTGGCTTAACACATGGCGCGACCGTCACCTTTTATGAGTTAAGGCGACCAGGGGAAAGACGCCTCGTGATTGCCAGGAGAGAACCAGGGGCGATTGATCTCAACGAGCCTCCTCCAGAGATTTAAGGATCATGAAGACAGCTGCCTCTTCTGAAGGATGACGTCTGCAGACTGCGGTTGCACTAGTACTCTAGCTGCTTATTACGTTGTTTGAAGTCCATCGTGCATGTCTTTTGTTTTCTGTACTCTTTCGTACGCGTTTTCTCTAGCTGCATGTTCTCGCTATTGTGCTCGATTATTAGGTGTGTTTGGTAACGAGTTTTATTTTGAAATTTTAGTTTAAGTAGTAATAAAAATCCGCTGTTGTCCTCAATTAATGGTTGTTTTTGGGAATATGTTTTTATTTTGAATTTTAGTTTAAATAGTAATTTATGTGATATAAAGATGAAAGAAAATTTTAATTTTTTATGGTACAAAAATAAATAAAGTTGTTTAGTAATTAATTTTAAAGATAGATTAACTTATTCAATTAAAAAGAAAAAAAGAGATGAAAATGATCACTAAAAGGAGCAGTGCTACACGTATTTCGAACGTATAGAGCTTTAGACAATTTTTTTTTTTTCAATGTCCGAAGCTCCTCACAAATGTGAAGAGCTTCTACGTGTATCTCTACTCTACTAAAAGATGCCAATGTTGTTACATACAGCCACTTTTAAAAAGTTCACCCACTAACTTGTTGCTTCATGTCAACTCCAATTGATTACTTCAATTGGTAAATCAAGATGTGGTTTGAGGTTTAAATAGTAATAAGAAGCGATTGATATAATATAAAGTAGAAATAGTGTTATAAATTTTTTGTATGGAAAAGTGAAAACTTGTTTTTTAGTAAGTTTTTTATTTAAATAGTAATAAAAAATGTTTGATTTAATATAAAAAATGAAAAAAATTGTTAAAAAGTGATTGATAAAATATAAAAAGTTTGAATGTTTTGATGTGATTTTTTTGAAAGTTTTACAAAAATTCTTTGCCAAACATAGTCTTACGGGCTTAGTTTGACTAACTGCTAGATTCGTCCCCACATCCATGAAAAGTGGAGGACACAAATTAACCACAAAAAGGGCCTTTCAAACGATCACCACCTTTTCAAACGAGTTGCCTCCAGATAATGAACATGGGTGTGTTTGTTAAAGGATTAAGGATGTTTTTGTTTTGAAATAATAATAATAAGAAGTGATTGATGTGATATAAAGGAAAATATATATATATATATATATTGTGAATTTTTTATATAAAAAGATGAAAAAGAGAAGAAGATATTTTTAATGAATTTTTTATTTAAATAATAAAAAAAAATTATTTCTCAATAAGTTTTGTAAATACTTGAAAATAATTTTTGTTACCCCAACCAACTTCTGGTGCCAGAATGAAGAGCCTAACATCGTTAACTAATTAATTAATGGATCGGAAGTAGCTTTTGTTGGGGGCGTTTGTTAAACGCGTTTCGGCCCTTTTCTTTTTTTTTTACTGTGCACATCACTGATGTGCACAGTGACCGGTCTCATTACCGAGAAAAAATGTCAACCCATTTTAATAATATACCGAAAATACCCTTTCTTTTTATATTCTCTTACAAATGGACCAGCCAGCACTGATGTGTACAGTAAAAAAAGGTAAGGGTATTTTCGGTATATTATTAAAATGTGTTGACAATTTTTNTATTCTCTTACAAATGGACCAGCCAGCACTGATGTGTACAGTAAAAAAAGGTAAGGGTATTTTCGGTATATTATTAAAATGTGTTGACAATTTTTCTCGGTAATGAGACCGGTCACTGTGCACATCACTGATGTGCACAGTAAAAAAAAAAGAAAAGGGCCGAAAAGCGTTTAACAAACGCCCCCGTTACCTTTTGCCGTGTCAGTCTTTGTCAGAGTAAGTAAAGTGTGTGTGACGTGTGTTTGACAGGCGTGTTACACAACTCATCATTACGTACTCAAGAAATTTGCTGTTAATGACGTAACAAAAGTACGTACAAGTCTTCTTGACAAAACAAAACAGTTCAATTCAATCGGCACGTTGAATTTTCTGGTGGCTTTGGACTGTAGACGAGACTATTGTTGACCTTCTTCACTTTGTTGTATTTTATTCATAAGACTTTTCTTTTTCGATTTTGAAAGATCAAAATTCTTCAACCTCTAACAATTAGAACAATTTGAAAATAATATAACATACTTCAAATAACACTTAGAAGGGGTTGAATAGGTGTATTCCAAATAAGCGTAAAATTTAAAAATATGTAACAACACAAAATATTATGAAAGCGATAAAACACACGACACAAATATTTTGGTTACGAAGTGAAAACCTTTTGAAGAACTCTTCAAAGGTAAAATCACTTTAGGACAGCCAAACCCAGAAAATCAATGCACTATAGAAGAACGAGAAATTACAAGGTATTCATACTTATAAGACCTTTGTGAGAGACACATTCTTGTACTAGACAAGTGACATATTTGCCCGCCACCGCAGTAGTTCTTGTAAAACATATGTAAAGCTCTTCTAATGATCTCCTTTACTGAAACTCCGATAGACTCCAAGTGTTGTAAACAAGGATTATAAAAACTCTAAGAGATAAATAATGTGATTGCTATAAAAAGTCTAAACCTCTCTTAGCACAAATAAAATAATCTATAAACCCCTGAAAAAATCGTGTTCAAAAGATCTCTATATATAGCCTTTGAGAAAACCTAATTCTAATTGAAAAATTATTTCAGCATTAAACAAACAAACGAAGAAAATCCTTATTGCTACATTAGCAACAGTTCAATAATTGGGTTATTTACATTATTAAAAAACCATTTTTAATATTTGGCGATCCATTATTGCCATCAAAATTGTTAAACAGAGAAAAATATTGAAATTGAAAATGTTTAAAGAATAAAAATAAAAATAATTTTTTTTTAATTTTTTTAATTCATGAAGGTTGTCACTTTTATATGGCCTTTTGTGGAATCCAAACAACTTTATCATAGTCAGTAAGCATACATGTTGCACAACTTATCATTTAGATCGTAACTAATTTTGTCGTTAGCGAAGCAGCAATTTTTGTGTCAGGTGTTAATCGAACATTCGAGTTTTGTCAGACTAGACTCTTGAGGATACAGGCGTCCGAGTTTTGTCTCCATAGGGCGAACAAAAGCCACCGAAAGTTCCACTAAATTACAAAAAAAAAAAAAAGGCCAATAAAACGTCAAAATGGGTCATTTTCGGACTAAAAAATCATTTTGGTATAACGAGAGAGTCGGTATGGTTAACATTGGCCACCTAAAAGCCGCCGCCAATTTTTGTTGTTGGGTGTCGATCGATGATGCTTTTCGGTCCCACAAGATCTTCTAGATTTTCTATAGGTCGTACAATTATGGTCGGCTGGCGGCTAGTGGACCTGCAGAATGAAGAGCCCAACTTCATTATGCAGTTTTTTTTAGTGTCATTCTCAGGCGGGTGTTGGTCAACATCTATAACATCCCAATGATCAGTAGCATAACCAAACTAATTTATTGTCAAAAAAAGATACCTATTACAGGGTGGACTATCACGATCCAGGCGTCCGAGTTTTGTCTATAAAGGGGCACTAAAAGGCCAAAGGGCGGGGTCATCATTTTCGGACTAAAAGGTCATTTTGGGTAGAAGGATCTTTCAAGTCGGTTGAGAGCTTCTGGAATTTCTAAAAATTACGGGGCCTACAATGCGCAATCAATGACTCAAAATAAGCCACATCATCTCATTGCACAAAAGGGGATTGTGTTGAAGCGAATCTTTTTATTCAAAAGCATCAACCTTGACTAAGCTTACAAAGGTGAGAGTGGAGTATTTAGTATGCCAACTAGGCTATCAAAGTGGCGTTATGGACCCGTTATGCAACTTTTCTTCTTTTTTTTTTCAAATTAAAAAAATCAAACTCTTTTCTTTACGTTAATAAACAACTTTTTTTTTATTTTTCATCAAAAAATTTAAAATTATTTCTACTTTTATATCACTTCTAGCCACCTTTATGTAATTGCATGCGCAGTATTTATATAAGAGATTAGCCAAGGACTTTTTTTTAAAATTTTTTTTTAACCTTTTAAAATTGATATAAGTTTTAAAATTACAATTTGATCAAAATTCAAGTGATTCACCCTAAATATAATATTAATTTTAAAAACTATATCAACTTTATAAGAATAAAAAGATGATCCCTAATATTACTCTTCACATAAACTTTGAGTTTTGTATTTTGTAAGAGAATAACTTTACAACTAAAAGCTTTAATTAAGTGATTATGAGGTATACTTTGAAGTTAATTTGATTAACTTAAGAAATACATATTAAAATTATAATTTTCTCAAACCTTGTTATTTGAATGAGATGCCTACAGTTTCTCAAATTACTCTATATTGCCTATAGGCGCAAGATTCTTCAAATTCATCTACTGTTTTTATTTTCTTATTTAATTTCTCTTTTATTACTTGTTTCATGCCTATCACATCACCCATCACATTTGAGGTCTGAAATTTTCAACAATTTGAACCAATAATTACGAGAGAGTCCGCACAGTTACCGTTGAGCACCTAGCTAAAAGCCGGCGCTACCATGCGGTTTTATTTATTGGGGGTGTTTGGCAAAGGAGGGAATTGTGGGTTAGGGGATT
>FXXK01000215.1:41911-58739 GCA_900184695.1 Betula pendula | reverse complement strand
TGAGTATTTTATTTGAATGGTAATAAAAAACATTTGATGTGATATAAAAAGTAAAAAAAGTTGTTAAAAAGTAGTTTATGTGATATAAAAAGTAGGAATATTTTTTTTATAAAAAAAGAAAGTCTATAAACAGGACAATCCAGTCTATTGCCAAACGTCCCCATTATTTATTATTATTATTATTATGTTTTAATTTCCTGTTGGGTGTTGATAGATGGTGCTTTTCGGTCTTACAGTTTTCGGCCCCACAAGATCTTCTCGATTTTGTCGAGGTCGTACAATTGTGGTCGGCTGGCGGCTAGAGAATTTAGAAACACATCTTCAACCATCCGTACAATAATCTAAATGCTTTCGTCACACCAACCAAATGCTCGTGCCAGTGGACCTACATAATGACAGTATTTTATTTTATTTATTTATTTGTCTTTTGTATGAAGAGCTATTTTGTTATTTCATTCTTTTTTGTTCAGATTTGATATTTAATAAAATCTTATATGAGTTGGTTTCGGATTCATTGTCCCAAAAAGAAGGATCTCACTGTAATTGTAATTGTAATTATTATTTTTAGTTTTTCAATTTTCTTGAAAGTTAGTTAAGACCTAAGTTATAAGGAGTTCTTCTACTCTTATGGTTCTCGCACCCTTTTTTTAAAAAAATTTTTATTTACCTTTTTAAAAAAAGAAAAAAAGAAAAAAGAGCCCAACTTTGTGTGGATATTTTTCTTTTTCTTGTTACTTATTAGAGATGATAGATTGTTAAAGTATTAGTTAATTAATTAATTAATAGTTCAATCAAGATATATATTTCACGTATTATATAATTGTATACATAAATGAGAATTTATATTTACATTAAATAGTTAAATTTATTATTTTTAAAATAACTAGTAATTTAATATAGATGATACCACACATAATGGTCTAGGGGTGGCAATTTTTGACACGACCCGTAAATCCAATACGAACACGATACGAATTTTTCGGGTTTGGGTTTAGCTTAACGGGTTACCAGATCAAACAGGTTGACCCGTTTATGATCCGGTAAGTTATCGGGTCAGACGGGTCAACCCGCCGGGTGACCCGATAATCCGTTAACAAAAAAAAAATACTAAAACTAAAACTGAAACGCTTCTGTCATTCTCATTTCTCACCGCACATCAGTTTTTCATCTCTGATCTCTCTCTCTCAAATTCTCAATCTCCTCTCTCTCTCTCTCGCACCGGTTTGCACATTCTGAGAATCTAATTCACTACATAAAATTCAGTCACACTTCACACACAGTTTTCAGTCTTCACCATTGATTCCGCACAGATTCACAAATCGCACGCCGCCATCGCCTCCCACGCACGCCGCCGCCCGCTCTCTCTCTCGATCTCCCTCTCTCCTCGGACGCCGTAGCCGGTAGCCCGTAGATCTCCCAGGCTCCCTCAACGCCGTTGCCTCCCACTCAAGCCGCCGGCCGCTCTCTCTCTCGATCTCCCTCTCTCTCCGAACGCCTAGCCGGTAGCCCATAGATCTCCTAGACTCCCTCGACGCTGTTGCCTCCCACGCACGCCGGCGATCTCTCTCTCTTGATCTCCCGATTCTCCCTCGACGCCGTTGCCTCCCACATCGGCACACACTTTCAGTCTTTCACAATTCACGGTTTCGGTCTTCTGATTAGCAATTTAGCCTGATTTTCTCTTCATTCGGGTGGGTTAGGTCCAGTAAACCCGACTCGGAAGGCACGACCCGGCAACTAAACGGGTTGCCGGGTCGTGCCGGGTGACCCGGTTATTAAACGGGTCGTGTTTTGGGTAACCCGTTTAATAAACAGGTCGTGTACGGGTTACCCTTAACGGGTTGGCGGGTCAAGCGGGTCAATCCGAACCCAACCCGCCAACCCGTTTTGACAGCCCTATAATGGTCCATAAAAAGACAGTGGTCCAAGTAGGTGACAGTTGACAGAAGATACTGCCTCTAGATTGAGCTTGAGATTCAAACTGAAGACCGGAATTCTAAGATGACCCGACTACCAAAACAACGTTTTATAAGTACTTATATTCATTAGTGAACTAAATAAAGTTGTTGTAGGGTACTGATTTTCCCTGTTGTTGCTGTGTTTGTTGGAGGATGTTCTGTTTGCGCATAAGGGAATTAAAACCTTATACGTGATGATCACTTGAGCTAACCAATAGAGGTTAAATTTTATAATTTATATCGATAATAAAATATAATAATAACAATAATTTTCAAATTTGTGACGTGATGAAAGGAATTTTATTAGATTTAACACAAGGAAAACCAAATACAAAAACTAAATTCGCGCCGACATGATAGCGTTTATTAATTAATTGACAAACTAATGAAGCGTGTGATTTGGATAAGACAGAACCAAACCAAACCGTCAAGATTTTTGGGTCTTTGTCAAATCTACTCGAAAATGTTGAAGTCGTCCATTACAAGTTACTCCAACCACATGTGAATTGGCTCCACCATCGGTTCGGCCTCTTGGAGACTTGAGTTTATAAATGGTGATCGTATCTCCTTCATTTAGCTTATTCACACGAGCGAATTGGCTCCACCCTCGGGTGATAGATAAATATCTACCACCATTGCTACGAAGATGAATTGTTCGGGGCTTCTTTTCATCGTCATAGAAAATAATATCCACTGCTTCAACAAGTCTACATTCATTAGCATCTGACTTGGGTATATGGACTCTATGACCTTCTTCTATGTCATTACGTGACAAAATCTTCTGAAACGCCTGTAGAGGTCTGCTCTCCACACATTTTTGACGTTTTTCTCTATCCAAAGGACCTTCACATACATCTCCTCCTGCTCTTTTAGCCATTGTGGATTTCAATTAAATTTGAGCTCAACTCTTCTCCTTTCTTCCAATCCTATGATCTTCAAACAAGAGGAAAAAGAATGTGTTAGTAATAAATAAAGTGCTTTTAAATAACATCACTTTCTTATAAATTAAGTTCTTTTCAATTTTTGCAATCAATATTTTATGCCTTCAAAATCTCTATAGACATATATTATTAAAGTGGTGATTAAATGATTAAATTTACTTTTTTCTATTAACTTAAGCTTTTGGAACAACTGATGATTTAATATATATAACTAGTTAAACTACAAAGCAAAAACTAAACTTTAAAAAAATTGAGAAAATCACACGGAACTAAACCAGAGGTGGGAGTAAATATTAAACAAAAAAAAAAAAAGAGTAAGGTGGATCACAGGCGATATTTCTTTGATTCATTTGAGTAACTCAAAAAGCCTTCCAATGATCAGTATTCTCTCTCTCTCTCTCCCCCCCCCACCTTTTTTTTTTTTTTATCTGGTGAAAGAAGATGTTCATGTGCATGATATCAATGAAAAATAAATATACTAACAAAATAACAAGTCATAAAAGAAAAAAAGAACCAATGACAAATTTAGAACAAAAGTTTCACATAATAAGAGCTACAATTTTAATCATATATCATGATATGAATAGAGAAATCAGATCAAAAGATCAAATAATATGAAACATCTAATTAAGAATATTATTTGACAAAAAAGAGAAACTTACAGATAAATGTTGAGTGGACGAAAAGCTTCAAGGAACTCGATAAGTATAAGAACTGGAACAAGAGATCCTACAGATAAATCGAACACTCGCTAATGTTTAGTGTTTAGTGAACAAATAGCAACAACTGAAATCACATATATATAGTTTATAGAAGCCAGAGAGCTAAGTTGTTGATCCGTCAAAAAGGCATAAAAGAAAGAGAAAAAGGTATGTTTTTTTGTTTTTAATGGAGAGGTAGCTTTCGCCCGTGTTACTTTTTTTTATGTTAGGATCTATCTTTATCAGAGTTGGTAAAAGGTTGTGGTACTCGCGCCCATCATTTGATAAACAATTTTTTGTCATTACTTAACAATTTTTTTGAATGATGTCTTTTAATTTTCGATTGTGATGTAAGTACTTTAGTACTGACCCAATCGTAATAGTTATATAGCAAAAGCAACAACTGAAATCACATAAAAGCCAGAGAGCTAAGCAGGCCTACCTCGCAATCACATCAGACTCTATACTTAGGCATGGTGGGGGTGGGTCACATCTATCGCGCACTTTAATAGATTCCGTGGGGGTTTATCCGTGGCACGTTTTTTCAACAATTTTAGATCAAACTGATCGAAGACCCCACTTCACAGAACAGTCTCTAGAACGGCAGGGTCGTCGTGCACGTTACTGCCATCTACCAAAGAGGGATGGCGAAAAGGCGCACCATGGGGCATGGGGCGTGGAGCACAAAACATCAGACAAACCCCACCACGGTCGGCTGGATAAGACATGATGAACTAATTTACCTATGTAAGCTTCGTTTGTTGTTAGTTGCGTATCAAAAATTACTAATATTTTTTATATTTTTAATCAATTATTTTAACTTATAAAAATTAATTTTTATTCACAATTTTAAAATATTAATATAATTATGTTAATATTATATATATATATATATATATTAATAAAATCTTCGGACTACATCGACAAACCCTCGCTAAACCACTATGAGAACTTGTTTAGGATCCCGCCACGACTTGATTGGCGACCGAGTTCCAGCGAGGTCCCGACGATGTCATGATCGGGTCTAAGTGGATTTGTTCCATATATATTTACTTTGTCGCGTCTTCTTCGCGCCATGGCAAAAAACTTACTAGGCTCTGATACCAACTGATGCAAAGTGACATAGTGGATTTGCAACAACAAACAACAATGGAATCACAATTCTTCTTAAACCAAGACCTTAGAGATGGTTCGGCCACCCTTTATTTGGTCAAAGAGAGTGGCTGCGGCCACCCCTTCTTTTGTTTTTTTTGTTTTTTTTTTGGTTTTTAATTTTTTTTTAATTTTTTAATTTAGAAAAATGTAATATAAATTTGAAAATAGTAAAAAAAATAATTTTCCATTAAATGGCGTCATTTTGGCTTATCAACTAATAGATTTTTCAAAATCTAGCGGCAAACTCGATTAATTTTGATGGAAGAACCTTCTTTAAATTTCGCAAAAAATTATATAACTAAAATCAAAACTTAAAAAGTTGATGATCAAATTCAAAACGCGCTTTTACCCAAAAATTTATCTAACATTTTTTCTAATTTTAAAGACAGACTAACTTTTTTTTAGAAATGTGAAAATGAGATCTAAACTTACTAAGAGCATCTCCAGCAATAGCATTTATAATAGCGCCTCAAAAAGTACAAACATTTATTTTAGCTACTCATTTTTTTATACACACTCTAGCAACATCCTCTATTTCACTCTCTATTTTTTTTTAAAATATTCATTTAAATCATTTTTTATTATTTTAAGGTGTTTGAAGAGAATGAGAGAGAAGAGAGAGAAAAAAAAATAATAAAAAAAAATTGATAGAATGTGCTACAGTAAATTTTCAAATATAAAAATTTATTGTAGTAAATTTATGATAAACCTTTAAAATAGAGTGTATATTAGAAATAAAATAGTAAGTCATAAAAGTTAAATATAATTAGTATGCCTAATTTAAAAGTCCTGCTAAAGATGCTATACAAGATGCCAACGTTGTTACATCAAAGGCACGGCCACTTTTAAAAAGTTCACCCACTAACTTGTTGCTTCATGTCGGCTCCAATTGATTACTTCAATTAGTAAGCCACGGGCTTAGTTTGACTGCTGACTGCTGACGGGTGGCTGCTGGATTCGTCCCCACATCCATGAAAAGCGGAGGACAAAAATGACCACCAACCAACTCCTCGTACTAGAATGAAGAGCCCAACATCGTTAACTAATTAATTAATGGATCGGAACTAGCTTTTGCCGTGTCAGTCTTTGTCAGAGTAAGTAAAGCTTGTGTTACACAACACACTAATCATTTCAGACTCAACGGGATGTTTGGGAATGGCTTGGGTTTGTATCTGTTCACGTTTTTGATTTTTTCAAAAAAACATTCCCACTTTTTTATATCACATCAACTACTTTTAACAACTTTTTCACTTTTATATCATATCAAATATTTTTATTACCATTCAAATAAAATACTCACTAAAAAACAAAAATTTTCACTTTCCAATTCAAAAAATTTACAACATCCCACTACTTTAATCACATCAAAGTCAACAACCCAAACCACAATCCCAACCCTTTGCCAAACACCCCCAACGGGTCTTTTGCAATGGTTTTTACTATTCATTGGTTTCACTATTCTCACTTTTCCTAAACCCAAAAAAATATTTCCACTTTTTATATCACATAAAAACTTTTAACAACCTTTTTATTTTTTTATATAATATTAAAAAAAATTCACTAAAAAACAAAAATTTTCACTTTTTCATACAAAAAATTTACAACATTCCCCCTACTTTATATCACATCAAAAGTCAACAACCACAACCCATAACCCATAACCTTTCCCAAACACACCAACAATATGCCGTTAATGACGTAACACAAGTACGTACGAAGTCTTCTGACAAAACAAAATTCTTCAACCCAATAAAATTACAGCATGTGTTAATCTTAATAAAAATTATTTATACAAATATATCAAAATTAAAAACTTAAAAATTATTTTTTTTAATATAAAAAAAAAGAAAGGAATGGTCGCCGACTCTTCGGCCACCCCCTTGGCTGGGGGTGGCTCCCTTGCATAGTCCAAACTTCCTGTTTTTCATTTTTTTTTTAAAAAAAAAGAAAAAGTTAAAACATTTTTTTTCTTATTACCAAATAATTTAAATACTCTTTCACTTTTATATCACTTCAATAACTTTTTATTATTATCCAAACAAAAATTTAATAACAAAACCTTTTACTTATTTTTTATCTTTTGCTTTATTTGCTTTGTAAAGACGTGATGGGGGTGGTATGCCATTAGATAATCAAAGACATATTTTGTGATAAATGTTTGTTGTCCATCTTTATATATGTAACTTTTTTTTTAAAAAAAAAATTAAATTATTTTTTATATTTGTGAGATCTATATTTATCCACATATACAAAAATAAAGAAAAATAAATGAACAACAAGCATTACTCATATTTTGTAGCCAAAGAGTCTGGTTATTTGACTTCGACATATTCTAACCACTTGCACGAAAGCATATGGTCTTAGGCTGAAGCAAATCTTTTCAACCATGAACATAAATATATAATGAATCAAAACATTTACCTAACCATAGTACCACAAATAAAAACAAAATAAAAAGAAAAAAGAAAATAGAAAAGAAAAGAGATAATATCATCTTCGGTGGCTATGCACAAATCATTAACTTTTGGACCTCAACTTTTGTGTTAGTTTTGTAATACTTTTTAGGGGAGCTTTTTATTTTTTTAATAAAAAATCAAAATCATTAGCCAATAACTCAAAACACTCGTAAATTACTGTTATTTTTATTGCATGTCAAAAAAAAAAAAACAATAATCACCTTTAATTATTTTTCTTTTAACAAACTAGCCCTTTTGCGTTTGAATTATTTATCAATGTGTTATGTTTTTCCAAATTAAAAGTGTTGCCAACGATATGTCCGTATGTTTGGTTCTCTTTCACACATGCAGCCACTGGCCCATTGTAGTATGCTTGAGTTACCATATAAAAAAATTGATAGTCCTGTGTTTGAGCCGAGTCGAATTAAGTATCGAACGTTTAAATTTGGTTCATTTAATTTTATTTTAAACACGAGTAGAGATCGAACTTATCACTAAGCTACATATTCAGTTTTAACATGGCCTATTTATTTTTTCACTTGTTTATGAGCTGTTCAATTAACTTATTTATTTTATATAAAGTAAATATCATGATTTTTTATCTTTTCGTAAATCTATATGAATCATTAGTAAATTAATTATTCTTAAAATTTTATCATTTGAGTTAATTAAATAAATTAACTTGAATTTGAAACAATAAAATCTCGAGATTATATAAATGTTTTATAATATGAATATAAATTTATTATGTACATACACAAACACACTCATTTATACAAATCTTTAAAACTAAAATCACAGTAACAATAATTCAAGGTATATTTATCATATTAGGAAGATAATTTTTTTTTTACTTATGATGTTATTATTGCTAAATTAAAATAATACTTAAAAAATTATAAAAATAAAGTTATACAAATCATGTTTATATGAATATGCCTCATTTAAGAATTGAACCACTCCTATCTAATCCAATGCCTTGAGATCATATGCCCCACGTGCAGCGCAATTAATTTAGACTAGGAAACAAAAGTATAGCAGGAACACATTGCACCAAAATAAAAGTACATATCCAACAAAACACACGACACCACCTGGTGTCGGTCTTTGTCAAATCTACCCAATTAATACTCCCCGAACTTTCACACGACGACCAATCATGAAGAATATTGGTCTTGTTCCGCTTTTGCACGTGAGCTCATGAATTTTGTTACCTTTCAATGGTATCTTCTTCTTCTTCCTTTTTTTTTTTTTTTTTTTTTTTTAAGGCTAATGGTATCTACTTTTGTACGAATCAGGATAAGCGTTTGTCGGCTCAGAAAAAAAAAAAAAAGAAAAAAAAAGAAAAAGAAAAAAAAAACAGGTAAGCGTGAGTCGGAATTAGAAGTGTTAACTGAACTAGATAATAATCAATAATGTGGGTCATGAATTTCTTTTTTTTTTTTTTTTTTGTCGGGTCATGAATTTCTTGATTGGTAACCAGCGCTCGTCTATCTTGTATCACAAGTCCTAAGTCCGTACCATGGATACTGTTGACACACACAAACAAACAAAAGTCCGTTGCATCTATTGCTGCCCCAACTCCAATTAAATATTAAATACACTTTTCAGTAAAAAATAAATAAATTAAATTTTTTTTAACTCTAGTGATCAAGTGCGGTGTGAAGTCAGAAGAATCTATTTCAATTGGCACGTTGAATTTTCTTGTGGCTTCGGACTGTAGACGGGACTATTATTGACCTTCTTTGCTTCACTGTATTTGTTGTTTAGACCTCTGTTTTTGGTTTTTGCCAAAACGTGCCTAATATGAAAATTCTTCAACCTCTAACAATTAGAACAATTAAATTTAATTAATAGGCATCTTGAATATTCTGGGTGGCTTGAGACCGTGGATGAGTTCTCCTTTGTTTTAATTATTGTGTCCCTCGAAAAGACATAAAAGAAAGAAAGAAAAAAAAGAAAAAAAGAAAAAGAAGGTAACTGTGAGTATTTTAAAATTCAGTAGTAATACATTCTGTTAGCAGAGAGTCAATGGTTATTGGCTTAGACATATTCTAACCACTTGCACGAAAGTTTATGGGTCCCAGGCCGAGCAAATCTTTTCAACCATGAACCTTATTGAGATTAAAATACTTTTTTTTTTTGTTTTTAAAGAGATTTAAATAATGAATCAAAGCATTAAACACAGTTTTCTCCAATTAAATTACTTGGTCGTTATAATATCATCTTCGTCGGCAAGAACGTATCCACAAATCATCAAACTTTTTGACCTCAACTTTTGTGTTAGTTTGCTAATTCTTCTTAGGGGAGCTTTTTATTTTTTAATAAAACATTAAAATTATTAACAAGAAACTCAAAACATCCGTAAAATTACTTTTGATTATCTTTATTTCACATCACAACAAAAAAACGAAAGTCACCCTTAAATTTTTTTAATAAACTAGCCCTTTGTCTTTCGAATTATTTATTAATGTGTTTTTTTTTTTTTCTAAATTAAAAGCGTTGCCAAATATCCGGTCTATTTGTCCGCATGTCCGGGTCTCATTTAGCATTATATTCTGAAGTCTCGGTCCAAATATTTGTCTTTTCGTTGACTTGCTGAGCTGTTATTGAAAAGACTTGGATCGATGGTGATTGTATGCCATTAGATAGTCAACATACTGTTATATCTATATGCAATGTTTATGGCTTTGATGAGGGGATGGGGATCCTCTCATCAATTTATAGATAACTTTATAAAAAAAGAAAAAAATTTATCAGATTTGTTTTTAATGAATAAGCATTTTATTGAAAGAAAAGAACTAAAAACAAATACATATTAAGGCGAAGGACCTTAGCTTCCAAAAACCACAACACAGAATTAAAAATAGCAAAACAAGTAAACACCCAACAGAGCTACACATAACAACACAAGCAATACAAGTAATTAGAGAGCACAACCAAACACAAAGCTAAAGTCGTCCGTCTTTGTGAGATCTATGAAGTGGTGAATAAACCTCTCTTAGCAACTTCAATCTGGATGAATCTTTCCCCTGTTCCTCCTCCTTGGCGCCTCAACTCATAAAATATGAGGGTATCGTCTTTTCCTAATCTATTTGCACTTGCAAATTCGCTCCACCCTCCGGTAAGATAAGATTTGTCACCAGTTTTACGGAAGCAAGCAATGTGGTGATTCATTTGAACGTCATAGAAAGGAAGCTCCACTTCAGTCAGTTCACTCCCTTTCGAACGATCACTAAAAGCTGGGGGGCATAACCTGGGAGCATGTTCTTTCGGCACGTAGACTCTATAGTTTCCATCAGACTCACTTTTTGACAAACTCTTCCGAAACATCTCTTCACGCACACAACCCCCACATCGTTTTGTAGCCATTGTTGAATTCGACTTTGAGGTCTGCTCGCTCGATCGTCTTCTCTCCTCCGATTCTATAATTATGAAATCAAGTTATCAATAGAGGAATCAGATCAAATCATATGATCAAACATTTAAAAATATCATATAAATTAAAGAAAAACAAAATCTTACACTGAACACTGTCTTATAATGTTGAGTGGATGAATATCAACAAGAGGTCTATATATAGAGATTCCGTGGGGTTGGTCTAATGCATGTTTTTTCAAAGTTAAAAAGACATTTTCCACCAACTTGTTGAAAACAAATGGGTCCCCAATATATTATGTAAAGTTAATACGTGCTTTTTGACCTGTGTTTATTATTCATTGAATTTTGCCAAAAAAGTGGTCCACGTATCTTGATGAACTAATTTACTGATGTATATTGTTCTAGAAGTAGAAGAATATTAGCAATCATGTGGAGGGGTTTTCTGTCGGAAGATCTAACTGGTGCACGTGGGCAGCTAGCTAGCGCACAGACTCATCCGTTGCTGATCTTTATCAGAGTAGGTAAGCGTGTGCATGCGGACAGGTCATTAGATAACTAATTACAAAAGTTCGTTGGCGAATTTAATAAGACGTCAAAAGTTGCGGCACTAGTCCACGCGCGGGCAGTTTGGTCTCTTTCGACCTTGATAGTTTGATCATCATGCCGGCTCCAGTTACTACAATTAGTAAGTCTAAGATTTTTCTGTGATAAAAGGGTCTTTCAAGTTTCAAGTTCACGCGCGGGCTTTAGTCACCACATCCACGAAAAGCAGAGGACACAAACCACAAATATGGTGAGCTGAAAGTGACGCTCAAACCACCACCACCTCTTAGCCTTTTCAAACAAGTTGCCAGCAACTTTTCAAACTTTTTAGAATTTTTTTTTTTAATTGTGATATGATATAAAGTGAAAGTAATTTGTTAATGCTTTTGTTTTTTTTATTAAAAAGTAAAAAAAAAAAAAAAAAAAGGTCCTAAAATTTTTGCCAAAAACATTTAAAACAAGAACTTTACAAACTATAAATGCTTGAAGATACGGAATTTTCGTGATCACACCTACCAACTACTTGTGCCAGTGGACCTGCAGAATGAAGAGCCCAACTTCGTGTGGATGTTGATTTTTTTGTCATTTTATTGGGTGATTTTTTTTTTTCTTCCTGTTACTCATAAGAGAATGATATATTGTTAAAGTATTAATTAATTATCTAATTAATATTATAATTAAGAATTATTTAATTGTATACATAAAAGAGAATACCAAAACATTGTTTTATAGGTACAAGCAGTGACTGCATAATATAATATAAACATAACATTACACCATTACCTTAAATAATCTTGGGTTCGTTTGATAACATTTTTGGAAAGGTGATATTTTTTTTTTAGTTAAAAAAAAAATTCTGTACATAAAATTGAAAGTAATTTGGAATGTAATGTTTTTTTTTTTTAAATAAAAAATAAAAAATTGTTTGTTAATACTATTATTTTTCTATAAAAATAAAAGCATTATCGAAGGAGCCCGACTTCTAATAAAGGGCCTACCATATTCTGATTGACGCCGAATAACGTTAATTAATGCTTACGCGATAATAATGGCACTTTTTGCATGAAATTATTTCGAGAAATTTATAGAGCAACCATTGTTCTTAGCCAGTCCCAGCCAAATATTTGTCTTTTCCTTGACTTGCGGGGCTATTATTGTGAAGATATGATGGAGATGCTATGCTATTTAGAAAGTCAAAGATCAAGTTCTGTATTAATGATTATGGCTTTGATGAGGTGAAGTGGTCGATAATAAAAGATAATAATTATATTATTTCAATTTTGTGAGGCGATGAAAGCAATTTTTACTACATTTAACAGACGGAAAGTAAATAAAATACAAGAACTAAATTCACGTCCTTGACGGTATTACTCCAACCATGAAGGCATTTCCCTCGGTTAATCCTCTTCGACTTTCAGACTTGATTGCAGAAAACATGATAATATCTCCTTCACTTAGCTTCTTTGCACGAGCGAATTGGCTCCACCCTCGGGTGAGATAACATCCTTCACAATCACTGCTATAACGACTTGTCCAGCGCTTCGTTTCATTGTGATAAAAAATAAGATCCACAGCTCCGGAACAGAATATGGTAGCATCTGGGTTGGATATATAGAGTTTATCATCTTCTACATCTTTCATGTCTTTACGTGACAAACTCTTTTGAATCACCTGTGGAGAACTGCTCTCCACGTGTTTTGGACGTGTATCTCTGTCCCTGACAGAACCTTCACATACATCTCCTCCTGCTCTACTTTTAGGCATTGCGAAATTCAAATTTGAGCTCTTCTTTCTTCTGATCCTCTCCATTGTTTAGTGTTTAGAGAACAAATAGCTACACTGAATCACGAACATATATATGTATAGCTTTTGCTTTTAGCCAAAGCTAATATATATCAGTAGCCCTACCAATCACATCAAACTGATCTATAATACTGTACGGCATGGGTAGGTGGCTCACATTGCTTTCAATAGAATCCGAGGCATGATTATTTGTGTCTGATAGTTCATATATATCTTGACTTCACTGGCCCTTCATACGTACCTTTGTTTGCCTTTTGGCTACATCAAGTGTCTCATTGGTCAAACAAAATAAGGATATAGATTGCCTTTCAACCTAAGATGGTAAAATTAATGTTTGAAAATTTTGAGCTGCTCACTAGCTAGCAACCCCACTAATCATGTCGCTTTTTCTAGATTCCGTGCGCTGATCCGCAGCTTCTAAACGTTGAAAAAGTATTGATGACATCCACCGACTTTGTTCACAATCAAATGGGTCCCGCGAATAAGGTTAAAAGGACAAATCATACTAATATTTAAGTTATTTAATTAATACTAAACAATAAATTCGGGTGACATGCCTAAAAAAGTGTTTTTGTATTTGATGGATTGGAAGTAGCTTTTGTGACCTTTTGTCATGCCAGTCTTTATCAGAGTAGGTAAAGCAAGCGTGTGTCCATAGGTTGTGTTACGCAACTAAGCCGTTAATGCCGTAACACAAACTACGATGTCCGTATCTCGGATACTAAAGTAATGATTGTTGTTTGTTGGATCTGTTCGACTGTTACTGCCCCAAGTCCAGTTAAAATAATATATTAAATACAAACAAGCTAGTGCGGTGTGAAGTCAGAACAATCAAAAATTTATTTAATTGGCACGTTGAATTTTCTTGTGGCTGCGGACTATTGTTGACGTTCGTTGCTTTATGTTGGCTATATTTGCCAAAAGGTTATGGTATGGTCTAAGGGTTGTTGACTTTTGATGTGACATAAAATAAAAAGAATGTTGTAAATTTTTTGTATAGAAAAGTGAAATTTTTTGTTTTTAGTGAATTTTTTATTTTAATAGTAATAAAAAGTGAAAAAAAAAAAAAGTTAAAAAGTGATTGATATGATATAAAAAGTGATAATGTTTTTTTTTTTTTTTTGAGTTTAACAAAACTCATGAACAGTTAAAACCCCGACTTATGCCAAACACATCCATTGTGTTCATCCAAATGGTTTATTAAAGAAGAAAAAGGGTGGGGATGAGATAGTTGTGATTCTCCTTTGTTTTATTGTGTCAGTTGAAAAGACATAAAAGAAAGAAAAAAAAGGTTTTTTTTTTGTTTTTAATGGAGAGTAGGTAAGCGTGTGCCGACATTTGTTTTTATGGTAGAGTCGAGTTGACTATTGAACATTTAAACTTAGCTCATTTGATTTTATTTTAAATACGAGTTGAGCTCGAACTTATCATCAAGCTAGATATTTAGTTTAAGCTTAATTTATTTATTTTTCGAACTTCTTCACGAAATGCTCAATTAACTTAATTATTTTTTATATAAAATTAAATATTATGATTATTTATCTTTTCGTAAATCTATATTAATCATTAGTAAATTAATTATTTTTAAAATTTTATCATTTGAGTTAATTAAATAAATTAACTTGAATCTTAAATAATAAAATCTCGAGTTTATATCAATATTTTATAATATGTAAATGAATTTATTATGTACACACAAATTTCTAAAATTAAACTTACAGTAACAATAATTCAAGTTATATCTATTATATTATGAAGATAATTCACTTTTACTTAAGATGTTATTATTATAAAATTAAAATAATATTAAAAAAATTGTAAAAATAAAATTATATGAGTTTATACAAGCTTATTCGAACATATTATTTTATTAACGAATGGCTTGTTTATTATTCAACCGAAACCAAATAGAGTTTAACCGAGTTGAATCGAGCCGAATTCACAAACGATTGGACTCGTTTTACACCCTTGGATGCATAGGATAGCAATTGAGTTGTCAAATATGAAATTAATGACACATAATATCTTTAGATAGGATAATGAGAGATAATGAGGTTATTTCTTTATATAAGATAATTTATAAAGTAAGATTTTATTGAGGAAAAAAAACTACAACAATTGCATAGAAGCATAAAGATGCGTACGTACTCCACGGAAGCATGCATGAAGGCTGCTACAAGCCTACAAGGACAAAGCAGAAGAGAAACCACGCCTATCTATCTAAGTGCCTGAGATCAGATGCCCCCCGTGCACTGATGAGATCAATTATTTTAGACTAGGAAACGAAGTATTGCACCAAAATAAAAGTACATTATATAATATATATATATATATAATATATATATATAACAAAACACGACACCACTTGGTGCTGGTCTTTGTCAAATCTCCCGAACTTTCACACGACGACCAATCATGAAGAAACTTGTTCCTGTTCCCCTTTTGCACTTGAGCTCATGAATTTTGATAATATCTCCTTGGCTTAATTTCTTGTCACTAACAAAATCTCTCCACCCTCCGGTGAGATAACATTTGTTATCTCTTCTATGGAAGACCATTGGCCAGGGCCTCAAGCCAGCGTCACAGAAACGAATATCATCCTTTTTATAATAAGTCTGTTCAGTTTCATTTGAAGGAGGACCAAAAGCTTCAGGACAGATTCTGCGAGCAGCTGACTCCTTTAGGTAGATTCTAGAGCCTTCCTTCATGTCATTTTCTGTCAACTTCTTCTGGTACACCTCTTCAGAGACATAATCTTCTAGTACTGGAGCCATGGTCCAATTCGCTTTCTGCCAATACTACAAATGCAATTATCAAATTAATCAGAAGAACAAGAACAAGAACAAGAAAAATTTATAAGGTGAAGATATACATAGATCACTCACTCTGATATTTATAAGTGGAAGGATTGACAATAGCTGCATGAGATTCTTGTATATGGAGGGGGGTGGTTTATATAGGGTAGCCATGGTTAGAAAGCCACCTAACCCCACTAATTATTTGATCAAACTTTTTAGTTTTACGTGGATGCGTTTCGTCACATCCATGGCTTTCTATACCTTTTATTCTTTCTTTTCTTTTATATATTGGCTATACTTTTTATTCATTCAAATTAATTTGTGTATTTTGCTCTTGATTCAATCAAGTTAGAACGACCTTTTATTTCAAGTCAACAGAATTTATTTTGAATAAAGTTATTAGCTTAATGTTATATACTGTATTATTATCCTATTATTTTAATGTGTCAATGTCGATCTTTTTTATTATTATAAACCTCTTATTTCTTCTTTATCTTTTCTCTTTAAAAAAATAAAGATATTAACAAACAAATTTTTTATTTTTTTATTTTTATGTTATATCAATTTTTTTTATTAAATTATTAAATTTAACTCTTTTCATCATTTTAAACTTTTTAAGTTAAGTGGTGATCTAGCAAAAGTTTTTTATTTTTATTTTTTCTTCTTTTTTATAAAGCTAATGGTATCTACTTTTGTCCAATCAGGTAAGCGTGTGTCGGCTAAGAAAAAGAAAAAAAAAAAAAAAAAACAGTTAAGCGTGTGTCGGACGCAGTGTTAGATAACCAAATAATGTGGGTCATGATCGAGTTTCAAGATCGATTGATAACCAGCTCGTCTAAGTACCAAGTCCGTACCAGGGATACACAAACAAACAAAAGTCCGTCGCATCTATTGCTGCCCCAACTCCAATTAAAATATTAAATACACTTTCAAAAAAAATTGGCACGGTACAGCTTACGTGTACACGTGCGGTGTGAAGTCAGAACAATCAAAATTTATTTCAATTGGCACGTTGAATTTTCTTGTGGCTTCTGTTTTTGGATTTTGCCAAAACGTACCTAATATGAAAATTCTTCAACCTCTAACTTATTT
>FXXK01000215.1:15775-41701 GCA_900184695.1 Betula pendula | reverse complement strand
GTATTATGAGCTCGTTTTGTAACAGTAGTTTTTAAGACAACTTTTCATTTTTTCAACAAAAAAGCAAAATTATTAACAAATAGCTTAAACACAAATCACCCATGAATAACTTTATCTTTATGTCTCATCACAAAAAAAAAAAAAACAAAAATCACCCTAAAATTTCATATTAGGTACGTTTTGGCAAAATCCAAAAATTTATGATAATTACTACCGAAAGACTTGGGTGTTTAGCAAACCTTTTTTTCAATGAGAAAGATCAAAGAATGGATTGATGTGACAAAAAAGGTTAAAGGTGTTTTAAAAAATTTTTGAGAGCAAAGTAAAAAATATGTTTACATAATTGTTAATTGAAGATATGAGTTTGACTTTTTGGCAGAAAAAAAAAAAAAATGTATATATAACCTCTACGTACCCTTTGTTTTCACATCTTTTCCGTAAGAGGAAATTCTACTTAAATTCGCACTCAAGCTTTTTGCTTGCACACAGAATTTGCGGTAGTGATTAGGAAGTGTGAATCTCTCATTCTATGTAATATATGAACCGATCATTTTAGTTCATTTTTATCAAACAAGTTGCCTTAATTTCATTTTAGAAAATTAATATTTAACCAGATGATACGTCTATTCCTACATGTGTTTCAATTACTTTTGTACCCTTTTCTCACACATGCAGCAACCGTCGTATACTTTGTATGCATGCTTGAGTTATAATATTACAATAATTTTACAACCTGATGTGTCAATTCATAATTAATAAAATAATTATAAATATATAGTCAATCATTAACTAATCATTTTACCAAATCTGAATTGCCACTGCAGTTTGGAAGAAACTTTGCAATAATTAATTTGATTCTTTTTATTATGAAGTCTCAGTCCAAATGTTTGTTTTTTCGTTGATTTGCTGAGCTGTTATTCAAAAGACTTGGATGGTGATTGTATGCCATTAGATAGTCAAACATACTACTGTTATATCCATATGCAATGTTTATGGCTTTGATGAGGGATGGGGATCATCTCATCAATTTATGGATAACTTGATAAACAATATAATATATATATATTAATATTATATTATATTATATATATATATCAGATTTGTTTTTATGTTGTAATGATTAATAAGCATTTTATTGAAAGAAAAGAACTAAACCGGGAAAGAATATGAACAATATTTTAAGAGTTTTATGAGTGTATAGTACTCATCAAACCTGTATAGTACTCATCAGGTTTGATGAGTACTGTACACTCATTAAACTTTTTTAGTTAATTGATGAGTCCTTAAAAGACTTTTTTGCATATTTAGTTAAATT
This sequence comes from Betula pendula, assembly GCA_900184695.1. Lineage (NCBI taxonomy): Eukaryota > Viridiplantae > Streptophyta > Magnoliopsida > Fagales > Betulaceae > Betula > Betula pendula. The sequence goes on along the minus strand of FXXK01000215.1, from coordinate 40,386 downwards.
ATCTCAATATAAATAGTCAAAACGCTATTTTGTTAAGGTATCAGATTCAATGAACGATGAAGAGAAGTTTGGAAAGGTTATAAGCTTTTCTCATTAAATTAGAAAGTAAAACTGAAGGTTTACATTTATACACCGAAAACAGAGCAAGCGGGAAACGTAAACAATACGCGAACAGTACCGTGAACAGTAAAAACTAAATTAACAAACTAAGCTAACTGACTAACAACTGACTAACTAATGGATATTACAGCTCAGCTATACAATACTATACAAAGAATACATTCAGCATACACTCAGCTTATACATTCATCAAATACAGAAAATTACTCCTGTTACTCCCCTCAAGATGATATATGTTGAGTATATTCATCTTGGACAGCAAATCATGAAACAAGACAGCACCTAAAGGTTTGTAAAAATGTCTGCAAGCTGAAGACGAGAAAAATATGCATAGTATGAATGAGACCAAGTTGGATTTTCTCACGGATGAAGTGACAATCCAATTCAATATGCTTAGTTCTCTCATGAAATACTGGATTTGCTGCAATATTGAATTGCGCTTGACTGTCACAATAAAGGAGAGCAGCTTGAGGATGAGAAATCTGAAAATCTTTAAGAAGTGAGAATAACCAAATCAACTCAGAACATGTTGAAGCCATTGATCTATATTCAGATTCTGCAGATGATCTGAAACAGTTTGCTGTTTCTTAGATTTCCAAGAAATCATAGCATCACCAATGAAAATGCAAAAACCAGTAGTGGATTTACGAGTGTCCACACAACCTGCCCAATCACTATCACAGAATGCTTTAAGTCTGAAATCAGAGGAATGAGGAAAAAATAATCCTGTCCAGGAGCATTTTTGATATATCGAAGAACTCTATGTGCAGCATCCAAGTGGGGCTGTCTAGGTTGATCCATAAATTGACTTAGGACTTGAATAGAGTAGGCTAAATCAGGCCTAGTGATAGTGAGATAGAGCAATCTTCCAATGAGACGCCTATAGCTTGTAGGATCATCAATCAATGGACCATCATGCCTGGAAAGTTTCAAATTCTGTTCCATGGGGAAAGTTACTGGTTTAGAGGCTAATAAACCAGAATCTTGTAGTATCTCCAAGGCATATTTCCTTTGACATAAAGAAATGCCTTTGTCTGACCGTGCCACCTCTAATCCCAGAAAATATTTTAAGGAACCTAGGTCCTTAAGCCGAAATGTATCATTAAGGGATGTTGTAAGTTGAGTGATGACATTTGAATCATTACTCGCGATGACAATGTCATCTACATAAACCAAAAGAGCTACAAATGAAGAGCCTTGAGTGCGAGTAAACAAGGAATAATCATACTTAGATTGAACAAACCCGTGAGTGAGCAAGGTATTAGAAAACTTGGAAAACCATTGGCGAGATGCTTGTTTGAGACCATATAAGGACTTAACAAGTTTGCATACCTTAGACTCCCCCTTAATGCCAAAACCTGGAGGCATATGCATATACACTTCTTCATCCAAGTCACCATGTAAAAATGCATTATTCACATCTAATTGGTGTAAAAACCAATTCTTGGCAGCTGCAAGAGCTAGCAAAACACGCACAGTAGTTAACTTTGCAACTGGTGAAAAAGTCTCATGATAGTCTAGACCTTCACTTTGAGTATAACCTTTGGCTACCAACTGAGCCTTATATCTTTCTATGCTGCCATCAGCCTTATATTTTACCTTGTAAACCCACTTACATCCAATGGCTTGTTTACCAGGAGGTAAGGATGTTAAAACCCATGTATTGTTATCTTGGAGAGCTTTAAGCTTAGCCTGCATAGCCTCACGCCACTCAGCTGACTTTACAGCTTGATGGTAAAATTGTGGTTCAGGAATTGATGTAACAGATAGGCTGAAATGTTTATGAGCAGGTGAAAGGTGATCATATGAAATAGAAGCAGATAAAGGATAAAGGATACCTGAATTTACAGCTTCTTTGGTCATTGGAGTAGATAAGAGTGGAGAGGAAGAGGATGCTAAATTACAATGGTATTGCTGTAGATAACCAGGAGCATGTCTTTCCCTTACAGACCTTCGAATTGGAGGATTGATATCAAGACATGGATTAGATGACAAAGAAGGATTTGAATCAGATGTCAAAGAAGATTCAGATTCAGATGTATTAGGAACAAACACTGAATTAGGAATAAAGGTTCTGTTATCAGTAAGATTTGAATCAACATCAGGAATTGATAGAGGTTGAACAAAACATCCATCTGAAGTGGTGTTGATAAGATTGGAAGAAAAAGGAAAGATGGTTTCATGAATACTACATTTCGAGAAACAAAGATTGTTTTATGATGGAGATTGAAGAGCTTATACCCTTTGATCCCAGTGGGATAACCAACAAAAATACAAGGTATAGCTCGAGAATCAAATTTTGTTCTTTCTCTTGTTAAGGTTGATGCAAAAGCTAGACAACCAAAGACTTTGAGATGAGAGTATGTAGGAGAAGATGAAAACAGAAGTTCATAGGGAGATTTGTTGGAAAGTAAAGGAGATGAAATTCTATTAATGAGATAGGTTGCAGTCAAAATGCATTCTCCCCAAAACTTTAAAGGTAGATGAGCTTGGAAACGTAGGGCTCGTGCAACATTGAGTAAGTGCTGGTGTTTGCGTTCCACAATGGAGTTCTGTTGTGGAGTTTCTACACAATTTAGTTGATGTAGAGTACCATTAGCAGAAAAAAAATCATCCATGCGAAATTCCACACCATTGTCAGACCTCAAGCATTTTATTTTGAGGTTAAATTGTGTTGCAACCATATTAAAAAAAGATTGAATAAAGGTTCTGGTTTGGGACTTATGATTCATTAAATGAATCCAAGTGTATCGGTTGTAATCATCTACAATGGTGAGGAAGAAATGTGAACCATTTGAGGATTTAACAGAAAATGGACCCCAAATGTCACAGTGAATCAATTCAAAAGGAAATTTAGAGGAATTTTGACTTATTGGAAATGACAACTTTCTTTGTTTTGCTAAGGGACAAATGTTACAAACATTATTGGAATCAACTTGGATTTGTTCAGGAAACAAACTATGCAACAAATTTATTCTTGAAGAAGAAAGATGGCCTAGTCTATAGTGCCACAAATCAGTAGATGGATCTTTAACAGAAACAGAAACAGAAACAGAAGGTTTATTTGCAACAGAAAGAAACCGTGATGAAGGCTGTGCTGCAAGGTCAGAATTGGTAGCAGTTAGCAGCAAATGAAACAATCCTCCTCTTGCCCTACCCACTCCAATCGTTGTCCAAGTGATCAAGTTCTGTATAAAACAGTGATTAGCAATAAAGATAAGGCAATAACTGAAGTGTTTGATAAGCTTGCTGGCAGATATGAGGTTAAAAGAAAATGAAGGAACACACAATACATCTGTGAGAATCAAATTTTCTGAAACTTTTACAGTTCCAACATGTGTGACTGAGACTAAGTCACCATTTGGAAGTTTCACAGATAAAGACACTATTGCAGTAATTGATGTGTATTGAGAAACACAACAGATCATATGATCTGTTGCACCGGTATCAATTATCCAAGGTGGTTACTGAAAATTATGTTGGATATGTGTATGTGGTAGTTGTGAAGAAAAAACAGAGAATTGTGATGGAAGAAGATCACCTGACATCTTTGAAAAAATGTGATCTTGAGTGGTGGCTTGATTGACAGAAGCTTGAATAGCATTGGCTTGAATAACATTTCCTAGAGGCTTTAGAAGTGCTAAAAGCTGCTGGCACTGTTCTGCAGTAATTGGTAACTGTGGGATGGAGGAATACTCTGAGTTGCTCTCTTGAATTTGAGCTATTGAGTGAGCACTTGCAACAGGTTTCTTAGTGAACTTGTAGCCCGGTGGATAACCATGCAACTTGTAGCATTTGTCAACAGTGTGACCAATAAAACCACAATGTGTACAAACAGGTTTCTCCTTCCGATTGTATTGTTTAACAAATCGGGATGGCTGATTAGAAACAGTTTTAGAGAACAAAACTGCACTATCTTGAGCCACAGAACCAATATTAATCTCCCTTTGACGTTCCTCTTGAATAATAAGAGAAAAGACTTTATTTATGGAGGGAAGGGGATCTATCAAGAGGATCTGTCCTCTGATTTGAGAAAAAGAGTCATTAAGACCCATTAAGAATTGAAAAATGTATTCCTGATTATAGAAATCAGTAACAGACTTGATGGCACCGCAAGAACACGAAGGATTACATGAACAACAAGGAAATGGTCTGTAATTACTGAGTTCATCCCAAAGAGATTTAAGCTTTGTGAAATATGTGCTTACAGAGTAATTCTGTTGAGAGAAGGCTGAGATTGATTTTTGAAGCTGAAAGACTCTCGGTCCATTTCTCTGTGAGAATCGTTCCTTCAAATCAAGCCACATTTCTTCACATGTGGTGATGTAAATCACACTAGAAGCTATCTCCTTCGAGATTGAATTGAGAATCCATGAAATGATCATGTCATTGCAGCGTATCCATGCTTGATACTGTGCTCCTGTTTCATCAGATGGCTTAGGCAAAGATCCATTGATGAAACCGAGCTTGTTCTTAGCATTGAGAGATAAGGTCATGGATCGACTCCATGTGTGATAATTCTCCCCTGTCAATGGTTGAGAAACCAATACAGCACCTGGACTATCACCATTGTGCAAGAAAAATGGATTTGCAGAATCCATTGAAGAACCAGTTGTGAAACCAGTTGTGAGAAACTCGGTTGAAGATTCAATCACCATTTGAACGCTCTGATACCATATCAGATTCAATGAACGATGAAGAGAAGTTTGGGAAAAGGTTATAAGCTTTTCTCATTAAAATTAAATGTAAAACTGAAGGTTTACATTTATACATCGAAAACAGAGCAAGGTGGGAAACGTAAACAATACGCGTGAACAGTACGCGTGAACAGTAAAAACTAAATTAACAAACTAAGCTAACTGACTAACTAACTGACTAACTAATGATATTTACAGCTCAGCTATACGAATACTATACAAAGAATACATTCAGCATACACTCAGCTTATACATTCATCAAATACAGAAAATTACTTCCTGTTAAAGGCCATTAAAAATGCTCTAACCTAATCGCATGTTCTTTCGGCACGTAGACATTATAGTTTCCATCTGACTCACTTTTTGACAAACTCTTTCGAAACATCTCTTCACGGACACAACCGCCACATCGTTTTTTCAAAGTGGTGTTGGTCTAATGCATGTTTTTTCAAAGATAAAAAGAGATTTTCCACCAACTTGTCGAAAACAAATGGGTCCCGAATATATTGTAAAAGTTAATACGTGCTTTTTGATCTGGGTTTATTGATTGGATTTTGCCAAAAAGAGGCCCACGTATCTTCATGAACTAATTTACTGATGTATATTGTTCTAGAAGTAGAAAAATATTAGCAATCATGTGGAGGGGTTTTCAGTCGGAAGATCTTACTGGTACACGTGGGCAGCTAGCGCACAGACTGCTAGCGCACAGACTCATCCGCTGCTGATCTTACTTGTACTGGTACTGGATCTATCTTTATCAGAGTGGGTAAGCGTGTGCATGTGGACAGGTCATTAGATAACAAATTACAAAAGTTCGTTGGCGAATTTAATAAGACATCAAAAGTATTATAATATTAATTAATACTTTTGTCATTTTCTTTGGTGAATTTTTTTTTCTGTTACTCATTAGATAATGACAGATCGTTAAAGTATTAATTAATTGTTTAGTTAATATTATAATTAAGAATTATCTAATTGTATACATAAAAGAGAATACCAAAACTTGTTTTGTAGGTACAAGTGACTGCATATATTCACACGTGCACTAATATAATTTAAACACAACATTGCGCCATTATGTTAAATAATTTTGGGTTTTTGACAACACTTTTTGGAAGGTGATTTTTTTTTTTTTTGTTAAAAAAAAATTCTTTAACAGAAAAGTGAAAGTAATTTAGAATTTAATGTTTTTTTTAAAAAAATTTGTTTGTTAATACTATTTTTTTTAATAAAAAAAGGAAAAAAAAAAAGTAAAAAAACATTATCGAAGGAGCCTGACTTCTAATAAAGGGCCTACCGTCAAGAGCGTAGCTAGCCTTTTGGGTTTGGAGGTGCCAAATTAAAAAAAATAATAATAATTTGGACGATCAAAAATAAATTTTTAAGGGTATATTTTTAAAAAATTAAAAAATTTTGAGGCAAAATTGAAAAAAAAAATTAATTGAGGGGCAAAATTAAATTTTTAAGGGTATATTTAAAAAAATTATAACAATTTGAGGCCAAATTAAAAAAAAACATTTGGGGGTCAAAATTAAATTTTTAAGAGTTTATTTTTAAAAAATTAAAAAAATTTGGGGGTGTCACATACCTCCAAGGGACCATGTGGCTCCGCCCCTGCCTACCGTATTCCGATTGACACCAAATAGAGTTGATTAATGCTTACGTGATAATAATGGCACTTTTTGCATGAAATTATATGGAGAAATTTATGGTGCAACTACTGCATGTTCTTGGACCTTTGGATTAACACTTAGCCATTCAGAAATTTCTTTCAACTTTTTCACCTCATCATGATCCAAATATTTGTCTTTTCAATGACTTGCGGGGCTATTATTGTAAAGATGTGAATCTGTGATTGAGATGTTATGCTATCAGAAAGTCAAAGGTCATGTCCTGTATTGATGATTATGGCTTTGATGAGGTGAAGTGGTCGATAATAAAAGATAATAATTATATTATTTCAATTTTGTGAGACGGTGAAAGCAATTTTAAGTAGATGTAACAGAAGGAAAATAAATAAAATACAAAGAAAAAAATTCACGTGCTTGACTGTATTACTCCAACATGGAATTCTCTTTCCTCGGTTGATCCACTTGGAGAGTTGATTTTAGAAAACGTGATGAAATCTCCTTCGTTTAGCTTCTTTCGACTAGCGAATTGGCTCCACCCTTTGTCGAGATAATATTTGCCATCTTTCCTGCTAAGATGAATTTTCCAGGGCTTGGTTCGAGTACTGTCCGGAAAAACAACTGTGTCTTTAGAATGAAAGAATATGGCAGCTTCTGGTTCGGTTATCTCGAGTGTATTATTTCTTATGTCTCTATGTGATAAACGCTTCTGAATCACCTGTGACATTGCGAAATTCAAATTTGAGCTCTTCTGCTCTTCTCTCTTCTGATCCTCTCCAATGTTTAGTGTTTAGTGAACAAACAGCAACACTGAATCACTTATATATATAAGTAGCCCTACCAATCACATCAAACTGATCTATAGTACTGCATGTACGGCATGGGTAGGTGGCTGACATCGCTTTTAATAGAATCAGAGGCATGATTTGTGTCTGATAGTTCATATCTTGACTTCACTGGCCCTTCATATTACGTAACCTTTGTTTGCCTTTTGGCTACATCAAGTGTCTCATTGGTCAATCAAAATAAGGATATAGATTGCCTTTCAACCGAAGATGGTAAAAGGCTTGAAATTTTTGAGCTGATCTTATTAAGTTGGAAACTCGGCTGATCACTAGCAAGTAGCAACCCCACTAATCATGTCGCTTTCTCTATATTCCGTGCGCTAGCTGATCCGCAGCTTCTAAACTTTAAAAAGTATTGATTGTCGACATCCACCGACTTTGTTCACAAGCAAATGGGTCCCGCGAATAGGGTTAAAAGGACAAATCATAGGTACTTGAGTTTCATATAATATTTAAGTTATTTAATTAATACTTAACAATAAATTCGGTAGACATGCCTAAAAAAGTATTTAATGGATCGGAAGTAGCTTTTGTTAGCCTTTTGTCATGTCAGTCTTTATCAGAGTAAGTTAAGCAACATACTCAAATATGCCGTTAATGCCGTAACACAAACAACTATGTCCGTACCTCGGATACTAAACTAATGATTGTTGTCGGTTACACCTGTTAGATTGTTACTGCCCCAAGTCCAATTAAAATAATATATTAAAATAATAGTTTGGTGGCTTCGATCGGACTATTGTTGACCTTCTTTTCTTTATTGGGTTCATCCAAATGACTTTTTATTAAAGAAGAAAAAGGCTGTGGATGAGACAATTGTGGTTCTCCTTTGTTTTACTTTGTCAGTCGAAAAGACATAAAAGAAAGAAAAAGAAAAAAAGGTAATTTTGTTTTTAATGGAGAGTAGGTAAGCGTCTGCCGATATTTGTTTTTATGGTAGAAACCGGATCGGATGGTATTGTATCTTTTTCAGAGTAGGTAATTGTATTTCTATAAATAGCATTGTTTCATTCGTGTTTTGGTCTCGCTCTCTTGCTAAGCTTAACTCTTGCTCAGAGTAAGCTTAAAGTTTTTATCTTGCTTAAAATTCTTCAATCTCTCTCTCTCTCTCTCTCTCAATGGCGATCTTTAATAGTAGATTCACCATGATCCACATGTTTCTCATGTTTTCTCTTTATTTCTCAGGTACGCCTTTTGTTTTTATGTTTTGTACGATTATTTCGTAGCCACTTGGTTGCTCTATATAAATCAAGTAATTTTCAATTGACATTTTCTGATCATTAATTATGAAGCACTTATTGTTCTCAATTGCTTGTGTTTCTTCAGAGTTTGGCTTAATAGGAGTTAAATCACTAGGAATAAACTATGGTCAAGTGGGCAATAATTTGCCACCGCCTGAACAGGTACTCAGTATACTTACATCTCTTCAACTCACAAAAATAAGAATTTACGACACAAATCCCCAAATTTTGACTGCATTTGCCAATTCCAACGTTGAATTGATAGTCACGGTCGAAAACGAGTTGCTCCCTCAATTAGTGGACCAAGTACAAGCCTTTCAATGGATAACCACCCATATTAAGCCGTATTTTCCTGCCACTAAAATCACTGGGATAGCGGTAGGAAATGAGATCTTCACCCAAGAAGATAATACCCTATTGCCGTATCTTGTCCCGGCCATGGTTCGCATTCATGAGGCTCTACTCAAGTTAGGCCTAGATTCACACATTCAAGTCTCTACGCCTAATTCTCTAAATGTTCTTGAAGAGTCGTATCCGCCTTCCGCTGGGAGTTTCAAAAGCAACATAAATAGTACAATGATTGAACTTCTACAGTTCCTGTGGAACACCAAAGCTCCCTTTTGGATCAATGCCTATCCATTTTTTGCTTATAAGGATAATCCAAATATTATTTCTTTGGATTATGTTCTGTTTAGTTCTAAAACAAGAATTATAGACCCGTACACCAAGCTACAATATGATAATATGTTGTATGCTCAAGTAGATGCAGTCATATATGCTATGGTTAGGATGGGCTTTGATGGAATAGAGGTTCGAGTTTCTGAGACTGGTTGGCCATCAAAAGGTGACCCTAATGAAATTGGTGCAACCTTTGAGAATGCTGCCACTTACAATGGGAATTTGGTGAGACGACAAATATTGGAAAATGAAGGGACGCCTTTGAGGCCTAATATGAGGCTTGAAGTTTATTTATTTGCTCTGTTCAATGAGGATTTGAAGCCTGGGCCCACATCGGAAAGGAATTACGGTCTCTATCAGCCGGATGGAACCATGTGTTACAATGTAGGGCTCTCTGCCCTATCAAGTAAGCCCGATGGTCATACTTCCTCTGCTGTACAGGTAAAGCCAAAAGTTCATTTTTGTTAATCACTATTTCATTGGCTTAGAAAAAGAATATATATATATATATATAAGAAACAAGAAACTGTAAAATTGGTCTAATTCTTTTCTTTTTCGTCTCTTTAAATGGCATTTACTGTGAGACAGGCAGCAAATAACATGGATTGTCAAAGCATGGTGTACTGGATGTTTGTCTATTTGTTGCTGTTCCAAGTTTAGTGAGAAGACCATATTAAGCAAATGGTTTGATAATGAGGTGTAGGGGCTGAGATCGAGCTTGCCAGAAGACCTTCCAATTAAAGCGCAGGAGTTAAAATCTTGGAGAGTTTGGTGTTGAGTAGTGTTTGGTGTTGTAATGATCTTAATTAGTTATCAATTTCCAAAGGTGAATGACATAAAAAATTTGTTTCCTACATATTTTATCGTGCCATTGCATGTATATTTTTATATACACGGCATCACATCAATATTTTTCTCTCATATGCATTTACGTCTTGAGCAAAGATGGGGGTTATGTGTGGTAAGACGATCTTTATTAAAACTCACACGTGTACACCAAGCTAATTATCACACATGTTTGAAAAAACTAACTTGCGGACGAAACAACAGCCAAGACGGAGATTTAACCACAATGGAAACGGAAGCTGCTTGTGGAGGAGGAAGAGACCCCACCTCCAAAACGGCCTTCACGGAAGCGTTTGAAACGCTTAGAACTCAAACTGTACTCGAATCATTGATAATGTTTAGCAATTGTTATGTTTATCTCTTTTACGTACAAACCATGGTGGTTTTGGGTAAACTTTCTTCATGTATGGGCTTTTATAGAGCAATTACAAAAAACAATTTTGGGTAAACTTTCTTCATATATGGGCTTTTTATAGACAGGTCAGCCAGCCCAATACTAATCCAACTACAAGTAACCAATTACAATTAGTTATTACATATAAACAACAACCCACTAATCCACGTAGGACATGAAAGCCCATTATTGACTAAAAGCAATTGACACCAAACACACGTTTCATAATCCAAACTCAGCGTTTCACTTATTCAACCCTTTGGTCTTCACGCCGGGCTTATCAACTCATCTTCCCCATCAGCTCCGCAGTCTAAGGACCTGTTTGGGATTGCGTTAGAGAGCTTAAAAAGTACTTTTAGTACTTAAAAAACTGTGTCAAACAAAAAGCTGACCTGTTTGGTAAAAAATTTTAAAAATACTTTTTTGACTTTTTATTTCAAAAATAGTTCAAACGCACTTTTGAAAAAAGCTTAAAAATGAAGTTTTTATCAAAAAGTTCTTTTTGACTTTAAAAGCTCTATTTTCCAACGTAATCCCAAACAGACCCTAAAGCCTGTTAAGCTGAGTCCGAGTCTCACCGATGCAAGACTACCAAATGATAAGGACCAAGTTCAAAATTCAAAACAAATGAATAATAGTCAAGCTGTGGCTATCAACAACATTGAAGAAGCTGCTGACGATAACTTTCAAAGTACTCCAATACCAACTTTCTGAGTTTTAGTTGGGAGAGCCATCCCTAGTAATCATAAGATTCATAACTACTATCTCTTCCCATGGCTTATTTGAAAAACGAAACTCCCAAAAAAACACTCACTTCGCTTTTTAGTTTTCCGTGTTAAGGACCAAAAAAAAATAGTTGTTCTTATTAGATTTTGAGAAGCTCTGTTTTGGTTGCAGTATCCAAAACAGAGAAGTGTCAACTATATATAGCCATCAAGGCATCGTGATCCTTACAAGGAAAATAAGAAACAGAAAACATAAGAGGAATCTTACATTGATATTGCGGACAGGATGGTTGTGGAGAAACACGAGCTGGCGTTGATGGGTTCGTGCGGGCTCGTCATGCTAATGTAGGGGGAGGAGGTGTATGTGATGAATGTGGATGATTTGATGGTGAGTGGGCTATTGTTGGGGCTCGGTGTTGATAGGGAAGCAGGCGGAATTGAGGATGAAGATTGGGAAGCTATAGCTGCAGCAGAGGTGCTCGATAAAATGTGGCCAAGAGATGGCTGAAACGTATGCAACGATAAGGAAGCCACCCCTTTTGAACGGGGTACAAGGATCCAATCATATTTTCCTTTTTTTTTTATTTTTTTAATTAGTTATACTATCTTCCTAGTTACACTTAAAAGAGTAACAGCTCTTTTAGTGAAGTACACTTGTACCAATTTGTCATGCACCAGCACAACCAAATAAGTCCTCAAAGTACTTACAAAAAATAAAAAAAAAATAAGTCCTCAAATGAACAACATTTAAAACAAGAGAGCCCCTTTGATACAGACCATCTGTAAAATGGGAGTTTTACAGCCCCTAATAATATGCTGACAACTCAGCAAAAAATACCAAATTTCACCAAATAATTTAGACTCATATACACTGAATCACTCCCCTTAAACCACCTGATGCACCTACCTCCGCCACCAAAAGCTCGCTGACCACCACCGGAAGCCCGCTGGCCACCGCCGGAATCCCCTCATCTTTTGGTAGATGAGAGCCAAGAAAGAGAGATGAACCGAGAGAGGGAGAGAGAGAGAGAGAGAGAGCTGGCCACCGCCGCTTGGCCGGCCTGTTCTGGCCGCGTGGCCAGCGGCCACGGCCAGATCAGGCCGACCACGCACGGCCAGCGAATGCCCCATTCGAAACCCCTCCCTCTCTCTCTCTTCCCCCCTGTTGTGGCCGCGTGGCCAGAGGCCACGGCCAAATCAGGCCGGCCACGCACGGCCAGTCAGTGAAACCCCCCCTCTCTCTCTCTTCCCCCTGTGCAAACCCACCCCCACCCCCACCCCCCATGCAGCGGCCGCGGCCAGATCTGCGTGAAACCTTTCGTCTCTCTCTCGGTACAACTCTCTCTCTCCCTCTCTCGGTTCATCTCTCTCTGTCTCTTGGTTTTCATCCACTAGTGGGGGGATTCCGACAGTGGTATGCGGTGGCTTTCAGCGGCTGGAGAGGCGAGGTGGATTCCTGCGGCGGCGGCCGGAGTGGTAAGGTGGTTGAGGGTTGGTTCAATAGGGTTAGAAGGGATGATCAGGTGTTTTAGTTTTTAGGGTAGTTTTTGTATAGTTAATACTTTTAGCTTAGGTGTCAAATTCGGATTGGAGGCTGTAAAAGTGGTGTTTTACAGCTCATCCTTATTGAAGGTTTTCTCTTAAAACAACCCACTTATAGTAAAACCAGAGAATCAACATCCAGCCACTAAAATTATCCGTCGAAATGCGACTTTCCTTACTCCATTCCATACAAACCAATGATTTGATCGAGTCATTAACATTGCACTCCTGGCTCCTCCAATTTTGATGAAACAAATTTATTATCACAATAACATATCTAAGCATCACAGTCAACTAATTTGACTGTAAAAATCAACCAAAAATGGCATCCAACGAATCAGGTATATACGTCACAAACATTTAGTTAACCACATATCTCAATCAATGTTGGCAAAGACATACCAAGAGGATATGAAATACCAAATTAGTAATTGAGTTTCAAATCAATTCTACCAAAAAAAAAAAAATGCTGATTTTATATAAAGAAATAGTTGTAGTGCTCCGAGCATCATTGTTTTCTCATCACATGTAGTCATCATGCCTACGGATTAGCTTTAGAACAAAACTACACATTTCACTATCTTTAGATAAATTGCTTGAAGTACTATCTGCAGAATAAGATAGAACAAAGGGGAGAACCAATGCATAAACATTACAAGAAGATCTAAGAAATCTCAATGTTTGAAGACGGATGAAAATAATAAACTGGACTCCAAATACCATCTAGAAGGGGGTTGAATAGGAGTGTGCTGAAACAACGTGGAATTAAAATTAAATTAACCACACAAACATTCACAAAAAATTATGAAAGTGATAAAACAATTAATACATGTATTTTGGTGTGGAAGTGAAAATTTTTTGAAGAACATTTTAAGAAACCAAGCTCAGGAAATCAATTCATTATAAAAAAATAAAAAATTACAAAGTGTTCATATTTATAAAACATTTGTGATAGACACACCTTTGTTCTAAACAAATGACCTACTTTCCCAAAATCGTGGAGAATGGAAGAGAACGAGGACACAAAAATATAGTAAAAACACCAACATTGTTCGTCGAGGCCACTTATATTAACCACGTACAAGGGCAAAACAACAATTATCCAACGCGCAGAACAAATATCCCACCACTGTCGCCTATCTTAGCCTTTCCTTTTTCTTTTTCTCCAAAGCCAATTAATATACATATAAACATCCCTTAATTATATCAAATGAACTAGATCAAAAAACAATGCGAAACACAATATTATAACTTTGAGTCTGGACAGCACATATTTACCTGAACTTCGCCCAAATTTTCTCCCCAAATCAATGAATATAATAACAACCACAAACATGAAATTTAATCACGGTCTCTATGAAAAATTCAACGCGGCATATATAAGAAGAAAGCATAAGAACTCATAAAATTGAGCATCTTCAACTACAATTATTTCACAGCAACCAGCCAACCACCAAATAGGTGAAAAATTGCACAAGATCAACACAAACAGAAAAGGAGCTATATGTATATATACCTCCGAGGGCGAAGCTCGAATGTGATCGGCGAAGCTCTGTTTTCGATTCCCTCCATGAGCGTTCTCTCCTTCATGCGTGGACTTTAAAGGCCCTCCGTTGACTTCAAAAGAAGACGAATGTTACAAAAGCCTTGGTGAGCTGTATACAAAACATGGTGGCCTACCATGGCCATGGGCACGTGATAACCCAAACTTGGGCCTTCTCATAACTCAAGGTTGAAGGAGGCCCACCGTACTATGATGGGCTCAACCCCACAAAATCGAACTGGTCTTGTCGATTGATGATCCTGATTTCACATTTTCTCTCCCCTTATCCAAGACAAGAAATGAGACCCATGACAAACAAAGACACGTTTTTTCTTTTTCTTTTTTCGAATGAATTATTTCATTAACCACAACGAAGAAAATAAATACAACCACACTTCTAGCAAACAAGCTAGAACACCAACAAAAGCAACAAGAAAAACCCCCCAATTACAAGACCAGCAGTCTAGCTCTCCCCGAATACAAAAACAAACAAAGACACGTTGCTTACAAAAGAAAAACAAATTAGACAATACCATCGAGGCTCGGTGTTTGTCTAAATTATTGGAGCTCCAAGGATCTGAATACATTGTTTGCGAGAGACTCCAATCATGAAGACCCTTCTCCCCGTCCCTCTCTTGCAATTGAGTTCATAAAATGTGATGACATCTCCTTCCCTAAGATTCTTCGCTAGAACGAATCCGCTCCACCCTCTGGCGAGATAAGCCCTTCCACCACTCTTACGAAAACTCATTGGCCAGCCATTCATTTGAACGTCATAGACAGTCACTTCACCTTCATTTGCTGGGGGGTTGAATCTGGCTGCATGTGGCGTGGGTAAATAAAACCTATAGCTTCCTTTTCGTTGTATGTCACTACCTGACAATTTCTTCTGAAACACCTGTTCAGGCTGGTACTTGCTGTACATACAATGAGAACATGCTTCGGTGTTCCCATGACCTTCACATGGAGATGGAGGCCTTGCAGGATAAATCCCACTGGCTGCCGAATCTGCATCTCCTGCTGCAGCCATGGCCGAGTTCAAACTTGGGCTCACCTATTATCAAATTGGAGGACAAAGAACAAAATATTAAAAATAAAGATAAACGCTTAGAAAAAGTTCTAAAATCCTTCTCAAAAACAACCATTAACACATGATAAATCATCATAAACAAAAGTTTGACAAATTCTATCTCAATACATTTTTTAAATCTATATCAAGATATCCATTAAAAAAAAAAAAAATTGATGAAACGATCAAATCATATAAAGCTTACAGATAACAGTATGTACCTCGGCTTGATCATTGGCAGCCTCCATCTGGGTTTTCTGATCAAGGTATGAGAAATATTCATGGCCACGCACATCAACAAGCTGTTTGACGTTAGCGTAGTAGATGAGAAGCCCAAACTGATTGAGTTGAAGCTGAACCTTTTCGAACAGCGCTTTCTTGAACTCATTGGTACCCTTGAAGATCTCCTCCATGGTCATGGAGGCGGCAAGCACACGGGTCTCACGATCGATGACGCACTGAACAAGCTCGTAATTGACATGGTTGGAGAGCTTGAGCTTTGCGTATAGGAGGAGGCTGTCCATGTCACCGACACGGGGGCCAATGGTAAAGACGGCGGGGAGGACAAAAGGGAGCTTCTCAGCGGACATGGCCTGGACCTCGAAGGTATAGTTCACTGGGGACACGTTGAAGCGACAGCACCGCTGCCCCGGCAGGACCCATGCCTTCTTGGCCAGGCGTATGTCGTCGATGCCCTGACCGGTGACGGCCAGGTACTCCGACGGACCAGCTACTTTCCAGCACATAATTGCTTTGTGTCGGAGAGAGAGAGAGAGAGAGAGATTGGGAAGGAGTAAGGCGTGTAAGGTTTATGGAAGGCTTTTGAGTTTCTTAATTTAGACAGAGAGATCTAGAGACAGAGATCGGAGATGGAAGGAGTACTGAGATAGCTTTAAGCCCGAGAAGTGTTGTATATTTATGTAGAGCATTTGGTAGTTTTGCAGCCGGATGAAAGTGACCCCTTACATTTAATGTATACGTATGCATGATCCTTACATTTCATGTATTTATTAAAAATACATGAAATGTAAGGATCATGCATACGTATACATGAAATGTAATAAAATACATGAAATGTAAGGATCATGCATACGTATTACATGAAATGTAATGGTCGACCTTACATTTCATGTATACGTATGCATGAAATGTAAGGGGTCACTTTCATCCGGATATATAAATGGAGGTTACTTAAATTTGATGAAAGTGGCCTCTTGCTATTTGAAATTTGATGAAATTCATCTAATTTCACTAACCGAATGAATAAAATAATCATTTTCCAATTGCAAGATTGTTACTTTGCTATGCCATAGCAAAGTCCACCTGCAATAACTTTCATTGACTTTCACCGGTATGCTTAATCATTATAAAGCTTTAGACTTTTCTTTTTTTTTTTCTATTCCATTATAAAGCTTTAAAAAGCTTTAGACTTGTTTGTAAGTAAATGATGTGGGACTGAGGACTCAAAAGGACTACGCTCAGATCCTAACCGTTCAAAATTAGTACATGTTTATGTTTATTTTTATTTATTTTGTTAATTTTTGTGGGGTGCATCAATTTTAAAAGCCAACCATCAGATATGTGTTAAAAAAAAAAAAAACAAAACAAAACAAATTCTGAAATATCGAGTTTGTAGAATACAATGAGAGGACACATCCTCCCTAACTTTAATGTTTTTTATTGGATCAACCACCGCATCCACATATGACATAAAGTTGAGAACACAAACTATAAAAACAGTGGTATAACTTTTATTACAAAGTCATTTACAAGCTTATGTGATAGTTTATATTTGATGAAATAATTATAATAGCTAATTTATCCATTATAAACTCTTAATTATATTACTACATGGTTTCAAAAAAAAAAAAGTTTGTAAAAAAAAAAAAAAAGAGAGAAAAGTACACATTTTTCCTAAAAAAAATGGTGTCCTTTCAAAAAGAACAGTTAGCTCTTCAAACCAATTGATGCTAACTTACCTCATTAAATTGATGATAATCCTTTACATTAATTGTAAATTGGGATCTAATTTGGCAGCCTAGCAGATTGCTATATCATTTGATTGCTCTTGTTACAAGTGCAACTTCCACTCTTAAATCTATAGCTAGCCTCATTAACGTTATACTTACCTTTGATAGACAAATAAGTCCTTGTAGCAAAAATCACCATATGCACTCTAGACCATAAAGCAAATGGATAATAGCAACTACCACATTTCTTCCGTCAGCCTTTTCATAACATTGAGGGCAACATTGGCAAATTGGAAAATGGAAGCATGATGCCAGGGAATCAGTATATTAAGCAATACAAGGCAAATGTTGCCAAAATATCCTGCTTATATCTAGTAACCGATTTTGCACACCATAGTAAATTTCTCAAGGCGTTCTTATACAAAGAGACACAACACTTTGTCTCTCATTATCTCTATAAGCAGGGCGGAAACTTCCCTAAGACTTTTGAGCCGCATTGGAGAGAAGATATTTGGTCATCAATTATGAAAAGAAGTTATCAACAAAGGGGAACCAGCATGGCCCTTCTGAGTTTGCATACATTGATCTGTGGCCATTTATTTGCCGTTTCAAGATTGCTTCATTACTTTACAGCTGACGCTTTGAGAAAATTGGGGAAAGCAGCTTCTCCAACTCTACCAAACTGAAACCCGATTAACATAATAGTAAGCACATTGCATCTAGCAATATGAAACATAACAAAAGTCTGCTACATATATAAGATGCAATTTAACAAGAAAAACTTTATAAGCAACTTACATCTCATATTTGAGATAGGCTTCATTTCTTTTTGTCGTGTACACATCACCATCTTTAGGTAAAGTGCTTACATCACTGTCTGCAAATATTAGATGGAAAAGAGAAAAGGGAAATGGAAGGTGAGGAGTTTGGATATTATTGAGACAGAGAACATATATCTTGGAAGAGAACAACAGTAAGATTGTCAACCCACCCACAAAACATTTACAACAAGATTTTAAAAATCTCAATGCTTGAAGACAGTGAATTTTTGTCAAAGCAACCATGGTAGAAACATAAAGATGCTTCTGATTGGTATATATAATGAAATAAAAGAGCTATGGTTGGTTGACCCAATCATTAATCAATGCTTACAAGCATAATGATCCTAATGATTCTCCTACATGTATTTCTGACCAGAAAATTGACTGAGAGTATGCTAAAAAAAACCTTTAAGAAACATCCTTTTTTAGTATAACATCCAACTACGATCCAAAGAGCTTCCAGGGATGTAGAACAAATAAAGATCCATTTAATAATATGCCGAACATTTTTTTCTTAAACAAAGGCAAAAAACCTAAATATGCCAAAACTACAACAACTAAGCTATGAGATTTATTAAATGTGCAACTGACAAAGGAAATTAGCCATAAAGGGAACAATCAAGGCTCCTCTTAATAGATGTCTTCCAGATAACAACCATGATGGGGACAGAGAGAGAGAAAGAACCACGCCTGTTAAAAAAAGGTCACACAAAAACTATTTCCATACCAGGAGACAAGGAGGCACTTGTAGACATCCCATGAAGGCAGAACCATTGCATTGTATTTATACACCGTTTATAATGAGCGCATTTATACTTCTTGTAGCATTTGAGCTTAAGTTTTTCCTTTTAGAAATGCCACCTTAAAGAATTCATGAATTGCATATCGAAATTTAGTGCTTTTTTTTTTTTGGTGATGGCTCCATTTTCTACTGTGCCATCATTACAGAGGATGGAATTGTGCCACCAGGTGCTGCAGAAAGCACATAAGTGAATCTATTTCTATAAAATATCCAAGCATAATACCCAAAAACAATAAGGAAGGCACCATAAACGAGATGTACATGGAAGTACTGCTGGTTGTTTCATCACCACGGTCCTGCGAACCTTTAGAGAAGTTTCTTTGTCCTGCCGATGCAAACCCTGTTTAAGTAAACCAGTAGCATTAAGTAATCAAAAGCAGTAATAGATGCACAACAGTCAAGTACAAATATGTAAGTACAAGTAATATTGGGAAGACATAAATCTCCAAGGCCAAACAAAACAAAAAAAAAAAAGGAAAAACAAAATCTCCAAGGCCAAAGTTTATGGAAGCATCAAACGACCCTGTTACATCTTCGATCGTCAATTAGGAATGATTATTGTGATAATTGACTATTAGATTTTAATCTAATGATAATTTTAAAAACCACATCATTTTTTAGATAATTCAAGGAAGACTTGAGTCCTCCCTCTAGCATTACTCTAGTCCCTAATATCCTTGTGTTTCTCCCATTTCTTACCATCCATCTCATTCCTTTCGGAAAGATACCTCCTAAATCCCATATGCTTCTATATCCTTGTGATAACATAGAAGCCATCCCCCCCCTACAGCAGATGGTATAGCATAAAGATTTCATAGAATTACACGATTGCAATTGATTACCATCATCAGAGAAACTACAGACATCTAAGAGTGAAATCGGTTTACTACAACGGAACAAATACATTTCATCCAAATGTCAGCAAGACTTCTAATTCAAGACAGACGCTGTTACTACACAATACCAAATGTCTAAAAGTGAGACTAAGATTTTTTTTAAAGAAAAAAAAATGTCACACAATGACATTATCCACAACAAATATCATCAGAAACATAACAAGTTTGAAAGCAGGAGAACAAGGATGACCAACCACAATTTAAACACACAATTGCAGACCCCTCTACTTTCATGGCAGAAGAGAAGACAAATCCCTGATTTTTAAGTACCAGGGAGAAGCATCCATTCTGCATAGAAATTCAATCAGGAAAGATCGTCAATCAGGAAGACAGAATATTTTTCACTGCAACCATGATTAGCAAGAAGATGCTTCTGAGTACTATTAATTAGTATAAACAACTAATCCTCTGAAAAAGGGGACAAAAAAAAAAAGGTTAGATTGTTACAAATTGTGTCTCTCTTTTACGAATTGCAGTTTTCACAGAGTTCGACATGCCCACGTTCAACCTCCAATCCCGGTCCTGCGCTATTAAGGGCGAGTGAAGCCCTCCGGCCATGAGCAATTAATCTCTCCTCCATGCGGGGACTTCAAAAACCCTCCGTTGACTATAAAAGAAAAGATGAGTTTTACAAAAGTCTTGCTGTTGAGTTATATATAAAACAATAAAACATGGTGGTTAGTGGTTACAGATGTCAGAATATTCTTTCTTTTGGTGGGTACCATAGGTGGGCTTCTTGAATATATCCAGTATCCACTAGCCTCTTCCAGGTTGGGCTACAATAATTCAACGTTGAAGGCGGCCCACCGTACTACGATGAGCTCAACCTCACAAAATCGAACTCCTCTTTTGTTTGATGACCCTGATTTAACCTTTTCTCCGATTTTTTAGGAAACCATTTTTGTAATTTGCTGTTTTTTTTTAATAATATCGTTTTAAACAGTGATTACCGACTCATTGCCCCATTTCCTTTCTGAATGAAAACACTTTTATTAGATTCAACACAATGAAAATACAGGAACTAAATTCACGCCAATCGAAAGGATGCATAACAAAAACCAAGGAAAATACAGGAACTAAATTCACGCTGACATGAAAATGAAAATGCATGTTACTTAACAAAAACCAAACTATCAGGATTCGCTCTTCGTCAAATTTATAATTGGAGCTCCAAGAATCTGAATACATTGTTTGCGAGAGACTCCAATCATGAAGACCCTTGTCCCTGTTCCTCTCTTGCAATTTAGCTCATAAAATGTGATGCTGTCTCCTTCACTTAGGTTCTTCTTTTCAGCAAACTGGTGGTTCTTCTGGCTTCATTTGATGACTTCCAAAAACTTTGGGGCAATATTTTGCTTAACAACGTGCGGCCATATTTTGCTATGTGCAATATTTTGCCTGTTTCGATACTATGTGATCGAGAGCTACTATGCTGTCGGAACCACATATTATGATCGAGAGCTACTATTTAACTACACGTGTCCACAATGTAGTAGCAAAGTCCACCTGCTGTAAATTTCACCGACTTCGCTTAATCTTGGAAGATTGTGCGGTATTATAAAGCTTTAGACTTGTTTGTGATTAATTGATGTGGGACTGAGGACTCTGAAGGGCTACGCTCAGATCTTAACCGTTCAAAATTAGTACATGTTATGTTTTTTTTTTTTTTGTGAATTTTTGGGGGTGTATCAATTTTAAAAGCCAACTATCAGATATGTGTTAAAAAACAAAATTCATGAAAGAGTTTGTAGAATACAATGAGAGGACAAATCCTCCCTAACTTTAATGTTTTTTTATTGGATCAACCACCGCATCCACATATGACATAAAGTTGAGAACACAAACTATAAAAAGAGTGGTATACCTTTTATTACAAAGTCACTTACAAATTTATGTGATAGTTTATATTTGACGAAATAATTATAATAGGTAATTTATTAATAATATACTCTTAATTATTTTACTATATGATTTCAAAAAAAAAAAAAGTATACATATCTCTCTCAAATTATCATCGATCTCATTGTCAATGTCCCTCTCAAAATTGCCAATTGTGTCAAAGTCTCTCCGGCCAACAAAATGACAAAATGATCATAAAATTTTTTTAATAAGACAAAAATATCCGCATAAATTTGAAAAAAAAACAAAAATTGAAGGTAGTTCGCTACTTGAAAATTATTTTTTTTTAAAAAAAAATCTAAAATAAGCAATTTTTAAAAAAAAAAGAAAGAAAAAAGAAAAAGATAAAACAATCATTTTTTTAGATTTTTTTTATAATTCTTAATTTTCTTTCAGATTTTTTTAAATTC
Organism: Betula pendula; assembly: GCA_900184695.1. Lineage (NCBI taxonomy): Eukaryota > Viridiplantae > Streptophyta > Magnoliopsida > Fagales > Betulaceae > Betula > Betula pendula. Next base: position 18,260 of record FXXK01000215.1, on the reverse strand, counting down.
TTATTTTAGTTTTTTCATATATAATTTTAAGAATTTTTTAACTTTATGAAGGGTATTTTTGTCATTAAGGGGGACATTGATATTTTTTGTTTTTTGGTAGTTTAAAGAGGGCTATTGACACAATTGGTAGTTTTGAAAAACATTGACAATGGTGTAGTAGTTTAAGGAGAGTATGTGTATTTTCTCAACAAAAAAAAAAAAAAAATTGTTGTTCTACACCAATTATGAATAGTCAGTTTATAAATGACTATAACATTTTTCCTATAAAAATGGTATCCTTTAAAAAAAAAAAAAAAAAAAACAGTTAGCTCTTCAAATCAATTGATGCTAAACTTAATTCCCTCATTAAATTTATGCTAATCCTTTATATTAATTGTAAATTGGGATCTAATTTGGCAGCCTAGCAGATTGCTATATCATTTGATTGATCTTGTTACAAGTGCAACTTCCACTCTTAAATCTATAGCCTCATTAATGTTATAGTTACGTTTGATAGACAAATAAGTCCTTGAAGCAAAAATCACCATATGCACTGTAGACCATTAAGCAAATGGATAATAGCAACTACCACATTTCTTCCGTCAGCCTTTTCATAACATTCAGGGCGACATTGTCAAATTAGAAATTGGAAGCATGATGCCAGGGAAACAGTATATTAAGCAATACATTGCAAATTTTGCTAGAAAATATCTTGCTTATATCTAGTAACCGATTTAGCGCACCAAAGTAACTTTCTTGGCCTTCTTGTACAAAGAGGCACAACACTTTGTCCCTCATTATCTCTATAAGCAGAACGGAAACTTCCCTAAGACTTTTGACCCGCATCGCTGAAATGATATTATCAACAAAGGAGAACCAGCATGGCCTTTTTGAGTTTGCATACATTGATCTGTGGGCATATATTTGCCTAGAGCACAACTATTCTTGGACCTCCCGATTCGCACTCAGCCAGTCAGAAATTTCTTTAGACTTCACCACCTCGTTTTGATTCAAAGATTCTAACTAAGAAAAAACCGGTTGCCATTGATCAATACGTTGAAATCAACATGATGGATTCTCATTATCGAACTTGTTAGTTTTTATTGGCTAATTTCGATGTCAAAGTTTTATTGTAATTTGCTCTTAAAGTCTCTTANTTAAATCCTTTAAAAAAAAAAAAAAAAAAAAAAAAAAAACAGTTAGCTCTTCAAATCAATTGATGCTAAACTTAATTCCCTCATTAAATTGATGCTAATCCTTTATATTAATTGTAAATTGGGATCTAATTTGGCAGCCTAGCAGATTGCTATATCATTTGATTGATCTTGTTACAAGTGCAACTTCCACTCTTAAATCTATAGCCTCATTAACGTTATAGTTACGTTTGATAGACAAATAAGGCCTTGTAGCAAAAATCACCATATGCACTCTAGACCATAAAGCAAATGGATAATAGCAACTCCCACATTTCTTCCGTCAGCCTTTTCATAACATTCAGGGCGACATTGTCAAATTAGAAATTGGAAGCATGATGCCAGGGAAACCGTATATTAAGCAATACATTGCAAATTTTGCCAGAATATCCTGCTTATATCTAGTAACCGATTTAGCACACCAAAGTAACTTTCTTGGCCTTCTTGTACAAAGAGACACAACACTTTGTCCCTCATTATCTCTATAAGCAGGACGGAAACTTCCCTAAGACTTTTGAGCCGCATTGGTGAAAAGATATTATCAGCAAAGGAGAACCAGCATGGCCCTTCTTAGTTTGCATACATTGATCTGTGGGAATATATTTGCCGTTTCAAGATTGCTTCATTACTTTACAGCTGACGCTTTGAAAAAATTGGGGAAAGCAGCTTCTCCAACTCTACCAAACTGAAATCCGATTAACATAATAGTAAGCACACTGCATCTAGTAATATGAAACATAACAAAAGTCTGCTACATATATAAGATACAATTTAACAAGAAAAACTTTATAAGCAACTTACATCTCATATTTGCGATAAGCTTCATTTCTTTTTGTCATGTACACATCACCATCTTTAGGTAAAGTGCTTACATCACTGTCTGCAAATATTAGATGGAAAAGAAAACAGGTAAATGGAAGGTGAGGAGTTTGGATATTATTGAGACAGAGAACATATATCTTGGAGGAGAACAACAGTAAGCTTGTCAACCCACCCAGAGAACATTTACAACAATATTTTAAAAATCTTAATGCTTGAAGATAGCGAATTTTTGTCAAAGCAACCATGCTAGCAGCATAAAGATGATTCTGATTGGTATATATAATGACATAAAAGAGCTGTGGTTGGTTGACCCAATCAATTAATCAATGCTTGCAAGCATGATGATCCTAATGATTCTCATACATGTATTTCTGACCAGAAAATTGACTGATAGTATGCTAAAACAAACCTTTTAAGAAACGTCCTTTTTTCAGTATAACATCCAACAATGATCCAAAGAGCTTCCAGGGACGTAGAACAAATAAAGATCC
>FXXK01000215.1:0-13933 GCA_900184695.1 Betula pendula | reverse complement strand
AAAGGAACCTGCAGGCTCTAGAGAACACCACCCTCCCCATAAACTGCCATATTTAGAGTCCACAACAATTCTCCACCAGGCTTCTCTCTCCCTCCCATAACGCCACAACCACTTCCCTAAGAGGGTACGATTAAACATCAACAAATTCCTGATACCCAATCCACCCACTGAGATAGGAGAACAAACTTTAGACCAGCTCACCAAATGATATTTGAACTCATCCCCAATACCACCCCACAGGAAATCTCGCTGAAGCTTCTCCATGCGATTAGCGACACTCACTGGAAGAGGGAAGAGAGACATGTAATACGTGGGCAAATTAGCAAGTGTACTCTTGATGAGAGTAACCCTCCCACCCTTTGACAAATACATTCTTTTCCAACTCGCCATCCTACGTTCCATCTTCTCAAGGATGCCATCCCATATATGCTTGGCTTTGAAAGAGGCCCCCAACGGTAAACCAAGATACTTGATAGGCAAAGTGGCGACCCCACACCTAAGAACACGGGCCAACCTACCCACATCAGTGACATTACCCACAGGAATCAAATTAGACTTCGCCAAATTAACCTTGAGACCTGATGCCGCTTCAAAACACAGAAGTAAGCCCCGCAGGTATCGAAGGTGATCGGTCGAGGCATCACAGAAAATCAAAGTATCGTCAGCATACAACAGGTGAGAAAAGGTAGCAGAACCCACAGAGAAACCGACCAGAAGCCCCTCACTAACTGCAGCAGAAATCATTCTGCCCACCGCTTCCATCACAACCACAAACAACAAAAGGGATAAGGGATCTCCCTGTCTCAACCCACGAGAAGTACCAAAGAAGCCTGAAGGCGAGTCATTAACCAAGACTGAAAAACGCACTGATGAAATACAATGAGAAATCCAGGCGCACCATTTATCCTTGAACCCACATCTTCTCAGCATATAAGAGGAAATTCCAGTTCACATGATCATAAGCCTTCTCTAAGTCCAACTTACAAATGAGACCCGGCTTGCCCAATCTAAGCCTACTATCTAAGCATTCATTGGCGATAAGAATAGGGTCAAGAATCTGTCTACCTTGCATGAAGGCACTCTGTGACTTGGAGATAACTTTATCCATAACCGTCCTCAGTCTGTTTGCCAAAGTCTTTGCAATCATTTTGTAGATCCCCCCCATAAGACTGATTGGGCGAAAATCTTTAAGATCGTTTGCACCTGGGGATTTCGGAATAAGAGTATAAGACGAAGTATTTGAGACCTCAACCATCAAACTTGCCTCTGGCATTGGAATCGTTTAGAAGACTGTTCCATAGATCATCAACCCTCAGCACCTTCCAACAAACTTGAAAAAAAAGCCATAGAGAAAACATCCGGGCCAGGCGCCTTATCGCCTACGCATAGACTTCACGAATTTTCTAACCCTCCTCAGAAAATCCCTCCTCCAACACTCCGCCTCAGCTCCGAAAATAGAATCAAAGATAGACCATGCCACCCTCGCTCCAGCGTACATTGGTTCTGAATATAACTTTGGATAGAACTGCCAATGTGATGCTGATCTGCCGGCCTGGTGGAAGAAAGGGCCTACCAATCTATCAAGAGAGAGTCAATTGGCATTTTCCTTCTATTTAGAGTGCCACTTGGTGAAAAAAAACTTTCGTGCACTTATACCCCTCTTTTCAACCACAACACTCTAGATTTTTTGTCTCCAGCTCACCTCCTCCATAAGAGTAACATTTCAAGCTCACGAACCACTTTTAACTCTTGGCTAACTCCTCCACTGCTAATGACTCATTTTCTTCGGTCCAACTTCAAGAACCCGTAACTCCCTCAGTAGATTCATTCCTTCTCTCGTATGTTGCAAAGACCGTCCGTATTCCATTTCTTCAATCTACTTTCAAAGCCTTCAGTTTGCTAGCAAGACAAAACTAGGATGCCATGAAAGCGGTAGGACTCCCACCACTGTTTCACCAAGTCCCCCAAAGCCTTCGGACTTAAGCCACATGTTTTCAAAATTTAAAGGTCTGCTGCCTCTCTGAACAACACCCCAATCGAGCATGATCGGAAATGATCTGAGCAAAGACGAGGAGCCTTTTCTGAGAAACACTAGGGAACATAAACTCCCAATCTGGAGAAACGAGGAACCGATCAATCCTGGACCAAACAGGGGGATCTTGGGAATTCGACCAGGTATAAGCACCACCAACAAGGGGAAGATCCATCAGACCCTGCTCGGAAACAAAGTCAGAAAACTCCCTCATAGCTGAGCGATGGCGCGACGCTCCCGACCTTTCACTAGAAAACCGAGTGACGTTAAAATCACCGCCTAAACACCAAGGAAGAATCCAACAGTTAAGCAAGCCAGACAATTCCGCCCATAACAACCTTCTTTCACTGTCTGAGTTGGGACGATACACGCCTGCAAAAGCCCAAGAAGAATGATCATCCATGTTCCTGAAAGAGACAGGTAGGGTATAAACCCCTACTCGAATATCAACCTTCTCCACAACCCTTTTATCCCACATGATCAAGATGCCCCCTGAAGCCCCTCTAGAATCCAAACAACACCAATCTACATGATTACAGCCCCATAGACTTCGCACAATTCTACGAGACATGACATCAAGCTTAGTTTCTTGGAAACAAACAATGTCTACCTTCCAATCTCTAAGCATGTTTCTCACTCTAAGACATTTTTCCCTAGCATTCAACCCCCTCACATTCCACGATAGAATCTTGGGCTTCATAAACAAATCGAGGGAACCCTCTCCTTACCTTTACCACGAGAATGTCCTTCACGGTTGTCCCCGTAGTTGACCTACCACTCCAACTTCTTTACCTCCCTAACCACTTTCGAATCTCGCTTAGAAGGTGAAGCCAACGCCTCGACCCGACGTTCCTCCTCAAGAAAAGTAAGGAGAGCCAAGAGCTGGAGCTGATGATCCTCACACGAAATTCCCACAATAGGTGCAATCTCCATAGCACACCTCACCACCCAATTGGAGTAACCAGATTCTCTCTTGAAAGAGTGTGGAACTGAGCATAGTGGGGCAGTAACATCAAACTCCACCAGTCTCAACGGACTCCCATCTCCTTCCTCTTCCAACCCTTCATTAGCACTCCAGCACACCACAGAAGATGCTAGCCCATCATCCCTGGACGCATTGAGATAAAAACCAGCACCCTGATCTTCCCCACTTGCAAAGATACCCTTCGGCGAAGACTGGGTGCCTAGCTGACCCAACCGCAAGGGAAACAGAGGATCACCGGCATCATCTGGGCTCGCCGGAACAAACCCAGCTCGCCGGACCTCCGAGACAGTCGCCGGAACGAAAGAGGCAGCCTCACCGGTTTCTTCTGACCTAACCGGAGACCCCTCAGAACCAAAGACAGTCTCCGACGACCCACCGGCGTCATCTGGCTTGACCGGAGACATCCCCTCTTTTGCCGGAGCAAGCCTCGAGACCGGAACCATGAACGCCTCCTGCGAAATCTGCTTTTCAGAGCCATCGGCGATATCTGGCCTGACCGGAGACACCGGCAAAGCCCCATCGGCGTCATCTGCCCTGCTCGGAGAACTCCCCGCCTGAGAAAAACCCGCTTGCCGTACGCCCTGGACAGACGCCGGGACGATGGAGACCTCCTGCCCACCTTCGGAAAACCCATCCGACTGGATCTGAGTATCGCCGAGCTCCATAGTCCTCGCCGGAGAAGACCCAGTCGTCGCCGGAATCTGATCCACCTCCGGCGTGAGTTCCGGCGAGATGTTACGCGGATCAGCATATAGCCCAGTACCCCGACCCATACCCGCCTCCGATACCCCTTCCTGAGAACATATGGGCTTTTTAAACAGCTTGGGCTTGGGTTTGACTACCCATTTCTTCCCCCTCTTCCCCCTCTTCTTCCGCCCAGCTCCAGTGGTCTGCGACCCAGGCCCACTTTTTTCTAACCCATCCATCACTGAGAATAAAGCTCGATCCACCTCAGATTTTAAACTCAACAGCTGACTTTTCCACTCCAAAAGAAGATATTTCATCTTTCTTTTTCCCAAAAAATTTGCCGCCTCTACGTTATTATCACCAGATTGGCATGCAGAGTTGTCTCCAACCAGCATGTCCTTCTTGCCGACTACACACGTCTTACCCATAACACCATCAAGAGAGGACTGACATTCCAACGGCACCTTAAAATTACCCAATGGACAAAGCTCAGTAGCCTGATCCACCAGCTTCTTCTGAGATTTCAGAACCGCCGCAAACGACGGCGCACCAGCTTCTGCGGAAACCTTCAACCCACCGGAAAACACAGGTCCAGCTCCATTTCTCTGCCTCACTGTAATTCCAGCCTTCACCTTCACCGGAGACGTCACACTTCCAGAGATTTTCAACACCTTTCCCAGCTCATCAGTGAAGCAGCACCACCCCCGCCCTTCTCTGCCTTCTGGGATTAGGATGAGACCTTTCCGGCCACCCACAACATAGACCGCCAACTCCAAAAACCTGCCGGAATTGTTGCCCCCTTTTCGAAGAATGAACACCTCCGAGCGCTCCCTAAAGGACTTGACGAACTCACTATCTACAGGGGACCATGACACAACCACTACCATAGAAACCAACCATTCAGCACACTGAAAGCTCAAAAACACCACCTTTCCATAGCCTCCACAAAACACCACCTTTCCATTTAATAATATGCCGAACATTTTTTTTCTTAAACAAAAGAAAAAAACCTAAATATGCCAAAACTACAACAACTAAGCTATGCGATTTATTAAATGTGCAACTGACAAAGGAAATTAGCCATAAAGGGAACAATCAAGGCTCCTCTTAGTAGATGTCCTCCAGATAACAACCATGATGAGGAGAGAGAGAGAGAAAGAACCACGCCTGTTAAAAAAATGTCACACAAAAACTATTTCCATAGCAGGAGACAAGGAGTCATTTGTAGACATCCCATGAAGGCAGAACCATTGCATTGTATTTACACACCGTTTATAATGAGCGCATTTATACTTCTTGTAGCATTTGAGCTTAAGTTTTTCCTTTTAGAAAGGCCACCTTAAAGAATTCACGAATTGCATTTCGAAATTTAGTGCTTTTTTTTTTCTTTACCGTGCCATCATTGCAGAGGATGGAATTGTGCCACCAGGTGCTGCAGAAAGCACAGAAGTGAATCTATTTCTATAAAACATCCAAGCATAATACCCATAAACAATAAGGAAGGCACCATAAACGAGGCTTACATGGAAGTACCGCTGGTTGTTTCATCACCACGGTCCTGCGAACCTTTAGAGAAGTTTCTTTGTCCTGCCGATGCAAACCCTGTTCAAGTAAACCAGAAGCATTAAGTAATCATAAAGGAGTAATAGATGCACAACAGTCAAGTACAAATATGTAAGTACAAGTAATAAGGGGAAGACATAAATCTCCAAGGCCAAACAGAACAAAAAAAAAAAAAAAAACCAAATCTCCAAGGCCAAAGTTTACGGAAGCATCCAATATTTCTGAATTTATGAGTGCTAATATCCCTTTGAGACCACAAACACGAAAGGGGAAGAAAAGGTGAGGCAAAAATCTCACTTTATAGCTGGCCAAACTCTTAATACCATAACAACATCTCCAAATGTTTCAGGTACCAATAGGACACTAACAATTCCAATGATGATGAGAATCGATACGAGAAATTATTTGATACCGCCTTCTTTTCCTTTCTCTTCAATATCTTTATGTGGCACTTTTTGATGTAGTGCATCAAATGATATCGGGAATGCCTAGAGCACAACTGTTCTTGGACCTCCCGATTCGCACTCAGCCAGTCAGAAATTTCTTTAGACTTCACCACCTCGTTTTGATTCAGTTCTCTGTGCAAAGGACATAAAATTAAAATTATTCCAAGTTCTTAAAATATTTAAATTAATTTCGTTAATTATAACCCTAAGCATACATATAATTCAAAATCTGATAAATAAACGGCTCGAAATTAAAAGAAATAGTAAAAATAGTGGTACCTGAATGGGAAGTCTCATGCAATTCTGGATGGAAATGAGCCTCTGGCAGAGATCTGAGCGAGGCATGGATTTGATTCCTTCGGGAAGAGAGCCGTGGTTGGAGTCGATCCAGGCTTCGACCTCGTCCAAGGAGACCGCTTTGGCCTTGGGGAACGAGCAGAGCCAAGCGCGAGCCGTGGTCTCCCATTCCTGGGACTGCTGGTCGCTCTGGTCGTTAGGATTTTGATCGGTGAGCGAAGGCCCCTGCTCTTCCTCTAGGCTTTTGTTCGGTGGAGTTGGACATTGTTTGTAGTTTGTGCCGCGAAAAAAGAAGATCGTTTTTACAATGGCTTTTTTAAAAAAATTATAAGAATAAAAAAAATATACTGAGACTTATTGCGTCGAAAGTCATCGCATTAACGCATTCTATTTTAATACTTACGTTTGTTAGATCGACATCGACATGGATTAGCTTTCAACTTCTGAAGGTCCCCACCGACAGCACCACCTGGTCATTTTGATGGCATATGTTTCAAATAGGGGTGTCAAGCGAGTAGTTATTAACTACTTAATAATCGCTAACGGTATGATTATTTTTGTAGGTGATTTGAAAAATTTGCTAACCGTTTAAAGTGGGGCGGTTAGTAATTTTAGAGATATGCCAAAATGGTTAATAACTGCTAATAGCCTATTCTTATATATATTATATAACATATAACATATATATATATAAAAAATTTGATCTTTATTCATAAAAAATTCTTGAGCTTTGTTATATTTTGAAACTTTCTAATTATTTTAAAAAAAAAAAGCCCAAACTCATTTAAAATAAGCCAAAAGAAGAAGCTTAAAGAATGCTCAAAACACTAAAATATGCTCAAAATATTTAGTATTTTGGGCTTTTTGTGGGTGACCGATCCACCTTAAGGGTTATGGGGATGATTCAGACACTCTCAGACTGGCCGTAGGAGGGGTTGAGACCACCCCCAGGCCAAATGAAGGTGGCCGAGCCACCCTCAAGTCCCTTAGGGGTGGTTTGACCACCCCCAGACCGGCATTGGGGTGGCCAGCCACCCCCATTTTGGCCTAATTACCTCCATTGACCAGGGGTGGCAAGCCACCCCATGGGCTCAAAGGAGTGGCTCGAGTCACCCCTTGCCCTTTTTTTTAATTTTAATTTTAAGTTTTAGATTTTTTTAATATTCTATATTTTTAATTTTTAGAAAATATATATAGTAACACGTTATAAGTTTTGGTTCAAACACGTGAATTCCCGTTAAAAATTTTGTCGGAACATTGGTGGAAGTACCGTGTATATCTTTACCCATTAGCAATATATCATCTACAATACAAAATGAAATCTAAATGAAAAAAATAAAATAAAAAAAGTTAAAATTCAAGTACTAAAAAAAAAAATATTTAACCTTTTTTTAAAATAGTAATTATGCTGAAACTGCTTTGAATCGACGAAGACCGTTAACTATCCAAGCGTGCAAAGGTGAGGCTATCTCTTATCTCTTTAAGACAAGTCCAGACTCCATGAGTATCGAATGAACCAAGCAAACAAAATAAAGCTACTTTGGGGTCAGCCACGTGAATGACGCGTGGCAATAAACATTAGGATTGGCGCAGCACACATCAATTAATGCTTGAAGCCTTGAAAAAAGCTTATAAAAAAACAAAATTAATGCTCGAAGAAGATAGGGAATATTGGACAGAAATTTTCTCAGAACCATTCCTTTAACCCAATATAATAAATGTTATGTGTTCTTTTAACATGCACCTCACATTGTTTTTTAAAAAAAAAATAGAATTAACAGAATCTTTTCTCCATTAGTCGTTAGATCATCTCTTTTAACGTCTAAAATTTATTCTCTATGTAGTTGGAAAAGTCCAAGAGTGTTCATCTCCTTTTTCTTTCTTTAACACAGAGCCAACCAAGACATGTCTCTCTAATTTCTTTGTTTGAGAGTCTAGTTTTTGTGAAAACAAAGCGACTACTTCGAAGGAATCTCATAGTAGTAGACGAATTGTTCAAATAAACCTCCCGTGACTTGCTCTCTAACCGTTCCTTAACCCCATAAGACCTGGTATTTTACCAGAGAGAGATGTGTTTAGGAGAGATAAAGAGAGATGTGTTTGAGACATAACGCCTATTAAAGAGTGATTCTTTGGGTCTTTGGGGTCATCTTCCTCGTTTGGATGGTTGTTCCAAAGCAACAAAGCGTTCGAGGCATAGATCTCTGATGTTCTTGAAGGCTTGTCCAAACTACGTTTTTTGTTGTTGATGTCATTGATATCTTGGTTTCTAGACACATACCAGGGGCCATTAAACCACTGGTCCCAGACCATTAAGTATACAATGACAACACATGGAAGCCAGCAGACTGCTGACTAGATCAAGCCCTTTTGAATAACGCATGGCAAACCTTAATTGGGTCAATATTTGCGGCTCTCGACTCACGTATATCTCAATTAACAAATCAATGAATTAACAAATTTTGGAAATCTTGCCCTCAAGCCAACCGTGATTCGTGTCTATAGTTCATTTATTTACTATTAATGTTATATATTGTATTTTTATTTTATAATTATCTTGTGATATTAATATGACAATTTCAACAAATCGTTAAATTTTTCCTTTTCCTTCAATAATTTTCTTTGCCTTCCAGTTAAATAACACAAAGCTTCTGAACACGAAAGGCAAGTTTTGTGAAGATTTTTTTGAAATGAGTATTGCTATAAATTACATTTTTATTTCACAACTATATCATAATATAGATGTGATAGTTTCAACTAACTCTTGAATTTTTTTCATAATAATGTTAATGTGAAATAGCTGTAGGATAAAAATGTAATATATAACATTACTCTTATCATAATAAGACTATAAGAACCAATTGGAAGTTTTGTTTCAAGGTCCACAATTAAAACATGAGTTGATGAAGATTTTTTTTTTAAAAAAAATGTAATTTATAGCAATAAAATAACATGAAATAACATTTAATTTGCTTAGGAAAAAAAAAAAAAAAAAAAAAAGAAGATTTTAAATCTAAAACTTCCATCTAATTTTCTTTCAAATAAATAGCAAAAATAACATGAAATACTACTATGTCATTCACATCAATAATTTTTTTTTTTTAAAAAATGAGGTTGTGAGCCACCCCTCTATTGTGGGTGGCCACGAGGGATCCGGATCCCCGGCAATTTCCTAAAAATTGCCGGGTGATTTTTTTTTAACTCTAAGCCATTAGATGAATCTAATGGCCTAGAACATGCCACTCGTCAAAAAATAATAATAAAATAATAGATAAAATAAAAGTCAAAAAAAGGAAAGAGAAGGGTGGGGGTAGCTGCCGGCCACTCTTTGTGGGTGGCTACCGGTAGCCACCCGGCTCCTCTAGGGTGGCCGCGGACCACCCAGAGGAGGCCGAATCTGGATTCGGGGTGGCTGCCGGCCACCTCAGAAGTGGCTCGTAGCAAACCTGACCACCCAGAGGTGGTCGGGAGCCACCTCAAAGGTGGCCGGCAACCACATCTGGGCCAGCTCGCGGCCACCCCGAATCCGGATGAAGCGGATTCGGCTCCTCTGGGTGGCCCAGATCCGCTTCTGGGATGGCCGGATCCGGCCACACAGAGGAGGTCGGGTGGCCGCGAGCCACCTCAGAGGTGGCTGGCGACCACATCTGGGGCGGCTCGCAACACCCCGAATCCGGATGAAGTGGATCCAGCCTCCTCTGGGTGGCCTGGATCCGCTTCTAGGGTAGCCGAATTCGGATCCGGTCTCCTTTAGGGTGACCTCCGACCACCCCAGAGGAGCCCGGGTGGCTACCGATAGCCACCCCCACCCTTCTTTTTTTTTTTTTTTTAACTTTCATTTTTCTCTATTATTTTATTATTATTTTTTTACAAGTGGCATGTTCTAGGCCATTAGATTCATCTAATGGTTTAGATTTTTAAAAAAACCACCCCGACAATTTTTAGGAAATTGCCGGGGATCCGGATCCGGCCACGAGCCACCCCCTTTGACCGGGGTGCCTATTCCCAACAGAGAGCTTTATATATATATATATGTTTTTTACTTTTTAAATTTCTTAACAAGGACTTAATATTTTAATGTCATTTTTGTTATTTATTTGAAAAAAAAAAATGCCAAAATCTTAAATTTAAAATATTCGTAAACAGATCTTAATTTTATAAAATTAAAAAATAGAATCTTAAAAGGAAAATTGCATAAAGTAGAGGAGGATCCTATAATATTTTACCTAATTAGTAAGTTGAGTTTCAAATCAATTCTACCCGCAAAAAAAAAAAAATTGCTGATAGTAAAGAATAGTTGTAGTGCTCCAAGCATCACTCTTTTCTCATCACATGCAATCATCATGCCTACGGCTTCATTATAAAACATTAGCATTTTTTTTTTTGTTTATTTTTGTTTTTGAGTTGTGCTAGAGACATTACAACTTTTACTATAAATTCATATAGAATAAAACGATGATGATGGTAATAGTTATGCAAAATTATATTACCTGGAAAAAAAATTAAAACAAAAGATGCATAGAAATTCTGAATCAAAGTTTTATACTTCATGAGCCTGCACATCAGAAAATGGTAGATTAATTTTCAAAAGCCATGACTTTTGAGGTGCCCTGGACAGAACATCTTGGGTCGTCAATGAGGAAAGATCATCGTTAGAAAAGGGGAATCAACATGGTCTTTCTGAGTTTGCATACATCCGTGAGCAGATATTCGTTGTTTCAAGATTTCTCGTTAGTTTTCATCTTAGACCAAATCTTCATTTGCTTTGAGAAAATTGGAGAAAGCAGCTTCTCAAACTCCACCAAACTGAAACCCAATTAACATATATAATTAGTAACCACACTGCATAAGCAACCTACATCTCTTATTGGCGATAGGCTTTCTTTCTTTTCATCAAACACACTTCACCATCTTTAGATAAATTGCTTGAAGTACTTTCTGCAGAATTAGATAGAAAAAAGAGGGGGAACCCACGCACAAGCATTTACAAGAAGATCTTAGAAATCTCAATGTTTGAAGACAGAATATTTGCCACTGTATAAACAACTAATCCTTTCAAAAGGGAAAAAGAGGTTAGACTGTTACAAATTGTCTCACTCTTTCACGAATTGCAGCTGTCACAGAGTTTGACATGGCCATATTCAACCTCCAATCCCAGTCCTGCACTATCAAATCTACTTGGTTCAACGTCAAAAAAGACACAACCATATCCAATCAAACGCACGACTGATGCATCTTCGGTGATTTTCTACATGAGCCTGCACATCAGAAAATGGTGGATTAATTTTCAAAAGCCACGCCTTATGAGGTGCCTTGGATAGAACGTAACGGCCCGTTTAACAACCATCTTCCCTTTATTTTCACTTTTCAAAATAAAAAAAATCGACATCTTTAGAAACTATTACCAAACAACTTTTTTCACTTTTTTTTTACAAAAAATTCAACACTTATTTTTATTTTGTATCACATCAATCACTTTTTATTACTATTCAAACAAAAAAGTCTAGAACAATACATTTTACCAAACAACCCAGTTACATCTTCTATCATCAATCAAAAAAGATCATTGTTAGAAAAAGGGGATTAAGCATGCTTCATAAGCAGCCTACATCTAGCAATATGTAACATAAGAATCACAAAATATAGTAAAAACACGAGGGTCAAACAACTACTATCCAATACTCAAAAGAATCTCAATCATCTATCTTAGCCTTTCCTTTTCCTTTTTCTTTTTCTACATAGCCAATCAATAGGCATATATATAAATATTCCTTAAAATCAAATGAAGTAGCTCGAAAATAGTTTGAAACACGTCATAATTTAGACAACACATATTTACCTGAATTTTCACCAGATTTTCTTCGCAAATCAATGGATATAATTACAACCACAAACATGAAATTTAATCACGGTCTCTATGAATTAAAATGAACAAACACAAACAGAAAAGGAGCTATATATATATACCTCCGAGAGCGAAGCTCAAATGTGATCTGCGAACCTCTGTTTCCGATTCGAGAGCAGTTGAAGCGTCGACGTATAATTAAGGGCGAGTGAAGCCCTCCGGCCATGAGCGATCTCTCCTCCATGCGGGGACTTCAAAAGCCCTCCGTTGACTATAAAAGAAAGACGAGTTTTACAAAAGTCTTGTTGTTGAGTTATATATAAAACAATAAAACATGGTGGTTAAAGGTTACAGATGTCAGAATATTCTTTCTTTCGGTGGATACCATAGGTGGGCTTCTTGAATATCCAGTATCCACTAACCTCTTCCAGGTTTGGGCTACAATAATTCAAGGTTGAAGGCGGCCCACCGTACTACGATGGGCTCAACCTCACAAAATCGAACTCCTCTTTTCGTTTGATGACCCTGATTTAACCTTGGCTCCGATTTTTGAGGAAAACATTTTTGTAATTTGCTGTTTTTTTTTAATAATATCTTTTTAAACAGTGATTAACGACTCTTGCCCCCATTTCCTTTCTGAATGAAAACACTTTCATTAGATTCAACACAATGAAAATACAGGAACTAAATTCACGCTGCAATCGAAAGGATGCATAACAAAAACCAAGGAAAATACATGAAAATGAAAATGCATGTTACGTAACAAAAACCAAACTATCAGGATTCGCTCTTTGTCTAATTTATAATTGGAGCTCCAAGAATCTGAATACATTGTTTGCGAGAGACTCCAATCATGAAGACCTTTGTCCCAGCTTAGATTCTTCTTTTCGCATGCAACAGAGTACTTTTAGTAACTTAACGCTTTATCTCCACTTCCATTTACTTTTAGCACGCTTTATCTACACTTCCATTTACTTTTAGCTACTTACCACATAGCTACCACATAGCTACTATTTCATTTAGTTTTAGTATTTACTTTTAGCTACTATTTGAGATCCCTTCTGTCCACAATGTAGTAGCAAAGTCCACCTGCTGTAAATTTCACCGACTTTCACCGGTACGCTTAATCTTGGAAGATTGTGCGGTATTATAAAGCTTTAGACTTGTTTGTGATTAATTGATGTGGGACTGAGGACTCGAAGGACTACGCTCAGATCTTAACCTTTCAAAATTAGTACATGTTATGTTTTTTTTTTTTTTGTGAATTTTTGGAGGTGCATCAATTTTAAAAGCCAACTATCATATATGTGTTAAAAAAAAAATTCATGAAAGAGTTTGTAAAATACAATGAGAGGACAAATCCTCCCTAACTTTAATGTTTTTTTATTGGATCAGCCACCGCATCCACATATGACATAAAGTTGAGAACACAAACTATAAAAAGAGTAAAAGAGTGGTATACCTTTTATTACAAAGTCGCTTACAAATTTATGTGATAATTTATATTTGATGAAATAATTATAATAGCTAATTTATTAATCATATACTCTTAATTATTTTACTATATGGTTTCAAAAAAAAAAAAAAAAGTATACATATCTCTCTCAAATTATCATCTCATTGTTAATGTCCCTCTCAAAATTGCCAATTGTGTTAAAGTCCCTCCGGCCAACAAAATGACAAAAATGATCTTAAAATTTTTTTAATAAGACAAAAATATCCGTATAAATTTGAAAAAAATAAAATAAAATTGAAGGTGGTTCGGCCTACCTGAAAATTATTTTTTTTTAAAAAAAAATCTAAAATAACAATTTTTAAAAAAAAAAGAAAGAAAAAAGAAAAAGATAAAACGATCATTTTTTTTAGATTTTTTTTATAATTCTTAATTTTCTTTCATTATTTTTTTAAATTCTTATTTTATTTTTTCTATATATAATTTTAAGAATTTTTAACTTTATGAAGGGTATTTTTGTCATTAAGGGGGACATGATATTTTTTGTTTTTTGGTAGTTTAAAGAGGGCTATTGACACAATGGTAGTTTTGAAAAACATTGACAATGGTGATTCTCTTCTTTTTT
>FXXK01000214.1:753384-807857 GCA_900184695.1 Betula pendula | reverse complement strand
CTAAAAATAGGACCATAAAAAAGATAGTCTGTGTTATCATTATCAGCGGAAGTAAAATACTATTAATATTGGACCATCGAGTGAGCCAAGTGGGTAATGGTTATCACAGTGACACGTCCTTTATAGAAGTTATCCGACGAGATCATGACCTTAGGAATGATGAAATAATAATTTTTGATGAATATGACATGAATTGTCACAATGACGGCACCGAAACATTAAATATAAATGAGTAATCATTAAATGATAAACTATTAAAATGTGCCAAAAGAATCTGTATAAATAGATTACTTAAATTGTCATCACTACCTTTTTATCACATTCAGCCTAATTAATGTGTAAAATATCCTTGGCGTATAACTTATCTACATTGAATACGCGACCATTTTAAGTGTTTGAGCAGGAGTAATTCCCACAAAACAATTTAAAGAGATGTTTATGAGAAGTGCGCTGCGAGAGGATTTAAGAGTATGAAGCAAGAATGATATACCACACTAACTCTTAAATGCCAGTAAGTGAGAAGAGACAACACCTAAAACGACGAACACGCTCGCGACAGAACCAGGGCGAACAAAATCAACGTTATTACCTCTAACATAAGCGCACTGCCCAAATATGAAACTACTACCGGAGATTCTGCTCTTAACGACGATTTATGGATACACCGAGTATACCCCTTGAACATTATGGACCTGAAACCATCTCGCATCGAGAAGTATGCGCGCGTATGACTCTAAGGAGAGGGCGCGCCAGAACGACCTCACATGGCAACGAGGACAGGGGGAGCTTAACAGGATTCGTAGCCTGGTACATAGAGATGTACCCTACTGAGTACACGTCGGACTCTGCCAACTAGAGAGACTGAAGCGCAAAACTCATCATCTACCATCCACAACACATCAGCACACGAGCTATTCAAACATATAGAAACTGCATATACAAACATAAAATGCACAAAATACAGCGCGAACGACATGGGCAAGTATAGATATCATATAATACGAATATTAGATGAGATAGAAACAAGTCAACGTTTGACACACTTATATGATCAAATCCATTTGAACGAAACTTTAATTTAATTAGCAGATATAAGAATGAGAACTTACATAATCAACAAAGAAATATGAATCATTTTTCTAGATGACCACGAGAGCGGAAGAGCTCGATGATACAGATAGGATAACTGCCTACTAGGTGAGTCTACGACAGTAGTATTTGG
The DNA here is from genome assembly GCA_900184695.1 of Betula pendula. NCBI lineage: Eukaryota > Viridiplantae > Streptophyta > Magnoliopsida > Fagales > Betulaceae > Betula > Betula pendula. The sequence goes on along the minus strand of FXXK01000214.1, from coordinate 806,635 downwards.
CATCCTTAATCCGCCGTAAGGAGGGAAAGAATAGAGTCTCTGGTACATATCACTCAAATCATTCAAAACCAAGTACAATCCACAACCTGCCGCTATTGGGCAGTTGCATAAATAGAAGTCACATACATCATTGCAGAATTGCAAGATACGCAATCAGAACACAGTCCTATGGAGTAATAAATGATATGGAGGATAAAAAAAACGCGTTCGACCAACAATTGTACGCAAATGGATACTAATAATTAGCCCACACACCAACAAAAAAACTTCCTCCTACAGGTTACACTTAGTGTAATTTTGCTACAAGGAGAGAGATTTTCCAAAAATTGTAGTAAATTTCTGTAAGAACTCGATAAGTAGGCGCATAAACAAACGATAAAAAGGAATCGGACACGAAGAGAGAAAAACCGCTAGTCTTAGATGATTAACATCGTCATAGAACAAGACAAGATCTTGTAATTCGCATTAATATCGCAAAGAATAAAGTACGATCGAAATTTTAAAGAAGTGCAAGAATCGAATAATGCATTAGTACGATGTATTATTTACTTCTTCACGCATTCTAACGCTCTTTTAGGCATAGGCGGAAACATATATGCCTGAGAAAATGCATCTTAAGAAACTTGATCTGAGAAGTAGACCGAAAAAGTAGTATAGAGGAATCTACCTTGGGGAAATGATAAAGGTAAGTTTGTACCTCACTTAATGCCAGAATACGTCTAGATTTATGAAGAGCGTTATTTTATTATTATTATTTTTGTATCTACCAAGATAATCAACATATTAACATTACATAAGGTTTATACGAAAATGCAGAGAAGCCAAGTCAAGCGTGGATCAAGAGCATCGCACAGTTGCCATGAGATGGTACGTATAAAACTCAGGACAATTAATAAAAAACGATTCACCAAGATCGTACGTACTTAATTAGATCATAAACGTTGTATGATAATGTCAGTGATATTGCAGGAGAACCCCGAACGATGCGATATTTTCGGCCTAGCATACACCAAAGAGGGACTCCTGAGTCCAATGATTACTAAGCAAGGCTATATGTGCTAAGTACTGTACTATTAACCGAGAATGATTATGGTACGTATATCTTCATGCAGATTTTATGTTCAATTCAATTATATTTATTGGTGTGCAGACCCAGATAAAGCAATTATGACTACTCAATCACCAAGCGAACGAGTAATGTTCCAGGGGGTCAATATATTGGGTCGCCAAATGATGCGTCGGCGAGTCTACGAAAAAACATTCAGGCGTGTACGTGGGGTGGGTTTAGGCGTGCATCCTGCAAATCCACCTCCACAACTCTGGGACAAAGATCTGTCTCAGGCGCCTACTGCAGGGAACACAATGGCATTGATAGGAAGTTTAAAGATTTGACAATCGCAGAACGTTAAACTCAAGCGCTAAGAGCAAGATAGCAAACCCTCAAAAGTATGGTACATGCTTGGAGGGAAAACAACTTCCATGGGAAACCACCAAGAAGCGTAATGTTTTGTATGGTTTCGTTTTCATTAATAGTTATTAAGTGAAAAGAGTCATAAGTTAAACAATATTAATTAAATACAGTTTAATGAAAGAGACGTGTGGATGTACAAAGTGCAGGTGATCACCTTTTAGTTGTAGAAGATCCTGACAATGAGGCATGACAAGGTAGCGTGTGAAATGAATGACTACGTAAGTCTTGTTTAGTTAGTATAGACTTCAACTTAATTTACAATTACAAATGTTTGACGGACAATGGAAATGAGTATATCAAATGATTGCGAGTATTATTTGTTGTTTGTTTACATATATTGTGAAACTGATTGTAAGTGGTAGCCTTTTGTCTAAATGCTTGAGTGATATATTTCTTTTGGTGGGTGAAAAAAACTTAGTGTCGAAGATGATTAGTTTTTTAGACGATTGTGATGGGTTGCAGGCTGGTTTTTGTAATTCCATAGTTTTATGTCTTTTTGTTATTATCGGATATGGTACTAGTAGTGTGTTTTTTTGGCTGGGACATATTAGAGGTTGTGCAAATGGTAAAAGTGATGCTTATTGAATGTTAACTCTCTCTGATTGAAGTTTCAATACACACATTATATGAAGACAAGTTAGTTTTAGTTTCAAATGTTTGGTGCTTTTTAATTCGATCTTCATGTTGGTTTTATTGTTATTTTATTTAATTTGGAGTATGAAATTATTCTCATCTTATGGTGATTGAAATGGTTTGGAAAAGGAATTGCCCAATTCGTTATTTGATTGGCTTGAAGGAAAAAGTAAATAAGAAAACTTTCACTGTATAGTTTTCAGATATGTGTTCTTCCTGATTTGATTCAATTTATTTAAGGTAGCTATAGAAAATCTATTAGGTGGGTATATAACAATATTTCTTGGGAAAATGCTTAACATATTCATTTAAATTCAAACTAGCTTTTTCATGTCTTGTCTTAATTAACATATTATGTCGTTTGTGCATTGCTATTTGTAATATATTATAAGAGTTTGATGGACAAGTAATATGAATATTTGTTGATTATGATTATTGTACATGCGCAGACTAACTTGTTTGATTCAAAAGCCTCAAAAGGAGCAACCGAAGATGACTTACTTGAGGAGGTTCTTCAAGACATTTAATATTTTGTTTCGGTTTATGAAGTGAATTTTTAGACTATGAATTATGTATTTTGGATTTGAATTATGTAATTTGGATTTGGATTATGTAATAGGTAAATAGAATTACGTATGTATGTGAATTTGAATTATGTTGGATTTTAGATAGAATGTTGTTGTGAAGAATTGTATGTTGGATTTTGTATTTGAATTGTGCAGGTTTTGTGTATGGATATTGAAATTAGCAGGTTTTGTATTTGTATATGGATATTGAAATTATTAATAGTAATATTAAAAAAAAAAAAATTATTAATCCTGGACAGTTTGGGGCAAAACCGTCCAGGATTCTTGGACGGTTTGGATTAAAACCGTCTAGAAATAATCCAAACTGTTCCAGCGGATCATTTCCAGACGGTTTGGATAAACTGTCTAGATTCCTGGGCGGTTTGGTCAAAACCGTCAGAAATGAAGTTCTCGACGCCTACTTTTTGACAGTTTTACCGTCCAGAAAAAACGTCATAATTTCTTATGGACTGTGTTTTTAGCCAATTCTGGACGGTTTTTAACCGTCAGAACTGGCTAATTTTTTTTTTTAGTGATATCAATATTTTTACGTAAATAAATTTCCTTACGGATGCATGCAAAAATTATTGAATACTTTGGATGGTAGAATGTTCACTTTCAATCTGTGTAAAAACGCATTTAATACTTTATCAGTAAAAGAATTTACTTAGAAGTTTTGCCTCAACCTTTGCTAACATTTACATGGGATCATGTGCCGTCTACAACACACTATACTCATTAATTAGATTTTCTTTCTTTGAAAACTCTAGTACACTATTTTCATTTCTACATTGTCTCGTTCAAATAGCCTGGGACCGAGCATCGATCAAGAAATTTTGTAACTATCCTGTCTGAACAACCTGAGACTAAGCATCAAACGAAACATTTTGTTACTATATTGTTCGAACGAACCCTTGTCTCGTTCAAACGAGAATTTCCAGTCTCGAAATTTTTAACGTAAAAATCATCCTGAACCCAAATTTTCTCGATCTTTGCCAATCTCTTCTTCCATATCATATAACAAAAATCAACCAAACATGAAATCCAAACTACCCCAAAATTTACTTATTTAAATTAAATTTTTATTTCTCAATTAATTTGTTGTTTATAAATTCTAATAAAACCTAAGCTATGTAACCTCTATCATAATAAGCATTTAATTTATAAAATTCAATCATTACCTAAGAAAATGGAAAAGAATGAGCAGAACCATTACCTTACTGAGTTGTTCAACAATATTTCTTTCTCACTAATTTCCCCAAGTGTTTTCCACTTTCTCACACTATCAATTTCTTAAGAATTTTTCTCGAGATACTAAAAGGTTAAGGGAAGAAAAAAATGTAAATCTTTCGACTTCTAAAATTGGCTATTTATAAAATTTTCCAAGCTCGTTCATACAAGATCTTGTCTTGTTCGAATGAGATGTGGGAATCATCTAAGACTAGCGGTTTCTCCTTCTGACACGTGTCCGATTTAGATAAGCCTCATTCTCGTTCAAACATGATCATTTAATTTGTTAGCCATTAAGAAATCCTTTTGTGCATAACACGTGGCGGTGATGAGGCAAATTTTAGACATGTGGCACTAACATGTTGTCGAACGCGATTTGTTTACATGCCACCAAACATGATTTTTCTAGTGTGGCATGGCGCATGATTTGACAAGTGGCATTTTATGCAACTTTTGCCCAACATGTGGCTTGTTCGGATAACACCTATTTCATTTGAATGAAAATCTTTTCTTAGCCATTAAAAAAGTCTGACATGTGGCTCATTCGAACGAGCCTCGATCTCGTTCGAACATGATTATTTCTTTGTTATTAAGAAATCCTTCTATGCAAAGCTCGTTCAAATGACTTGCATTATGTTCAAACGCCATTTCTCTCATCCGAACATAATTTATATTTTATTTTTAAATTTCTAATTACTTCGTGCGTGTGGCAGAAGATTGAGCTTAACTTTTGCTATAAGTATCAGAATCGGACATATGACCCAAATTCGAAAAGCTCTGTTCGACATGCACGTTATGGTCTCCAAGCTATATTCGATGCAAGCTGTTTTCAGGTCCAAAATCTACCGTTTTCAACTCCAAATCCCTATTTTATTTTATTTCCAGCCACTCTTTAAGAGATACTTGTTTTCTTTTGGACGGCGCCTAGGGTTCTCTTTTTCCTTAATCATAAATATTTCTCTTCTCCTAAACTTCCATCCATCCTAAACCTTAAATTTATACTCACTATCATAATTATACGCATATACCTTGTAATATATATATATATATATATATTACAAGGTCCATTCGGGACAAATTCGTACCTGACATACCACTTGGTAATGGCCAATATTTAACTTTAGAAACAACATATAGTACATGTTTAGTATATAGAGTCACGATTTTTTTCTGTTAATAAAAATTAAATTTAAATTTTGAGTCATTTGAATCATTAAGGGTAGCTTAGTAATTGCATCAATTTCTCGAAAAAACTATTCTCTTTTATATATATTGTAAAAATATAGATATGAGTAAAATAAAATAAAAAATAAACAGCCTGCGAACGATTTCATCCGCGTGAGCTTCGCACATGCGAGGACGACAAGGCCCAACTAAATTGCCGCAGCCTTGGGCTTTATTAATTGGTGAAATCTGAGCTTAGGTTTAAATATTAGACCACTAACCATTAACAGATGTACTAGAAACGGGCTAATCACAAAAACATCCAGCAATCAGTATCCAAGGGATTAGCCTCTCTTACATTTTGGGCCAATTAACTACGCTCTCTCTTCTGAGTCAGGAGATAGTTTCGATTTAAAAACTCGTTATTTGAAAAAAACAAAAAACAAAAATTAAAAAAGAAAAAGGCTATGAGTTTTTTTTAAAAAAAAATGACGGAGAACCTTCTAAGAGAGTGTTATATGGCAAACTCCAGACTCGTATAAAGTGTCTCTTTCACACAAATTGAATAAGACTTCAATTTCATTAGCAGACATAACTCAACAAAATTATATATAATGAGATGTCACCAATACTTACACCCTTACCACTAATTGGCTGATAGGTAGTGTTTTGAGGCCTTTTTTTGTTATGGTTGGCCGTTTATTTTTAAATTTGTATTTGTTATGCTCATCCAAAAACAATATAAAAAATAAAAACTAATAGCTATGAAGGGTCTAGAACCGGGGGAACTATCCTATTACGAAGCCCAATAAAATGAAAAAGTCAGAAAAAAAATAATAATAAAAGAAAAATAAAAGCAAGTATGGCCTTTCAAGAGGCAGGCCTTTCCAAAAATAGGCATGCTAGCTGGAAGGCTGTTTCATTGAAGAAAGAACTCGCCCGACATCGATCATCTCAGTATTAGAAGCTTGAATCGACAGCCCCTTGGTTGAAAGAGAGTGACCTTCCACATTTTTGTGATTGAAAGACGATAATTAAAGGAGTGATTGGTGCGATTCGTGGCCCCTTTCGGCTTTCCACAGTCACGAGTCCTCGCCGCTTCATGAGTGCTATATATCTCACGCTCAATGTATTGTCTTTCTTGCACATTTGACTTTCCATATTGTGCCTTATCAAACCGGCAAAAGTTAAGGAAAAAACCAAATTAATACTATCAACACGTACAGAAGCACAAAGGACCAGTTTGTAGCCTTATTCGGGTCAAAAGTGTAAAGCTCAAAATCACTTTTTTATTTCAGAATTATCCCACAAACCCTAAGCCACTATAAAAAGTTATCTATAGGGAAATTACTCATCACTTTCACTCTCAAATATAGTTTTAAAACTGTCTAGCATGCATATCCTTTTTAGTGTTTGTTCGTTTACAGTATTAATTTCATTTTTATTTACCCAATTGACAATGGGGACCTTGGTATCCTATCTCTGTGTTGTCCCTTTAACTGCAACGCACTAATATGACAAGTAAAATTTGAAATAGGGTACAATTAAGACACCATTTAATAATAGATTCTGGGTTGATGGACATGCATAAAGTCCAAATTCACATGCTACCCATGCATGCATGGATGATCTTTAAATGTCAACAGTATATTGTAGATAGGGAAACAAACATATATATAATGTCCAATTTAACTAATTGACAGCTGAAAAAAGGTTCAAAACAATGAAGAGTGGCTAATGCTGCAGTGCTAGAGCTGATATAGTAGACATTAATTATTGTATAACGCGCCATTATTAGGGACAATAATATGTTTAGCAATGTTTTTGAAAGTGGCCAAAAAAAAAAGGGTCTGGTGACAGCCTTTTAATTACTTTTGCAAATCCCAACATATGCATGCAGGTTTTACAGTTAAAAGAGATGAAACCTAGTCTTCCTATGTGGCTAAACCCTAGGGGAGATCGGGAACAGGCTCTGGTTGTTAGAACTTACACGACATAGATACAAGACTTTCTGCTTTATTACGCACTTCATTCACGTAAAAAAAAAAAGAAAAAAGCAGGGCATCTGTGAAACCATTCTCAGTTGTAACCTTTGGAAGGAACATCTAACACAGCGGATAAAAAGATAAGTGAGCTGGTCGGTCTGGGTGAAAAAGGAAGTAGCCGGCCTAGACGGGGGGGTCTAGGCCCTAGGGTACTCTTTGAAGTAGCTAGGGCCTCAGATGCCATTTACTTGTCACTGTGTTTCCATGTCTCTAATGGTTTGAGAAATTTAAGAGATCGGTGATTGAGAGAAAAAAGAAAAAAGAAAGTGAGGATTATTCATATATATATATATATATATAGGTATTACGGTCCAGCTGCATGCACGGTTGCAGCCTAACCCTAAAAAGTGAAGCAGTAGCTAATTTATGGTATGTGAGTATGCTACTCTTGCAATTCTTTTTTCTTTTTCTTTTTTTTTGGCATAATCTGATGTACGTCATGTTTTATTGATGCCATTGATTTTTCCGTCTTTAATTTGATGTATAATCCCAACAACTGTTTTCAGGCCATGATCCCTTTTTCACGTGCAATTAATTAAGTCCCATGTTGGCCTTGATTTAAGCTTAGCTTATCCTTTCAATTAATTAGGGACGTAGCTTGCATCGTGGCTAATGTACGTACGTAGCCTCTAACATCTATGTAGCAGAAAAATGGTTTGGGAGTTGATTCCTTATTACCCATGTAAGATGCACATGGATTAATGGACAATTTTGGGCTTTGAGGTGCGAGCCACGTGGGCTTACTAGCCTATTATCCAATAGTTATCCCATAATTCTCTTATGATAAAGAGTCTTATCGGACCTGGCAATTGGGCAAAGGAAATTTATTTGAATTAATGAACATTTGGATTTGTGCTGATTGTGCGTTGAGGTGTTTTGCTAGAGAAATATTAGGCATTTATTATCATTATTCTCTCATTCTCTCAATTCTCACAATTATTATTAAATTTATATATCTCACACATAAAATTTACATAAATTAATAAATTCAATGGTGATTATTAATTGAGAGGATGATGATAAATGGCCTAACATTTTTTTTTTTTTGCTATTACTCCTATTAAATGCGAAGACGTGGGATTGATACCCATCGTGTCATTTGAAGCTTTTTGGGGTTCCTCACGAACGCTATGTTAAAATATTTGATTTGACGGTTGTGTGTCCCTGCAACGGTCCCTTTTTAATTGGGAATGTGGGATATATATACACGTTTTTTTTTACGGTTTTTTTTGTTTTTCTAATTAAATAGGGAAAAAGACTACATGAGATATACACATACGTTTAAAAAAAAAATAATACATTCATATATATACATGTGGTTTTCTAAAAGAGATTTGACACGTATTTTGAGCGGGCCATTATACATACATACATACTTACTTATATGCATTAACATGTAATAAAAATAATAACCGTTATATGTAAGTATGTTAATGAGTAATATGTATATTAGTATTTTTTATTTTTTATTTTGGAAAGGATGTGTATTAGTGTGTTAATCCCTACTTATATGTAAGTATGTATAATATTTGTTATAAGTTATAAGTATATTAACATACTAAAATACATACTTATGGCATAATATATGTTAATTAATGTAGAAATAAGTATGTATATTGTTATATGAGCTTTGTGTCGAGTAGAATATATACGACTTCGGCTCATTAATAATCGAGCTTAAATTATTATTTAAATTCAGCCATTTAATAATTTATTAAACGAGTTGATGGAGCCAAACTGGAGTTGTTCATTAATGATTTGGGCCATTTACACCTCTATGAGTTCATTAATAATCGAGCTTAAATTATTATTTAAATTCAGCCATTTAATAATTTATTAAACGAGTTGATGGAGCCAAACTGGAGTTGTTCATTAATGATTTGGGCCATTTACACCTCTATGAGTTCATTAATAATCGAGCTTAAATTATTATTTAAATTCAGCCATTTAATAATTTATTAAACGAGTTGATGGAGCCAAACTTGAGTTGTTCATTAATGATTTCGGCCATTTACACCTCTATGAGTGATACATGCATGACATAATAAAATTTGAAAACATACCCTTCGGTTGCAAATTAAAAAATAAAATAAAATAAAATAAAAGCAAATATTGTAGACTAATGTTTTTTCGTTTTTTTCCTAAGCAAATATTGTAGTATAAGAGCATCTCTAACAGAGTAGCCAAATACTTCAAAATAGTCAAATTTGACTATTATTATTTTTTTTTCTCCTCTAGCAGAGTAGGCAATTTGTAGATTTTGATTATAGAATGAACAGTGAATACGCAGNNNAAGAGCCTATTCACTATTTATACTACAAACAATTTTTTATTGTTTTCTCTCACTCTCTCTCTTTCTTTCACTCTCTCTCTCCACCTCTTTCTTTCACACAGTTTTCAACACAGATTAATATTTAAAAAAAATAGATAGTAGAATAGATAATCTGTTAGAGTATGTATAGAAAAATGAATAGCTAAAATAGATATTTATACTTTTTTAATAGCTATTTTGACTATCATTGTTGAAGATGTTCTAATAAATCTATTGTATTCTACACTTAAATTTGATAATAGGAAAAAAGTTTAAAAAAAAAATGCCCCACTTGCTTGTGATAGTGCGGCTAGACGGCTAGTAGCTACGGCTGGGTTACCAAGGCTACCACCACCCCCCATCTGCTGCTGCTTCTGGTATGACGATGGTGCTGCAGAGCCGCCGCCATGGCACAAACGGCTAGAAATGATCCAAATTGGGCCCACCTAGATGGAATAAATGCGGTGGTACCAAGGAGCTAGCTCGCAAAGAAATTTTCAATGGCGGGATCAAGTCTGGCAGTCAATCCGTCAACGCCACCATCCCACTAATCCCTGCGTTTCTTTTTTTTTTTTGTAAGATAATCCCTGCATCTCTCTTCGTATAAATATAGTACCGTACTTCCCCACCCAGAACCACAGGCGGCAAAGAGCTTTTTTTTTTTCTTTTTCTTTTTTTGCTACTTTTTTCTACTTCGGCTTAGAAAAAAAAAAAAAAAAATCTTTTTGTCTTTTGCCTCTTTTTACAATTTTTTCTTCTTCCTTGGGGCTGAATTGGAATTTTAAAGTTTTTGGTTAATTAATACAATGAATAATGCTTAATGTCCCTCCATGTTTCCTCTAAATTTGATCTACCATTAAAAGTTACCATTAAATTAAAATGTAATAGTGATGTATCACAAATTCGATAATAATTTTAAAAATTACTACAATTTTAAAGAGACACAAAAAGGACATTTTTTTTTTTGAAGTGGAAATATATTATATCATTACTCAACAAAACCTTGCTCCGCAAGTACAATACTTTTTATGAAGTCAGGGTAATAGCCCCTCCAAACAAAATTAAGAGAATAAAAAAGCGCCATTTTGGCCAGCCAATGAGCGGCTTCATTTGTCTCTCGCCGTGAATGGGAGACTACCCAATGTTGAAAAGTCCGGAGACGGTTGCGGACAGCCTCGATTAGGTGACCATACCGACTCCGACACGGCCCCTGACTTTGCAACGCTTGCACTATCTCCTTCGCATCACCTTCCAAATGAACACTCTAGATGTTTAATTCATCACACAAATTCACGGCTGTCCAAAGAGCAACTGATTCTGCTACAGCCGGGTCAGTGACGTAAGGAACAACCGAACACAATGCCCCAACTACGGCCCCTCCCTCATTTCGAATAATCACACCCACTCCCATACGGTTACCCTGTAAATCTATCGCTGCATCCCAATTGGTTTTGACCAACCCAGCAGCTGGTTTCTGCCATGAGTTGGATAACATGTAAAATTACTTTAATACAATTGATGGAATTAGGAGAGAATGAGCTAATTGGAAACAGTAAAAAGCATAAAAATTGATTACAAATTTAAAAATCCAAAAAGTTAAATGAAAATGGGGGAAAAACATAGGGATATTTTTTTTATGGATTTGGCTTAGGTATTTTTCAATGGTCCAAATTTAACTCCAAATTTTTCATAAAAGAGATAGTGAAATTAAATTTAGACAATTAAAAAAACTATAGCATATATGCTATAAATTTTATTATTATTTTTTTTTAACAGAACCTAAGTGAAATATGTTTAACTTAGTAATAAGTCTATCCAATTTTCTTGTGAGTTAAGTCAAGCTGTGTAACACCCTCAAGTTTAATTAATTAAAAATGATTAACCTTAAGAGTTACTGACAACCTTTTTAAATTAATTAATTTGTAATTAACTTGAAAAACTATCCTAAACACCCATCAGAGTGAAATAATTAGCAGAATGCGAAAAAAAATATGATCTGAACTACAATTAATATTTCAAAAATATCTCTAAACAAAATTACAATCCAAAATCCATGAAAGATAACAATAACTAACCATCATCTTATACGTTGAAAGAGTTCATAAGTATTGAAATACAATAAAACTGCATACAGTTCTCACTCTTCATCTCAAGCCTGACAAACAACTCTATGCTTGAACTCAATTTAGTCAATACGAAATTGTAGGACAAATAAATGTCTTACAGGTGGAAATGTAGTAATTGCGTAAGTCTACGAATTAATAAATAAACATTACATAAAAATAAACCATGAAATAAGCCTGGATGAAAGACCAACATGACTTCTCATGATATCATGCCCATTAAAAGGTTTTCACAAAATGTTTGAAAGAAGTTTGAGTGTGAATGTCAAGTGCTGTTTTATAAAATAGAACATAACTCATGATAATTTCATTTTGAAGCATTAAAATATTTAAATATAAAACATAACGTATTTACACATTCTATTTATATTTCAACCGGCCATAACCATAATTACATCTCATCACATCATATTTTCATTCTCATAATCACATTTGTATATTAACCCTTATACGGTGGAGGTTATTTTACCATACTAGAATCTCATTTTATAGGTGATTCGTAACATACTAGTACTCAAAGCATCGTAACATATCAGTACACAAAATATCATAACATTGAAGCTATGCCGTCACACATTTACATTAGCCCTCAAAATGATGCATAATTACTATAAACAACCTAACCACACTAATCCTTGATTTTAAGTTAAAGAAACTGCCGCAAAAGATGTTTAACCTCTCCCATTATATACGGTAAATATAAATATAAGCCTGGGCTGAAATAAACAGTATTTCAGCTCAGAGACATGAACAGTATTTTGTGGGTCTCATGTATTAAAAAAAATATTTTTTTTTTAATTTTATCCAGCTTAGACTGAAATATTGTTCATTTCAGTCTGGACTTACGTGAATCACTGCTCCATTATATATTATGGGAAACAACCTAGTGATAAAAATGATTCCTTCTAAAAAGCCCAATTGCATTCAAATGCTCTTTTCTTAAATTAAAACATTAGGAAGACATAAAAAATAAAAAAGATTAAATTCAGAGCCCTTATTTGTAAAAATCTTAAAAATGATACGATCGAAGAGATATATCAAAGACAGGCTTTTAATGATGTTAAAGTAAGATCCCACTTATAAAGGAGTTGAAAGAAGGCGTTGAAGTTTGGGATGGTGAAGTACGGCGCGAAGAAGCTACGAACCTATAAAGGACCGAAAAGGTTGGTGGGCCGACCCGAGAGCACAACGGCTCAAACAGATACAACCGTTGCAGAATATAAAAACTCCAACTCTTCCTCCAACGGAGTCAATTTCCACCTGCCTCCAAAACGTCGGAGTTGGGCGGAGCCGCCGAAGTGTTGGTGGTGGACAGTAACTGATGGACTTTTTCTGGATTTTTTATTTTTTATTTTTTATTTTTTTGCCTTTATCAGCATTTTTTTTGGGTTTTATTGTTTTGGGCCTTAGTTCTTTGCTGTGTATTTTTCATAACCTCTTTCTAGGACTTATTGTGTTTGGGTTTTGTTGTGCTTTACAGTTTACAGAATATATTTTTTGGGCTTTGCCCTCTTTTTTAAAGCCTTCCTATGGGCTTTACCCTATGTTTTACCCTATTTTTTAGGTCATTTTAAGCCTTTTTGGGCCTACAGGTAACAGGCCCTACACAATTTATATTTTATACAATTCAAATAAAAATAATAACTCACTACAATATAATTAAAAATCTAACACAACTTCTAAAGGGCTACAAGTTCTCCAGTTTCTACTACAAGTTCTACTTCTAGCTCAGGAACATTGTAATTTATGTCCAAGAAATAAATTTACAAAGTTCTACTTCTCTAATCTAAAAAGTAAAATTATAAAGCATTCCAAATAAAAATCTAACGAGCAGCAGCATATAAAATTATTTATAGCAACAACGTAAAAATCTACTTCTAGCAGCAACAAGCAACAGCAAAATAATCATAGAATAGAAAAAGAAAAAAAAAAAACTAAAAAAAAGACAGCAAAATAATCATTACAAATTGTTGTCTAGCAATTAAATAGACTTCCAACAAGCAGTCATATCATAAATAAAAAATAAAATAATAAAAAAAAAGGTAGGGATTAAAGGTAGGGATTAAGCTTTTGAGATATCACAAGAATATAATAATAGGCTTCTCTCAAAGCTGCATATATAGACAAGATTTTGTCTAAGTTTAGCATGCAGTACTTCAAGAAGTGATTACTTTCTTCAGACATGAGGTCCCTATTTTCTAAGAAGCAGTGTTCTAAGACTCCTCAAGAAGAAGAACAGATGAAAGTTGTTTCTTATGCTTCAGCAATACAAAGCCTTATATATGTTATGCTATGTATTAAGCCAGATATTTGTTTTGCAGTTGGCATGATTATCAAGTATCAGTCAAATCTTGGACCACTACATTCGATAGTAAGAAGCTTCATGTATGCTATGTTATGTACTAAGATATTTGCTTTGTAGTTGGCATGATCATCAGGTATTGGTCACATCCTGGACCATTACATTGGATAGCGGTTAACATATAATCAAGTATCTTATGAGAACCAATGATTATATGCTTATCTACTATAGTGAGGATTTGATAGCCATTAGTTATACAAATTCTCACTTTTAGTCAGATTGTGATTCTCGAATATTCACCTCAAGGTATGTCTTTACCCTAGGTAGTTGAGTCATTAATTGGAGGAGTGTTACGTTAAGAATAGTGCCCTAAACTTCAATTATTTTGTATGATATTTTACCTTTAATTGAATAAATTTTTTATTTACCGATTTATTTAATAGACATTGGACAAAGTCACTTAAAACATATCATGTCAACTACTGTAAAATAAGCGTGAATAGTAGAATTACTCATACACAAATTATATTGCAAAACCAATTTGCTTAACAAACAATTTTCCAAAAACCAAAGTTTCCAAATAAGCATAACTCAAGACTTAAAACTAATCATTAATGGCCTCGGGTGGGTTTGGCAAACTCTTTTTGGTTTTTTTTTTTTATTATTATTAGAAAAAAGAGGTGGTTGATATAATATAAAGTAAAAAGAATGTTGTGAATTTTTTGTAAAGAAAAATGAAAAAAATTATGTTTTTAGTGAGTTATTTATTTGAATAGTAATAAAAATGATTGATGCGTTATAAAAAAAAATGAAAATAGTTAAAAAAAAATGATCCATGAAATATAAAAAGTGAAGTTGACTTTTTTAAAAAAATAAAAGAAGGGGAGGAAAATGGGTTGCCAAACCTAGCCCTCCGTTTTTTGTGCTTGAGTATCAATTAGTGGGCATTATACTAGACATATAGGCTAACATGTCTTGTATTTGTCTAGAAATCAAGACACTTGCCAATATATATTTATATGTAAAAGGCATCAATGTCTCTTTTTTTTTTTCTTTTTTTTTTTTTTGTTTAGAGGTCAAATTATTCATTAAAAGAAAGACCATACTCTATTAGTTCAAAAAATGCTTGGAATACTATAATTTTTACTATAACGGTATTTACAAATTGATGTGACAGTTTATAATTCGTAAAATAATTTGGACTATATGATAAGCCAGATTTTTTGCTTAATTATTTCATCAATTATGAATTGTCACATCAGTTTGTAAAGAATTTGTAATAAAAGTTGTAGTACCTCTAGCATCATTCTATTCGTTTACTCTATTTTTTCTTTTCTTTTTCTTTTTATTTTTATTTTTATTTTTATTTTTATTTTTTATTTTTTATTTCTATTTTCTGCTAAATAACAAGATCAGATCTTATTGTATATCCCCAACTAAGTATTAGACCATCTCAAAAAAATAAAAAGAAAAAAAGGAAAATTAAGTATTAGACCAATATATCCATGAGGTAAAAAAGAAAAAGAAATCTATTTAAAAAATAGATTTATCTGAATTCAATTTTTGAATCTTTCTTCAATAAGGAATATATTTTATTTGTAAGTTTTGCATTATTCATTATGCTTCTTTAGAGAAGGCACTTTTTTTTTTTTTAGAATTTGTTAGCTTGAAGAAGGTATAATATTACTAAAGATGCAAAATATTGCATGACAAAAAAAGAAATATTAGCTAGAATCCATTTGCAAAATATTCATCTTAGAGTCACCTTGGACTGCAAGTATTTAGGGTTTAGTTGGGACAATGTCCGATATACCTCATCAAACAGAAAAGAAAGAAACATCTAGAATATGTTTTTAATGGTGGGTTCAAAAAGGAATTTTTAAAAAAAAGTGAAACATTTATCACACCAATTCAAGGTTTCAGTAAAGACATTGCCAATTAGTCAAAAAATGATATATCAATTATCAAATCTGATTTTGAAGTCAATTATTAATTTTTTGTAACACATTTAAAATGAAAGTTATTGGTTTGAATTTCTCTGTTTTTTGAATTTTTTGATTTTTTTTTGAATTTTTGAATTTTTTTTTTTATAGAGGTCAAACTATTACTCATTAAAAGAGAGACCATGCTATATTATTTTGCTCTTTTTTTTCTCAGTGAGAGAGTTGACTCTTTGTTTATTTTGAATTAAGTATGATAATGTCGAAATCTGCATACTGCTTTTCACATGTATTTCTTCCACTCATATGTTTTTATACATACTTCTCCTACACAAGTTTAGGTATAAAAGGTTTACAGGCCTATCGGGGTGAACCAGCAAGGGATGCTTAAGTCAATAAAGTTATGAGAAATGAAGGTCTTTTGAGTTAGAGAGCCCTTAGAGTATTGTAGATATGTATTTTGTGTATTGGACAAGGGTTTATTGTCCTTTTTATACTTCTGCTTACCCTATTTGAACGAACGGATGCCAAGGTACCTTCCTATCATGTGTCGTTCCTTGGTCAGATTTCTTGTAACAGTTATTCAGTTTTTTTTTGGACCGGGGGGGGGGGGGGTGGGTTGCTTATTGGCTCGACAAGGGGGTGTCCATGTTTCATCTCCTTACAACAGGTCAAGTGGCATTAACATGCTTCTCCAATGAGGAGGTGAGGATGTCATTTAATATTCCACCTACTTCGTTGATGGTGGGAGCGAGGGGGTTCGTTAATGTTGCTGGCTTCCAAATAATTTGGTGATGTGATAGTTGCTTCTTCTTTTATTGGTAGTGGGAAGGATTGTGTGCTACACAATTACTATTTTTGTTGGGTGCAGTTGTTGAGATGGGCTAAAAAGCCGTCTAGAATAAGTTTCTTATATTGACCCAATGAATTTCATCCGAATCCATCAAAGTATTATATCAATATACCTAGGTGTGAAAATATACAAAACCCCGAAAACTCGCTGAAAACCTCTCTTCTCTCTTCAAGAAAAAATCTCATTCCCTTATCTGAGTATCCGACTACCATAGGAGGAGGGAATCCTCCACCTCCTTCTTGCTTTTTTGGAGGCACAAATCGTCTTTTTAAAGGTCCTATCTGGCTCTTTGGAGGCCCTATCTGTGCACAGCAGCTTTGTCGACTCATTCTCTTTCACAAGATGGCCGGTTTCCACCTCATTCAATTGCTTTCAACCTTGGACCTATCTCTTTGAAGTTTTTTGGATTTGGTTTTTTCAAAACCAAATTTGTCAACTTTGAAGAGTTCCGCCTCCACACGTGTCCATCCACTGTGTTCTTGGGCTCAACCACCTCCTTCTACCGCCAGACATGCCATCATCTGACCAGAACACACTAGATCGAGTGTGCATCACACATGCCTACAAGTAGATCTTACCTGCGGTGTGTACCTCCACACGCCAACGCGTGCACAGCTCTGTCAGTCCACCTCTGTTCATCTACTGCTTCCTTCCTCCAGTGGTTCTGCTCAACGCATTTTTTTTATTGTTTTTTAAAATTTTGTGTGTTTTTTCTTTGTCTCTTTGTTTAGCTAACTTTTTATGTTGGCCTTACGTTTGGTTTCTTCCTATGTATTTCTGTTGTGTCCAAACAGGTGTTTGAGTAAGGTTGAAAGGCCTTGCACCAATTATACTCTTGCTACTACCTACGCTTGATGAAACCGCCTTAATTGGTGGCTAGTTTTCTTGGTCTTTGTGCCAATAAATTATAGATCTATGTCATTCATTTGATGCATTTCCTTTTAATTTTTGTTTGTTTTGTTTACTTTAGGGCTCAATGTTGGGTTGTCCAGCCCTTTTTTGTTGTTTGTTGTAGTTTTTTTTTTTCATTATGTGCTCAAAATATATATATATATATATATATATATATATATATATATATAGGCGTGAAAAAAAAAAAAGAGAAAAACCATTTGATGTGAGTCCTAATCATCTTTATGGTATTAGAAATAAATTTATTGGCAGTTTTTTTTAGAGAAGGTGTCTCATTTTCAAAATTATGTTTGGAAGGAATAAGATATATTATTAAGGAGTTTAAAGATAGCATTACAAAAAAAGAAAGAAAGAGGAGGAGGAGGAGAGAGAGAGAGAGCGCTACAAACAACTTAAGCAAAAAGATACATGGCTTAAGAGTGGTGACTCTCATGAGTGAGTATTTGGAGAAGAGGCTAAAACAAAAAAAGAAAAAGAAAAAGAAAGAGTATTTGGAGCAGAGCCATCGATTCGAGCAGTCCACATCGTCGTCTGAAACCAAAATACCCCTCTTCCCTCACACTCACAGTTTCCACTTACTCACTCACTTCCTTGCTGTACGCAGGAAGCAAGTCGTGGAATCCTCACTCCATTTATTTCTCCTTTCCAAACAACAAAAACACCAACAACATTAAATACTCTCGAACAAAAACAAAGGTTTAAATTCTCAGAGCCGCGTTTCTCAGTCCGATTACAATCATGACCCCTCTCTAATCATGCTATTGTCGTACCCTCTCTCTCTCTCTCTCTCCTTGCTTGTCAATATTACACATCAACGTTCCTGTGCGGTTCAATTAATTAACTGGTTAATAATCTGATCCGTCTTAATCATGCCAGTTCCACACCCCCCGACTTTTTCCTGCTCCTCCTTTTCTTTCCTCTTGCTTTACCGTGGCTGTGATCCCTATACTTTCATTTCTATTGTGCCTTTCCCTTTAACAGATCATACCTAATTCCAAATCTTTTCAAAACCCTTGTGAGTTCTTCAAACATGGCTGAGAAGGGAGATACAACCAAGCAGCAGCAACAACCAATTTCATCTTCCCCCAAAGACCCACTTGAGGAATCAACAGAAACAAGACAACAAGTACCACACCATCACCAACTGTCTCCGGCGCCGATCGTCGCTCCATTCATCTCCGCCCCTCCATTTGAGGCTGTAAATCCAAAGAGACCTAGATATACCGGGCAGTGGAAGCTCTTACCATCTCCAACAACAGCAACACAACAAAAACTGACCGGGCAGCTGGCCGAATCAAGCCCAACCAACCCACAGACCCAACAATCCCACACCGCAGCCGCCTCCTCTTCCTCAGACGGCACCGACTCATCTCCATCCCACTCTCCTCTGCCTTCTCTCTCCGCCGCATCTGGGCAGGACACAAACAAGCCGGAGGGAGAGCAAGCTCTCCATCAAATCAGAAAAGGGAAATATGTGAGCCCGGTCTGGAAGCCAAACGAGATGCTGTGGTTAGCTAGAGCTTGGAGGATCCAACACCAAGGCGGGTCGGACGGGTCGGGCTCATCTTCAAGAGGAGCGGATCAATTAGAGAGCGGGCAGAGTCGAGGTAAAACTAGAGCCGATAAAGACAGAGAAGTTGCCGATTTTCTTCAAAGACACGGAATCCATAGGGACGCTAAAACCGCCGGGACTAAGTGGGATAATATGTTGGGAGAATTCAGGAAGGTTTACGAGTGGGAGAGAGGCGGTGAGAGAGAGCAGGTCGGAAAGAGTTACTTCAGGCTTTCTCCTTACGAGAGGAAGCTCCATAGATTGCCGGCGTCGTTTGATGAAGAGGTTTTCGAAGAGCTTTCGCAGTTCATGGGGTCTAAAATGAGAACATCTCATCAGAGTAGAGGGGACGACGGTCGGACGCCAAGAGCTCTGCCACTGGCCCCACCGGCGCCATTCAAAGACGATGACCTCCCTCTTTTGGGTCGGGCAAAACAAGGGGTTATAGCGAGCGGAAGTGAAGCTTTATTATTCCACGGTGGCGGCAGAGGGAGCTTACTAGGGTTTGAGTCGTCACCTCTAGACATGATCGGTGGTTCATCGTCTTCGAAAGAGCTCCGTCGGATTGGGAAGATACGAATGACGTGGGAGGAATCCGTGAGCTTGTGGGCTGAAGAAGGCGAGCACCATAGAGGGAGAGTGAAGCTCCAAGGCTCAAGCTTTTTGAGCGCAGATGAGCTCACTTTCTTCGACGATTCCATGGTCCCTTGTACCATGGAAGCCTTCGAAGATGGCCCTGTCAAAGGCTTCTCGGTCGATAAATTCGTTTCCGGTCAACAAGTCAAAGTCTTCGGTAGACGAAAGTCTTCTTCTTCTTCTGCCGCCGCGCCTTCTTCGCCAAGAGTCCACCTTACAAGATGTAAGTAGAATTTAATTTAATTTAATTTAATTTCCTTGTAATTAGTCTCAATTAATTAATATCTATTTTATGATATATATTGGTGCAGCTATTAATCCTCCATGGGAATTTCAAGACCCAACCGAGTACTACGTAGGTTGTCTGCGAGTTCCCCCACCGACACTACCAAGCTTGTTCGAGCTGTCGTGGCACTTACAAGAGCCACCGCCGGAGGAATTACGTTTTCCACTGCGAAGAGACGTTTACAGGGATTTGCCGCAAGAGAAAGAGCTCTTCTTTACAACCTCCACAGAATTGCTAGACTGTAGGGCCATCACGTACGACATTCTAAGCCCAATAATCCGCGCTAACCCTAGCATCAGTGCCGCCACCGCCACGAGTAGAGATTCGTTTATTGGCCTTTGGGATGACTGCATTAACAGAATCGTGTCCAAATTTTGTTCCGTCGAAATGTTTGTTATAAGAAAACCGTCTTCACCAACGGCTGAGATGTTGCAGGATCAATGGCCGAACGTGACTGGCTTCGTCAGGAACTTTTGTTTGTGGAGAGGAGAGGAGGTTGACCAGTCAAGGGAGGGAGCACTGGACCCATCGTCTTCAATTGCGGAAAAGCTTTTGTGGACGTATTCGGATCTTCCTTACATATTGGGCTACTATGCGGTCGGGTGTTTGGTAACTTTTTGTGCGTTGAGCCGGGCGCAGGACCGGATTATCCGGACCGATTTGTACACACTCGACCTTTCTTCGCCGGCGGAGAGGCTCAAAGCCCTAGTCCCGTGTTATAGGATTGCTGGGTTATTGCCGCTGCTGGCTGATCGGTGCTTCAACAATATCAAGAGTGGTGGTAATTACAGCGATTTTGAGAGGGTTGATATGGGAAATGGAAATGTCATCGAAATGACACCAAATACGGTGACTAGGATTTTCTCGAGCAAAAGAAAATGGGGGGCAGTTAAGGAAATATACGATTATCTTGATCACCGAATCCCACATGCGGAATTCGTTTTCCGGTCGTCGGAGAGGGATTTGGCGTTGGTTTTCAAGCCTAGAGGGTGCAGAATTAAGCCTTCGAATTGTGAGCAACTTGTGGAGGCGCTCAAGTACGTGACGAAGGCTTTGGTGGCCCTACATGACCTATCTTTCATGCACAGAGGGTTGGGTTGGGAGAAGGTGATACGGCGAAGCGACAGGGAAAACGAGTGGTTCGTTTGCGGGTTTGAGGATGCGGTGGGTGCGCCACAGATATATCCGCATGGGGGAGAGGTGGCGCGTGGGGGGCAAGCGCCGGAGATGGGAAGGGGATTGCATGGGGTGAAAGTGGACGTGTGGGGAGTGGGGTATTTGGTAAAAACATGTGGGTTGGGTGGGGTCCCAAAGATGCTGAGAGAGCTTCAGAACCGGTGCTTGGAGCAGAACCCGGAGCAGAGGCCAACTGCAGCCGACTGCTATCACCACCTGCTTCAGCTGCAGTCATCTCTGTCAGCTGGAGGGTACTGATCTGATTGATATGGAATTAATGGGCAGGCTTTTTAAAATTTTTTTTTGGGTTCTTTTTAATTTTGATACCTTAAAATGGATGAAGGGTTTTAAAGGGGGTCTGAGATTTTTGGAGGTGAAATGGCGGCGGATGTCGGGTAAAGTGGCTTCTAGATTTGTTAGATTTGTAGGGTTTGTTCCATCATGTCAAATCAGAAGTTAATTGATGTGCATGTCCAACAGTGTTTTTCTGTTTTCGACTGTTCATCGATCTCTAGGCAATATTGTTTGGTTGTATGGTTGATTTATGTTGTTAACCTAGATTGCCGGACCTTCATTTTTACAATATGCTTCATTCATTGCTTTGTTATGTCCTTTTCTTTTTCCTCAGAATATATATAATATTGCGCGTCATTTATTATTGTTACATTTTTGCATATTTTGTAACCCTTTTGGTCGCTTTTATAGCTCTAGGGTGGAGGTGGTAGTGGCCCCAAAGGCGGCGGTGGCAGCGGAGGTGAATGCATGCGTGGTTGAGACTTGTAGGATATTCTGTGGAATCAACCTTCAGCTAGCTAGCTTCCGTTGTTTAATTATATATGATCTTGTAGTTAAAATGTCTTCAAAAGTTAGAAACTAGAGAACTAGCGAGAATGTACCACCGTTGTCAAGAATTTTGGCTTTAACTAACCCTATGGATCTGTTTTGTAGATAACCATTTTTTTTTAATCATTTGTTTTATTTCTTATGTTACGTTTTAGCTTCTTAAGTTGCATTGCTTATTAGTTAATTCTATGCAGCATTCATGAAGGGTACGAATGATCCGAGCTTATTATTTAAATATTAGTCTTTTAAATAAATGTTAGGAGAATGAGTGATGAAAGAGAAGAAAGAGAAAGTTATTTAAATATTATTTTAAATAAATGTTAAGGAAATTTGGGAGAAAATAAATGAAAAAATAAGTTTTTTTTTTTTTTTAATAAAATAATGGTAAGAGGAACAAAAGTGCTACTATAAATCTTGAGTAGCACTTTTGGTTCCGTTAGGTTTCTCTTGGTTTGAAAAACTCCAAGTGAGTCGGTTGCATAGGGTTTTTTGAGAGTTTTTTTTTTTTTATATTAAGGGAATCGATTGAGATTTTAGGGAGTTTGATATTAGAACTTTTAATATGGTTAAAAAGTGATACATTTTGATGATAACAGATTTTGCATAGTCGAATTGAGCAGCAGGCCACTTGCAAATCAAGGAGAGAATCATAAGAGTGGTGCCTGCTTGGACAATGACCTGTGATCAGCTGATCGAGTATTGGGAATCTTGCCTTTATTTGTAATCAGGGTTGCCTTTGGCCTTGAATACTAAAGGTAGAGGACTTTTCAAATAATTAAAAACTTAATGTAGGATGACTCCATAATATGGCTAAAAAATCCTAAATAATAGAAATCAAAGCCTTTAGAACAATATCCACCAAAGTTAAAATCATGCAATGCTAGAAATCTAAACTTATCGTTTGATGTTTTCCAAATAAAGATTCTTCAATGATGTTTGAATATTTTTGTTTTTGAAAAAAGGATCGTAATTCTCACTTATACAAAGAGTCGAGGCTAGGCGTGTAGGTTAGGCCGGGTCTTCAAGGGCGGACATCGGGTTGGGGTGAGGCTGGGTGCAAAGGCCAGGCCGCGTTTTAAGGGCTAGCCTCAAATTGAGCAAAAGCTAGGTGCGTACTGCATAGGTTAGTCTGCATCTTTAAGGACTAACCTCAGGTTTGGCCGAAGCTAGGTGTGTGGGTTAGGCCAAGGTTGGGTGTGCGGGTTAGAGCATTATCAATAGCTTCATCTTCATTTTTCCTAAATTTAGGGAACCAAACTACTTTTTATTTTCCTATTTAAAAACATTCAACAATAGATTCCCTAACCATTTCCCTATATCATTAAAATAATATTTTTTACTTTTAACATTTTTTTTTCTTTAGATATCTTCGTCTTCGTCTTCTCTCTCCCTCTCAATCCGATCTCTACATCTCTCGTCTCCGTCTCTCCCTCTTAGTCCGATCTCTGTCGCTCTCTCTCTCGTCTCCGTCTCTCTCCCTCTCGTCTCTGTCTCTCTCTCCCTCGTCTGCATCTCTCTCCCTCTCGTCTCTGTCTCTCTCTCTCGTCAGCATCGTCTTCGTCTCTCCCTCTCAATTCGATCTCTGTCTCTCTGTCTCTGTCTCTGTCTCTATCTCTCTCTCTCTCTCTCTCTCATCTCTGTCTCTCTCTTGTCTTCGTCTAGAAGGAAGAAGAAGCGTGAACGAAGGAAGAAGAAGAAGCAGCTTGAGACGAGAAAGAGAATTTTTGTGAGTATAATAAGCATTGGAAAGCTACAGTGCAACCCAATGCATTGGGTTGCACTGTAGCGTTCCTAAAAAGTAGGAAAAATATAAGGTAACGGCCGTAGGTGACTTTTATGTTTCTTTTATTTTTTTATTTTTTATTTTTTTCCTAAATTTAGGGAAGAGAATAACATATTAGGAGTCTGCTGTGAATGCTCTTAAGCCGCATCTTAAGAGGCACATGCAGTCGGACAAGGCCGCTTGCTGAGTGCGCAAGATTGTTACCAACATTCGGTACTATATCAACTCAACTTTTTACGTTTTTGTTTTTTCTTTTTCAACTTTCTTAATTTGCTAATTAAATTAGTCCTAATTACCAATGCAATTAGTAATTAGTTGTAATTTGGACCTAATTTACTAGCTAGTTGTAACTTCGGAAGGCATTTTCACTTATAGAAAAATGTAAATTAACCACAACAATTTTGACTCTTCTGGACTAGGATACAGGTGGATTTGTTTTTCGCTAATTATCTAAATAAATGAAGGATTGGTTTTTCGGTCAAGCGCGCAGAGTTGGATATTTAATCTGCGATAAAAAAGAAAAATCTAAATGATTAATTAGATGAATGGTATTATATATCCAGGCTACAGTAGTCATCTTGATTCTGAAATTAGGTCACGAGGAGTTTATATATTCTCTTTTTCATTCGGTCTCCTACTCATGACCTAGGTTTATCTAAATGAAAAATATTAGGGGTGCTGTAGTTTTTACTTCGTACAACTCTTTACAAACTCACCGGACCACCCACATTTTAAATATGAAAATGAGTGTTATTTAAATTGATCACATGACTGTCTCTCTTTTAGTAGTTAATGTATTAAATGTCACATGAATTTTCATGTCAATTTGTAAAAATGCTAAATATAATTTGAATTGTTACATATATAGCAGTTCATATTTTAGTAGTTGGCGAGCTAAGGATCCACGTAAACTATCATGCCAGTTTATAAGGGACTTATAAAAGTAGTTGTTATAACTTATATCCCTAACATGCAGCACTCTTATCTAAATATTAGAAAAGTAATAACTTTAGTAGATTTTCATAGTAATACAAGGATTTAGACTTGTTGGATCCATTACACAAATGATCTTGAAGGACTTTACTTACAGCATTGGTGAATTTGGTGCTTAATCTATTTGCCTAACAATGATGCCTAGAAGTAAAAGTTAGTTTTATTTCTAATAAATTAGTTGTATATAGAGAATTCTATAGAAATTACAGATCAGTATCACATAATCATCTCAAATTAATTGAGTTTTTGTTGCATGTCCCCTGATTATATCCGTCCTTTGTGCATCAACAAAGGAATCTTTTTTAGGGGCACTGCTCTCTACAAGAAACCTACTATTAAAGTCTATTAATTCTGCTCTACGTATGGCTATTAGTGGTCACTTAGAGCTGATTGCATATTTCTGAATAGATTGTATATAGAGCACTTTTGACGATAAACGACCAATTCGCCATGTGCCGCGGGGCTATTAGATGATGCATAAGATATGTCACAAGTGGCGAGCGACAAGTGGTTGTCTCCTGATTATGTATATTTATATGGTATTGTGCATAGTTATCGTAGACAAATGCGAGCTATTAGGAATCTGAGTGCTAATACAAACTCAGGATGATGTTGAGACATAGCAAAGGACTATCACATTAGAGTCAGAGGGTTGGTAATATGAATTATAAGAATAATAGAATGACAAATGTCAAAGCCAATTCTATGAAGTGCAAGCCGAACTTTAATAGCTTGGCCAATGCCAATTTTATATAACGAAAATAGAGATCGAAAATTCTTCTACTCTATAATTGACAACTGACAAAGTATATCGGGGTATGTGTATAAAGAGATGTAGATTTGTACTTAGGTATCTCCTCATCACGGATGTGTTGCTCATAAAGGCCTCCAGGGCTATAAGGTGCTTGGAGACTTGATCATCCTTGAGATTTAGTATATTTGATTTGAGTAACGAGCCTGAACGGCGTTATCACTCATCTATGATTCCTACATTATAGGAGCGTTCGGATTGCAGAGACACAAATGATCGTCCGATTCTTTGCAAGATACTCAACGATTTGTGGTTCACCACACTCGGCTGAGAGCACTTACAGTGCAAGTAGCGGTGATCATATTCTCCTTCAACAGAAGGAAAGCAATAGAATCAGCCAATTGTCGAGCGAGAGGAAAAGTTGGGATCAGGTCAGGCTAAAGGATCTTCTGGCGACTTAGCGTTTGTTGGCAAGTTATTCACTAGCCATGACATAGAGAAAAATGTGTTATTCATATGTGCTTGGGCACTCAGTAAGGTAATCAACGCATTGGCACTACTAGATAAGCATAGAATCTGTTGTATTAAAGGTGAGAAAATCACTGTGGATCCACCCACTTTATAAGTCAATAGACTATGCATAGATAACAGCAGAACAAGAGGCTAGTAAAATGAGTAAAACTACCACATACGGATACCATTTTATTTTGTTGGAGGTTGCAGCAGTCTTTATAACGGCGCTTAAATGAGTAAGCTCTATCTTCATAATGCTTCAAGGTAAACGGAAGGCATGTCAATCTCCGAAGAAAGTTTGACATGAGGAACCTTTCCAATCCTATGGGCGTATGGTCTCACAGAGCTACTCTCTCTGACATTGCTTATCTTGGATCGGAGGACACATTTCACGAATCTAAGAGAGGGGTGGCGGTCTTCGGTCCTTTTGAACGAGACACAGTTTTATTTCAGTAGGTGGTTGAATATGGTCAATAGGAAACACAGTAACGGGAAGATAAATTTTAATCGATGACTTAACATATCCTGGCCATGGCTCAACACACCCAAACGTTGGTGGTGCAGGACTACGCTTTCCTTCGCGTAAATCTACGAAGGCATAATTTCAGCGGAAAGCTACATTTCCGAGACGCGCTACCCAGGGTATTGTCAAGCGACTACCCCACGGCAACCGATGAGAATGCATACTCGCGCGCGGCGGGTGGGATTTAGCGATATTAGATCAATGGTGGGATGCCGTCAGGTGGAACGAATACGTGAACATAGAGATGGGGTTATTTGACT
Source organism: Betula pendula (assembly GCA_900184695.1). NCBI lineage: Eukaryota > Viridiplantae > Streptophyta > Magnoliopsida > Fagales > Betulaceae > Betula > Betula pendula. Next base: position 779,769 of record FXXK01000214.1, on the reverse strand, counting down.
AAGTCGCGGTATGAATTTTCGCTGGGAAGGGGGATTCTGCTAACGGGGAGTCGTGGTGCGGGTTACTTCAGTGTCTACTAGGAACATATTATCTGCCCCTGATATTGGCCGAAGCGGTCGCCGCGCTTCGAGTCAGGAGCGACGTAAGCATTATATGCGGGAGGCTGAGAGATATATTCTTCTAAAATGGGTGTTAGAAGCGGATTGCACTTTCCTGGGAGTGATAACTTAACAGCGTTAGAGCAAGGGTATTTCCCTAGCAGTGATAGAGCTCGGAGCTATTTATGCGATTCATCTGAGAGAATCCGTAGGACTCAGACATATCTAATATGACGCTCTCTAGGAGTATAGTTCAAAGGTGTTAGAGAGTAATCTATTATGTCTGAATCGACCGATCAGATCCTGAATGGGATAGACCCATTGCCACATTACGAAACAGCAAATGTACTAGATAAATCTTAAGGAAGACGAAATTTGTTGGTAACCATTGTTTTGGGGAACTCGATTTCGGAGTGTATATTGAGTATGATCATGCTATTATAATGCTATCGCGAATATCGACAAGGAGTTCTTTTATAGTATACGTAATATCGGTTTTGTCACATCTCATCAATCCGCACTAGCAATTAATGATCCATATTCCAACTCAAAAAAAACACTAAAAATATAAAAAACAACCCCTCCTTATTTCGCACACATTAAAGATATTTGGCAATAGGGACAAACGGCAGTTGTTATTACCGGACTAGATATATTTCTTATAAATATCAGAAATTACGATAGGAGCATAGTTTAATATGTAGCTGCATTGTATGTGAATTTTTCTCTAATATACTTTAAGTGAACCTCTTAAATTGTACTCACTATAATGAATGAAAATATGAGACTAAGTCAATGATACTATACTTAATATATAGTAGTTGTCTCATTCAATTACCGATTCCAACGAACGTGGACATAATAGATCCTAATCTAGAATTGCCTAATATCGCATGCTGTATGAAATCGTGCTTTATATACCTCGGTTGGCAAACTGCCTGAATATACACCTAAAAGTCAAAATAAGTTTTACGTTCTCTATCATCATATAATGGACTTATTATAATGAAAACGCGTCCTTATAAATTATATTTCATTGATTATGCGGTCTACTCTACATCGTCCCGGCGATATGTCTAATCGCACTTCTGACCACGTCAGCTATTCCATGACAGCCAAATTGGTAACCCTCTTAGTATCGACAGATTTGCCATCGCCTGAACCTTGGAGGACTGTATGAATTGATCTATGCAATGTACCAAAAGGCTCCAGGTTGATCTCCAGGGTCTTGTACCTCTTTGACCACTTGGAGTGAATCGGCCCTCCAAAAACAAATAGTTAGAAGTCCTAAGTCTCGACTGAATTCAGCTGCGTGTAATGGCGCTATAGCTTCTGGCACCACCGGTTCATGATAGAACTCTAAAGTTTACTTTCGGCCGCTTATGCACATCCCCAAAATGATCCTTGACAATGATCCCTAATACCCCATACGCCTATTTGCTGAGTTAAGGCTGCTGTCCCAGTTTACCTTATAAGTGCCTTCTGTGGGGGACACCTAATGCAACGATTCAGAGGTTGTTGGAGAAGATTCTGCATTCTGGACCTTTTGTTATCCAGAGAGAAATCATTTGTGCCTTGATAGCACTCCTTGGATTAGGAGATTTTGGGGACGTAAAAATCACCCCCATGGACCACCTGTATTTCTCCCTAAACCAAATACTTCGTACAAGAGTGGCAAAAATTCTAGTTCCTCCTTCTTGCACTTTCAATCAGTTCTTCCATTAAAACAGGAAGGAGTCACCACCCTTAGTACACTTCTGCCACCGCTTCGCCAAGCCCCCCAAACATCATTTGAAGAAGGGCAGTTCCACAAAATATGCATTGGTATTTCATCTTCCCATATTACAAAAAAATACAAGAAGGGGTCCAAGGCAAAACCTTTTTTTTGTAAATTCACCTTGTTGGAAAATGTAATGACAGGCCCGCCAAGAAGCAGTTTGACAGAGTTCGTGGATATGTAGGCTCCATATAACTTTCCAGATTTTGCCTGCATCCAGTCCCCTCTTGAACTTTCACCGCGGAGTCCTCAATTTTCCTCTTTTTCAAGATGATAGGCACTCACGAACTGTGAATTTCCCAGAGGGAGTACTCGCCACTCAACACATTTTGTTTCCCATATCGACTAAGGGGAATTTTTTTAATAAGGTCGGTCTCTTCATGGGTGAAAAAGTAGAAATGAGGGGGATATTCAACCATTTCGTATCAAGATCGGATGAGTTCCACCACTTTTGCATCAGCTGCCAGAATCCTCCGATGGATTGAACTGGAGGGAGTGTAGGAAAGGGCAACCATTTATTTTCATATTTTGACCGTATGTCCATCCCAATCGCCATATAAGCCCCTCCTGTAGGAGATCCTAGCCGAACATAGACTCCTGCCGAAGCAAAAGATGGTCTCTGCCCAGTGAAACGCCAGCAATGAGTCCTGTAGGAAAATATTTGGCCTTCAGAATACGAGCTGCCAGGCTTGCCAGGGATCTTGTAACAGACGCCAACATTGTTTTGCCAAGAGTCGCTTTTGTTGAAAACGGTAGATCACGAAAGGCCCATTCCCCCCGAACCTTTGGAAAACCCATCTTCTCCCAACTCATCCAATGTATTTTGGATGATTTTCCTTATGACCCCACCAAAATTTTTGCATCATAGAATTAAGATCGTGACACACTCCTTTGGAAGAGAGAAGATGCTCATGCTGTAAGTGAGAATAGCTTGAACCACTGCCTTTTATCAAGACCTCTTTTCCCGTTGAGAGAGGATTTCGTTTCCAGTCATTCAATCGTTTCCACACTCTGTCTTTTTATGTATTGAAACTCCCGAGATCTGGATTGCCCACAAAGAGCAAGGTAACCCCAAAATATGTATCGAAACTCTGGGTAGCTGGATTCCTGATACTGGAGAATTAAATCCCTAGCCTCCTGGCCAGTATTTCCTGCTGAAAAAAAATACCTGTTTTATCTTTGTTCAATTCTGTCCGGAAGCCTTTTCATACGATCTAAATAAGGGACAACCGATGTCAATCCGTAGAGGAGCCTTACAAAAAAGTAAGCTATCATCAGCAAAAATTAAATGGTTTAGCCTGGGACCATTTTTGGATGTAGGGACACCCGATAGATTAACCCGATCTTTTCGCATGGTGTAGGAGAGCACTCAAACCTCGCATAATAGTATGAATAGATAAGGGGACAGTGGGTCCCTTGCCTGATACCTCTGGTAGAGAGTAATTCGCCCCACTGTTGGCCATTTACAATAACTGAAAGTGACTGTTCGGATGCAATTTCATAATAAGCTCAATCCATTTTTGAAGCAAAACCCATCTTGTGCATAACAGCCTCCAAAAAATCTCCATTCGAACGATCATATGCTTGCTCATATTAAGGTTTCAAAGCCATGAATCCCACCTTGTCCCCAAAGCCGTGTGTGCATCGAGTGAAGTGTCTCATAGGCCGCAAGAACGTTGTCGGAAATCAAACGCCCAGGAATGAAAGCACTTTGGTTGAGGAGATATTTGTGAGAGGGTTCCCTTTTAGCCTATTGGCCAAAATCTTGGATATAATTTGTAGATGACATTACACAGGCTAATTGGTCTAAACTCAGTTACTGAAGTGGGTTGTTGCTTTTTCGGAATCAATGCAAGAAAAGTAGAGTTTATATTCGCATCCATATACCATTGTTCAGAAAACCAAAACTGCAGCACATACCTCATCACCAATAATTGCCCAGTGTTCCTGGAAAAAAGCAGCTGAAAACCCATCTGGTCCTGGTGCTTTGAGGGGCGCCATTTGATGGATTGCACAACTCACTTCATCCCCGAGTAAAAGCGTGGAGTAAATTCTCGTTCATTTCGGCAGTAACTCTGGAGGGTAACACAGACAGACAGCCCTCCACACCAAGTTGGTGGGACTGAAGATAAAATATGCTGAAAATAGTTTGTAAAAGCCTGCTCAATTGCATCCTGAGAGGTACATAACCTTCCATCCTCATCCAGTATTGGCTGATCTGATTGGTACGACGTCTTTGGTTGGCATAGGCATGGAAATATTTGGTATTTTTTGTCACCATGTCTCAGCCAATTTTCCTTTGCCCTCTGCCGCCATTTTAAATCTTCCTGTTCCAACAAGTCATCAAGTTCCTGTTGAAGAGTATGATATTCTCCAAATCCAGAAAACCGTCCCCGTCTTGCAATTCCTCCAACTGATTGTTTTCTGAGAGATGAGTTTCTCTGTTTGTCCTTTATGCAGCCCATTCCACTTGGAATTTCTTGGCATTTTTGGATTTTTTCCTTCATTATACCCCAAACATTTTCCTGTCGGCTTTTGACCTTCCATACCTTTTTAATGACTTATTTGAACTCTTTCTTGCGTTCCCAACAAGCTTCGTATCTGAAAAAAATGCTTCTTTTTCCTGACCCCGGTCCATCTGAAGAAAAGGAGATGAAAAGGGGAGCATGATCTGACCTTCTCGCAGCCAAAATCCCAACATGAATATTTAGAAATAAATCACACTACTCTATGGTGCCTGTTGCCCTGTCCAACTCTTTCTTTGTAAATTGATTACCCTCCCCGATGATTGCACCAAGTGAATTTCAGCCCGGAAAAACCCAAATCATTTTAACTGCAGTGTCCCAAAGTCCTCCTAAAAGCAGCCATTTGTCCCTTAGGTTTTTCGGGCTCTCCAATCATTGTTAGGTTTTTCAGCCTTTGTCTTTCTTCTGAGCATAGAGGGTGTAGTTTAATAACTGAACTGAACTTATCTTAATTAAAATCACATAAAATATGAACTAATTAAGTTACTGTTGCCTCACGTGTGTTGTCAAAATAATGTCGCAAATGCTTGGCTTTTTTGTTTGTTTGTTGTGGGGGAAGGATGTCCCCAAAAATCTTGAAAAAAAGAGAGAATATATATATATAGAAAATAAAAAAAAAAAAGATAGGTTATAGCCTCCTAAACTAAAATAAATGGCGCTCCAAAATATTGAAACACAAAATAGTAACACTTACAAAATTAAATAGTACGCAATGGGATGTCAAACTAATTTAATGTTGTTAATTAAATTGTTTATATATTATTAATTGTTTCAATTAGTATGATAATAATTATATATGTTGTCCTCAATTTATTTTAATTATTGGATTATCTAGTAAATATTTTAAATATCTGGTACAAGAAGAAAACTATTTTTGTTCTTAAAAGGTAATAAGTTGTGGAAAATTGGCAATATTTAAAGGTCTTCAAAAAAAAGTTGTTGCTTGGAGATGTCAAGAAAGATATTTGTGTGACTGTGGTTGCATGTCTAATTAATAACTATGTCAAGCTTCTTGTAAATAGAAATGTTATTGAATTATTTAAATATTATATTATTTAGGTAATACTTTGGTCCAAAGAAGAAAAAGTGAAATATTAGATATAGCATCACCATTCTCCTTTCATGCGTGGGAATGAATTAATGTTTAATTTGTAAAGAGCATAACAATTTGTAAAAATAATAATATTAAAAAAAAAAAAAAGGCCAAAGAGTTGAGTGGGGTTAAAGAAACTTTAGTATCATTGTGTTTTAGTTTCTAAAATAAGAAAAATCATTCTTCTCTTTTTNTTTTTTTTTTTTTTTTCGCCCAGTTCTTGGTCGGTGGTATATAACAAAAAATTTTACAGAGCATTTATTTTCTAGGCTTTTATTTATTTATTAATTTATCAATCTTTTATATATTCGTCCGAGTCCAAAGTATAAAATCTGATTCCGTTGCTGCTCGACTTGTAATAAATAACCATCTTGTCCCTAAATTAACGATGTTTCTTAAATTAAAAAAAAAAAAAAAGGTGTTTAGAGCTGGAAATCCAGAATGTTACCTCACTCCGTAAGACGTGGAATGAGTTTGCGCAGTAATAGTTAAAAGTAAAAGTAAACCATGTCGTCAAAAAAAAAAGTGGTGTTGGCTTGTTTAGCATCAGTAATAAAAAGTCATAGTACATTCACATTCACATACACGTACACATTTGCTGTCTTGAGAGTTGAGACGTTTATATAAAATGGCACAAATAAAAATCAGTAGCTTCTTAGTGCCCGGTTAATTACAGGCACTCGATCACTCCCTTTTAGCAAACGTGGAGATAACTTTTGAACACAAACATACTACATTAATTGTAAATTAGGACAAGTTAAGAATTCATATCCTTTGAGGCTGGCTCACCACTCCAAAACAGCTTGGGGTTGAGTTGTAAACATATTCACAATAATAATAAAATTGATATGTAAAAACCGTCAGGACAAATTTTTTTTTTTCTGATGGTTTGTAAAAACCGTCAGTAACAAATAATTCCATGACGGTTTAGGAAAACCGTAAAAAAACAGCCTTTTTTTTGTAGTGTGCTAAATACGCAGCGAAAAAATAAATGGTTTTAAGATTACTTCTAGTCATTGTTTGCTTAAGCGAAGTAAAATTCTTCCACAATTGGAACAAGCAGCCTCCAGCAATATAAAACAAATAAAATAAAATACAGAGGTATTTTCTGACCTATTCTTAACCTTAAGCCGTATTGATGGAATACACAGGCTATGTATTTATAGGCTAGGTCAAGGACCTCCAATCAATTCGTTAGCTTTAATTATTCCTCCTATCAAGAAATAAATTAATTTAAAATTAAATAGATTGCAATCAGATCAATTTGCAATCAATTTTGATTCCATATAAGCTCTTTATTTAGAATAAGTAAATCAAACACCGTAATTATAATTATGAAATAATTCATAATTATATGTGACATAAAGGGCCATAAATATAATATCTAACATGAGTCACTCTTGAAGCATGTTTTTGGGTGGTTCCACATCTCTATCCTCATATGGAGCGGAAAATCATAAACGATTGAATATGCATTAAATTTCGTAGTAAGTTTTTTTTTTTTTAATGTACAACATCAAAAAATTAGTCAGAAACTTGTCTTCAATTTTGTTGCAAAGCTTAATTTTAACAATATTCATGATTGAAAATGTTCATTTTGTAATTGCAGTAGAAATAAAAAGAGTAAGCTTACGTTGTTGCCCTTATTGCGCTAAAAAGTCTTTTACGTTACTCCGCAAAGCTATTGGTCATATCTAATTTTTTTTTAATGTCACATTTGAGTTGTTGCTCATGATAGATTTGTGTTATTTAAGGTTTAAGTATAAAATGATTTTTGTTATAATAGAATCAGAGGCTTAGCATTTTTTTTTTGGGCAGGGGGCCAAACTTAACTATTTTGGCCCAAATATATGAAATAAGCTATTTATATACCAGCCTTCCCCTCCGTCCGTCTTTGGGACAACGAACCACTCCAGAACAGTTAATAGAATGGTTTCCAACCGATTATTACAAACAAATAGTTGGAATAAATAGAGAATTACAAGGGATCTCAATCCAATTGGAAATCCCCAAAGAAACCCCAATGTTAGTTGTCATATGTTAAACTTTGAACATGCTCTGACATGGCCAACCATATTTGCCAGGATTGCTAGTCTGATGTGTAGGGACTACGCGATTTGCTAGCTGATAAAAGTTGCAAAGGAAATTACAAACCTCACATAAAATCCAGAACATCATGGCAAATTTTAATGGCTTGAAAATGGTTGGGGATTTCTGGGACAGTGAAACAATAATGAAGACATATTGGCCCCTCATGCAGAGCAGTGGGGTTGGTTGGTATATGTATACCACACAAGTGGATAGAGGTTGTCCTGACTAGAAAAAGTGAAAAAATAGAGGTTGTCCCACTAGCAAAACATAGATATATTTGCAGTCGTGCTAGTTAGGCTCCACAAAACTTCACAATTAACATTTCTTCTAGCAAGTTGGTAGGAATAGATATTGTACAAGTCTTTACAGATTTAGGTGGGGTTTTGATAACACTTTTTAATGTGTGTTTTTTGAATATCGGTTAAAAAAATTATTTTGATGTGACATAAAAATAAAAAGAATTCTGAGTTTTTTTTTGTGAAGAAAGTTGTTTATTAATTTTGGAAAGGAGGGTGATTAGAAAAGTGGGAAAATTTTACTTTTTTGATGCGTTTAGAAAGCTTCTAGAAAAATTTACTTTGAAACCCTAGGACATGCTTGGGGCATTCTTGAGAGATAATTCTCACTAATCTAATTCTTATCATCATTCGGTGGCGGAACCAATAATTCATGCTTAGGGGCAGAATTAAAAGAATAAAAATGTAATGACAACATAAATTTTTTGTTTTGTTCTCAAATGATCTCTTTGTATGATATACTTTTAGTTCCATTTTATCACTATAGCTCAGAGTTTTTCATGATCCTCACGGGAATCTTTGTGGGATTGGCTCTTCACAATTACATATATCTTTTATAGTAAATAATTTTTTGGACGTTAGTGATAGAAATTACTATATCTTTGATCCTCTGTCCCCCTACCTTTTCATTTTATGTGCTGAGGTTCTCAATGTTATGCTCTTTAAAGGCTGAACAGTCTAGATAAAAATCACCAGGTTCCTTATTGTCAGAGGTAGGGTATATATGACTAAACCACTTATTTTTTATGGATGATAGTCTTCTATTTTGTAAGGCTAATCTTATGGAATGGACTCGACTACAACTTGTGTTAGAGTGATAGAGCATGCATCTGGGCAATAGTTGAATAAAGAGAAGACCTCTATTTTTTTTTTTTTTTTCAATCGTAATATTGCTAGGGCCTTGATATTGTTGGCAACAGGAGCTTAGACCACTAACTGTGTGGATAAATATTTAGATCTCCCCGCGCTAGTGGGTTGGTCTTGTAGAATGGCCTTCATGATGGTTAAAGACCAAATATGGGCCCAGATTAGCAACTGGAAGAATAAATTCCTATCTTAAGCAGGGAAAGAAATCCTGTTGAAAGTTGTGGTTCAGTCTATTCCTACTTACATAATGAGCGTTTTTCTATTTTCTAAGACTCTACTTTACGAGATTAATGCCATGATGCAATTGGAGGAGTCACCATGAGCAGGAAAGAGGGATACATTAGGTCAAATGGGGGAAAATGGGGACCGCCAAGAGCCAGGGCAATATGGGCTTTCGAGATCTTGAGTGTTTTAATAAAGTGTTGCTAGCTAAACAATGTAGATGTATCCTGCAAAACTTGGAATTCCTTCTGGCCAAGATTTTGAAAGCTAAGTATTTCCAGAGAGGTCTGTCCTATGTTTGAAAAAGTATCTAGTCTACAAGCGAACTCCTCCAAGAGGGTCTCATGTGGTGCGTTGGGAATGGTGAGCAGATTTGAATATGAAAGGATAGGTGCTCCCTCGATCTCTCGCCCCTCTTTCTCTGATGTCGCGGGGTGGCCTTAGTGATGCAACTCGAGTTGAGGTTCTCATTGATTGGGATACAAGATAATGGAAGACTAACCTGGCCTTTGTGAGCTATTTGTTAGGGTGACTTCTAATGCTATTTGTTAGCTCCCTATTGGATCCATTCACAACAATGATGGTCTGTTTTGGCTCCACACCGCTAACGAAGTTTTTATAGTGCATAGTCCCTATTACTTTCATAAGCAGGTTCTTGCTTCTGTGGAGGGTGAATGTTCTCACTTAGGCTAGCATAATAGTTTTTGGAAGAAGATTTGGTAGATGAATGTGCCTCATGTTGTGAGAGTGTCTCTATAGAGGGCATGCCATAACGCTTTGGCGATGAAGTCAACCTATTTAGATGGAAAGTTACTGTAGATCCTTTATGCCCCTTGTTCGGGGTAGCGGCTGAGACTATGGGCTATGTTCTCTAGGGATGCCTAGCCATAATGGTTGTCTGGAGCATGTGTAAGAGCAAGATCTTAAAGCGATGCATTGAACATTATGATTTTGTTTTTATTGTCGAAGGACTTCTCAAATTCCTAAATAAGGAGGACATGGAGCTTATGGCAGTTGTGGCAAGACTTGTTTTGCTTCGATGGAATGCCGTAGTCTATGGGCATTTGGTCAGCCCTCTTCATTCTGTGGTGAGTAAAGTTATTGAGTCTTTGATGGCTTTTCAAAGTGCTAATTCTCGCCCTTCCTTTATGGTTGCAGTGACTCCTCTCGAAGGCCTCTGTTGGCAAGCCTCTTAGCCTGATTTTGTCAAAGTCAATTGGCATGCAATTGTGGATAAGCTGAATAGAACAATGAACACTAGTGTTATAGTTCATGATAATAATGGTGAGGTGCTGGCAACATTATTAGCCCTTAAGAAATTTATCATTGATCCGACTATTGCAGAGGCTATGGCGGTTCCGTGGGTAGTCTACTTTTGTCGGGAGTTAGGTTTCCACAAGGTGATTTTAGAAGGTAATGTTTTTCAAGTTGTGCAAGATTTGAATAATGAAGACCATAATTGGAGCATGTATGGTCATTTAACTGAGGAAGCCAGATGCCTATTGATCTATATGCATACATGGAGGGTCATTCATGTCCGACGTCATCTAAATGGTGCAGCTCATCGTATTGTGCGGGAAACATTGACTATTAGGAGAACATGTTCTTATTGAGGAAGTTCCCTCTTGTATTTCTGACATTATCTCAGTGAAGCGTTGTACTTAATCTGTCTTATTATATGAGAATCGCCCTACTTTTTTCAAATATATATATACACACTAAAATTTAGCAATTTGAGATAAGTATAATGATCATTTTTTTTCAATAGAAGAATCCCTTATCTGAATAAATCCAAAATCGACTATATATATGAGTAAAATTTTAAATCTCCTACCTACCTGATGGAGAAATATCAATATTATATTACAAGGTCATCAATAAATTTTAAATATCCTTCCTAGAGATGACGTAGAAATATCATTATGCGATAAGATCATCGATGGTGACTTAGGCCCAATAAAACTCGTACCCACTCCATGGATCTTCACTCAGTTCGCACCTCCTCAAGAACACGACTAAACGCAAAGTCAATGGGTGCTCCCAAAACAAAAACGCAAAAAGATGGTGTTATGGTCATGCCAACGTCCCACGCCAGACAGCTAGCCGTGACCGTCTGCCTCTTCGTCACCGGCACATCACTCTCTGACGTCGGGGTCACTTATCCTTCACCAACATAGGCCATCAACAAGCCCGTGCCAAGGCCCGTGGCGATTTCATCAAGTACCCACTACAAGAATGATCAAAATGTCGTTAAACCGATAATGTTAGTGTCCATAGCAGATAGCCTAAGAATTTAAATCGACATGTCCTCTCTGATAATAAATTAGGAAAAAATTATATTTAGTCTTTAAGTTTTTATATGATTTGAATTTAGTCATTGAGTTTCTAATTTCAAGAGTATGGTTCTTAAGTTTTGTCCAGATTTTAAATAGGTCTCTCTATCACTTTTCCATCAAAATGAATGGTTTGTTATATATCATTTGTGTCTTAATTCACATGCTAGTGTTCATATCAACACTTAATATTAATGTTATATCATTAAGCGCCAATTCATTCATAAAAAAAACAAAAAACAAAAAACAAAATACCTAACTTTAAAAACAAAAATCATCTTCTTTGCCATCTTAATTTTCTAGATTTGTAGCATTAAAGGAAAAATCATTAACTTTGACATTGATATAGACCTTGGCGTATCAAATAAGACACACGTGACAAATAAAAAATAGTTAATTTTAAAAGTAAAGTGATAGAGAGACTATTTTTAAAACTTGAGTAAAACTTAAGGATCTTATTCTTAAAATTGAAAACTTAAGGACTAAATTCAAATTTGATAAAAATTTAGGGATTAAATATAATTTTTCCCAATAAATTATCAACAAATTTAATTTCTTATATATATATATTTGAATTTTATTATAGAATTACCAATTTCCAATGGACTTTATTGTAGCGTTACAAACCCTTTCACTGTTTAGCTTTCGGTTATTAAAAATTTTATTGCTATTGCTCCAAATATTTTAACCGTTGACATTAAGATATATTTATGAGTTTTTAAGAGGGGAAAAAAAAAAAATCAACTTTTACGGTTTATGACCGTTTGGTCATTATCAAGTTTTAAGATTTTTTTTTTTGGGATTTGGCTAAAGCACCCAAGTCAAGGTTTTTCAACCCTTGAAATCAAATCTCAAGAGTTAAAAAACTACAATATGAATGTTGTAACAGCACCCAAACTAGATCCCTTTTTTTTTCTTCAACCGTTATGACCATTTGTCATTTACTCATATTCTTGTTACTTTGAAAAAGTCAGCAACTTACATCTATAAAAGAAAAACCAATCCCATGGTGTGAGATACGAGTGTGACAAAACAATAAAAAAATTTTAGGATAATTTTATTTACCCTTTAAAATATTAATACTCAATATTTTTTTTAAGTTCAAAATCTCTTAATTTAGTGTATTCAAATTTTAATTTGTTACAATATCCCTCATTTGCTTTGAAAATTGAGTTGGAATCATGAAGTGCATTTACAGTAACAGGACTCATAGGAGTTTTTCGTTTGGTAAGTAAGACTCAAAGGAGTTTTACTTTCAAAAAAGAAAGTTCATCTACAAAATCGAACAATGCAGCAAATAGAACAAGTCATTAACATTAATTTTGTAGTCATTTGATTTAGCAATATTTGATTTTTTAGGAGAAACTTCATATAGTTCCATGAATTTTCAGCCATTTGGATATGTCTTTTAATCTTTAAAAACTCCCACTTTAGTACTCTGAACTTCTAATGCTTACTATCACTTAACAAGTTAACCTCCTTCCTTAAGGATTTCCTGTTAAATTTTATTAAAATTCTCAAAATACCCTTGTATTTTTTAAAATTTTTTTTTTTTNGTTAAAAAACTACAATATGAATGTTGTAACAGCACCCAAACTTCAACCGTTATGACCATTTGTCATTTACTCATATTCTTGTTACTTTGAAAAAGTCAGCAACTTACATCTATAAAAAGAAAAACCAATCCCATGGTGTGAGATACGAGTGTGACAAAACAACAAAAAAATTTTAGGATAATTTTATTTACCCTTTAAAATATCAATATTTAATTTTTTTTTAAGTTCAAAATCTCTTAATTTAGTGTATTCAAATTTTAATTTGTTACAATATCCCTCATTTGCTTTGAAAATTGAGTTGAAATCATGAAGTGCATTTACAGTAACAGGACTCATAGGAGTTTTTCGTTTGGTAAGTAAGACTCAAAGGAGTTTTACTTTCAAAAAAGAAAGTTCATCTACAAAATCGAACAATGCAGCAAATAGAACAAGTCATTAACATTAATTTTGTAGTCATTTGATTTAGCAATATTTGATTTTTTAGGAGAAACTTCATATAGTTCCATGAATTTTCAGCCATTTGGATATGTCTTTTAATCTTTAAAAACTCCCACTTTAGTACTCTGAACTTCTAATGCTTACTATCACTTTACAAGTTAACCTCCTTCCTTAAGGATTTACTGTTAAATTTTATTAAAATTCTCAAAATACCCTTGTATTTTTTTTAATTTTTTTTTTTTTAAAATCTATTAGGGGGGTATTTTGAAAATTTTGACATTCATACTAATGGAGGGGGTAAGTGATAGATATTAAAAGTTTAGGAAACCAAAGTGAGAGTTTCTAAATATTAGGAGGAGCATCTCAAAATGGCTGGAAGTTTAGGGGGTTATCTGAAGTTATTTTATTTTTTTTGAAAGTTACCATATGAGCCTAAATAACTCATCTTTCTACATTTTCCTCTTTAGCCATAAGTAATAGTATAGAACTTGAGTTCAACTATAGAGCTATTGTGAATCAAAATCTAGCAACCTGCAACCACACAGCCTGAAGTAAGTCAAGGAATGTCTGTAATCTTCAAGTAAGTGGTTCTTGCTTTTACAATTTAATTTTAAATAACATAGTTATTCGCATGTTGTTCTTAAAGTTCGATCTTGGCTTGAGAATTTTTATTTTCTACTATGCAATTATATTCCCCGCAGCTGAATCCCATATCCTGCGATAAAACAAATTCGTAAGTTAGTAAAACGAGAAACTTTAGATAGCCCCTTAAACTTGCAGCCCTTTTGACATGCCCCCCTAATTTTAAAAACTCTCACTTTGATACTCTGAACTTCTAATGTCTATCACTTACCCCTCTTTATTAGAATTTTCCGTTAAATCCTAACGGAGGGTGCAAAAAGTTCCAAAATACCCATCTTATATTTTTTTATAATTTTTTTTTTTTAAAAAAAATATAGGGTTATTTTGAAAATTTTGACATGATTTAACTGTGAATTCTGACAGAATTGGGTAAAGTGAGAAGTTTGAAATTCAAGGTACCAAAGTGAGAGTTTTAAAAGATTAGGAGGCATGTGAAAAAGGCCTACAATTCAGGGGGTCTATCTGAAGTTTCCCTTAGTAAAATAAACAAACCTATCTAAATTATATATAAAAAAAATATAAAAAGAAAAGAAAAAAGAAAAGAAAAGGGAGAATAGCAAGAACATAACAATCTTGCAATGTTAAAATGAAAGAACTTTTATTTGTGTCTGTCAATGTGTGTGTTTTCATTCTCCATTTGGATTTGTAGCTAGAAGGCTTTAGATTACGTGAAGCATTACCATGCGAGGTGTCCCAAAGAAAATGCAACTGTCCTTCATCTGGAGAATTAAAACTCATCAAAATAGAACTAACTCCTTCAAGCTGCAAACGTGATCTAGCATAATTTTGTACATCTGGTTATCCCTTAAACCAAATAGAGGCAATGTAGAATATTATGAAAACATAGTATAGACCACAAATATAGAAACAAGCAAACCCCTAAAATAACTTTATACAATTAACCTACCAAGAAAGAAAATAAAATAAAATAAAGCTGCATAAAAATGTGTTATGTGTTTGATATTTTCAAATAAGGTTGTTTGGTAAGGTAGGATAGTTGGGTGAGGTTGTTAGACTATGTTATCGAGTATTTGATGTTTATTAGGGTTTTTTTTTTTTTGAATCCAATATCGCAAGCATTTCATATATGAGAATAAGCCTGATCATTACGTTCAGCAATTACATGATATTCAACAATTATAATTTCAGAAACACCCAAAAGGGCGTCCTCAACATGAATCACTTTGTCATTAATACCAAGAGCCAGCTTAGAAAGCCGATGAGCAACTTCATTCACCTTATAACGGACATGGAAACATCCCATTGTTGAAGATAATTCAGAATGAGACGAACATCATCAATAATCTGGCTAAAATGGCACCAATTTTTACCATCCGTTTCAAAGTCATAACCACATGTAGAGCATCTCCTTCTAGAATCACCTTCTACCATCCCATTTCCTTAGCAAAAGAAATAGCCCATAATGCAGCATAAGATTCTGCCATAACTGGATCAAGAATATTTTGCAATGAAGACTGCAGAGTAGCCAAAACTTCACCTATAGGATCTAGGATGAACACACCTATACCCATCTTTTGATTATGCGTGTCTATCGCATCATCCCAATTAACTTTGACAACTCTCAAGAAGGAGCCTGCCATCGTTGAATCTTCATAGGAATGACCCAACTAACCTCAGTAGGACGGAGTTGCGCTTCTTTATACTCTCAGAGAGAATCCATTGCCGAATGAACAAGTTGAGAAGGACGACCAAAGTCTCCCCCATGGATCAAAGAGTGTCGTCTGAATCAAAGGTTAAGAGCTACAACAGCAAACACCTCTGGGTCCTCCATAAATACAATGTTTTGAATAGAGTCAACAATGGAGATAAACTCAGGATGTACCACACTTCACTTTTGAAGCTTCCTATTACCAACATTCCAAGCATCTTTAGTAGCCGGACAAGACCATAAGATATGCACAGTAGTTTCCTCTTCAAGCTCACAAATAGGACATAAAGGATCATGCACAATTTTTTTTTTTAAATAAATTACCTTTTGTTGGCAAAGCATCGTGACAAGCTCAAGAACACTTTGACCACATTTGGCACCTTCAGCTTCGATATGCATTTCCACATGTCGGAATAGGGCCTTGCAGTAGAACATTCCCCTTGATCAAACAAGGAGCAATAGGTCACAAGATGATTGGCACTCATGACCAAAAAGTCTCTGTTGACAGTACACCTCTAAATCTGTTGGTCTACCCCCATTGAATAAACTGATAGGAGTCTGGCAAATATTTGCAGCAACATTCAAGCTGAACACCTCATTAACTAACATGATATTGCACCAGTGCGATTCTCGATCAATAATATTAGACACAATAGCATCCTTTGGGAGTCTACTATTCGGGCGATGGACCAATCGAACTACCTCCTTTGGGAGCTAGTGATCCTGAAAAATATGAATTTGGTCGTTGAACCCATGCGTCGTAAAAGACCCTCCTTCAATAAATCTTTAGCAGACCAGATGTTTTTACATAAATATGATGAAGCATGACCCAAATTAGCAGTGAGAAGGCCGCTATAAGGAAAGTACTTAGCCTTCAATATTCTTGCCGACAGATAATTAGGATCGCCATAAGGAAAGTACTTTCTCATAGAATTAATCTCGTTACACAAAGTCTTTGGAAGCTTGAACAAGCTCATGGTGTATGTATGGATTGCTTGGACCACCACTTTCAGTAGAATTTCCTTACCAGCTTGAGACAAAAATTTAACTTTCTAGTTGCTAATTCGGCTCCAGATTTTATCCTTTACCGACATGAACGTATGAGTCCTAAATCTTCCAACCATAGTCGAAGGTCGAGATACTTATCAAAGCACTAAGTAGGTTGAACACTAGATAAAGTAGTAAGTTGGAGACGAGTGGCATCACTAGTATTCCTGCTAAAGAAGATAAATTTTTTCTCCTTATTGAGGCATTGACCAGAAGCACTCTCATGTGTTGAGCACGCCTTGGAGACGGTCTTGTTCCATTGTAGTTGCTTTACAAAAGAGAAGACTATCATTTGCCAAAAAATAAATGATTTAATCTGACTCCCCTAGCTATTGGGATGCCTGTAAGAGCACCAAATTGCTTTGCCTTTTGCAATAATGCACTCAATGCTTCCGCACAGATAATAAACAGGTAAGGAGAAATGGGCTCGCCTTGCCAAATTCCCTTGGTTGGGGTAATCTTCCCTTGGGGCTCGCCATTTATCAAGATAGAATATGACACCAATGTAATGCATTTCATCACCAGAGATATTCAGTGCCTTTCGAATCCCATCTTTTTCATTACGGCTTCCAAAAAACACCACTCAACCCGACCATATTCATTACTTATATCCAGTTTTAAAGCCATATACCCCACTTTGCCTTTGAACTGGGAATTCATCATGTGGAGAGTCTCATATGCAGCTATAACATTATCCGTAATCAACCGTCTAGCAATGAATGCACTTTGATTAGGTGATATAATGTTAGGTAAAATTCGTTTGAGCCGATTTGCTAAGACTTTCGAGAGCAATTTGTACACTACATTACACAGACTAATAGGCCGAAAATCTTTGACTTGCAAGGGATTTTTGACCTTAGGAATAAGGACAATGAAAATATCATTAATCGAATCAAACACCTTACTTGAATTCAGACAACTCAGAACCGCAGTAGATACTTCAACCCCAACAGTCGACCAATAGCTTTGGTAAAAGCAAATGGAAAAGCCATTAGGCCCAGGAAATTTTAGTGGCACCGTCTGTGATAAGGAAAACTAACCTCCTCAACAGTAAACACCTGCTCAAGATGCTCATTCATGGAATTGATGACCTACATTCACAACTGCAACACACGCCTCAACATCAATAGGGCTGGACATAGAGACAAATGGTGATAATAATTAGTGAATGTCCTGCTTATAACATCTGAAGTTGTAAGAATTCGAGCCCCCTCATCTTGCACCCGACATATATGATTTGTTTTCCTTTGTTGATTGGCGCACATATGAAAGAATTTAGTATTATGATCCCCATTCTGGAACCAATGTGTCTTGGCTCGTTGTTTCCGGTGAACATCCTCCTTTTCCAGAATTTCATCCACTCCCGCTCTATTGTTTTAATCTTTTGAAACATCATTGGGTCCTCGTTGCCTTGCACTTTTTCCACCCATTTTAATTTTTTCTTGACAACAGCCATAGTCTCCTTCCCCCCAATGGTACTACTCTAGCTCACCAATTGTTGTCTACATGTAGCTAGCCCATGTCTCAGACTTTCCAATTTGTCAATGGAATGCACCCTCTCACGCCATGCAGATTTAATAATGTTCGTACACGCTTCCTTTACCATCCACTTGGCTTCAAACTTAAACTAAAAGCTCCTGATGCGATAATCCCTGCAAAGACTCCCAAATTTAATATGTAGAGGGCAATGGTTGGAATTTCTATAAGCCAGAACCAGCACATCAACATATCCGAACTGCTCGCACCAGCTTCTATTGGCAATTGCTCTGTCCAAACGTCTTTGGTGAAGTTATGATCTGTACGGTTATTACACCGAGTATATTTGGAACCCGTGAAGCCCAAATCACTAAGCTGGCAATCTTCCAAAGAGTCTTGAAATGAGGCCATTTGTCTGTCTGATCACGAAGCTGCCCCAAACTTCTCTAAGTGTGCCACAATTTCGTTGAATTAAGTCTCCCACACACAACCATGGCAAGGGACTGAAAATTTTTAGATGTCGAAGTAGATTCCACCCTTCCTCTCTCAGGGCCACCTCCGGATGCCCATAAAAACCAGTCAAACACCATTGGACATTTGTGAGAGAATTAATTACCACTGCATTTATATGCCGACAGGAGTAATTTTGATTTGTTACATCAACATCATCCCTCCAATAAAGGGCAAGACCCCTCTGCCTCCATCCCAAGCCTAGAATGTAAGGACTGAATGTTATTTTGACGAGATTTGGCTTCCATCAAAAATAAAATTCCGGGCTTCTTTTCATTGGCAAAGGTTACAAACTGTCCAAGGTTTCAAGCCCCGGCAATTCCAGCTTATTATATGCATAATGGATGGTGGGGCTGAATACCAGCCATCGCCAAAACTTCAGAAGAATCAACCACCAAAACATTTGCCTTCCCAGAGCCCCGTGTTCTCTTAACCACACCAGACTCTCCCTCCTGACAGCCAGAATCTGCATCAATAATAAGATCAGTTGACCAAGGTTTCAATTTCGTTCCTGACTTCCATTTTTTAATAATATCAGCCACTCCTATACCAGCAATCAACTTTACTGGAGTCCCCCGAACACGCCTTTTCCATCGTGTAATAGAACTGGCTAAAGGAGAATTGGCAACCACCTGAGGCACTTTGACAGAGGAAGAGAGAGCCATAGAGTGAACAAGACTCTCGTCCCCAGCACATGTAACCCCATCCAAAAAAGACGATGAGCAAATTTATTAGGTGTTTGAATACAGGATCGGGTGATCCTTCTATAAAAGATGTTCATTAGGTTTAAGAGAGGTCATTGAGGAATTTTATCGATAACTTTGTCCATGGTCACCCCTAACCTAAGTGGAGAACTATTTTCAATTCAATCCTTTCCTTTTTACAAACATCATCACTCTCAATCGAATTACCAACTACTTATCTACTGTAATAAATTTATGCAGATGGCATTCCATATATATTAAGCATTTCCAACCAAATCAGTAAATGAGTTTGGACCTTCTACAAGATACTAGCTAGTGCTGAGTGGATTTATGTAGGGTCGTAATCAAGATATAATCTTATTTCTATTTAACATGGATGATTGAACTTTAAGCCTACTAACCACCATCATGAACTGTTTTGTGATTAAAGAGCAATCATTAAAACAATGTATTACAAGAAATAGACAAGGACATATCATAAAAAAGTAAGTAAACACGCCGATGAAAGAGAATGAGATTGATGAATTCAGGAAATACCATCCCAACAAAGAATAAGGAAATTCTATCCCCATGGGAAAGGTTGAGAACACTATCCAATCAAATACAACTCAGATTAAAATTCAAAACATTTCACACTCACGTTCATTAAGTTGGAGAGGCCAGAATGGGACAAAATGATATGGGGAAAATGCTATGGGGAAAATAACTCATGATTGCTGCGATCCTTTACATTGAAAACAAGACTTTGATGTTCATAATCAATGAAGTGAATGTCATCCTCTTTACATCCAGAAAATTCTCGAGCCGAAACAGAGAAATTCCAATCTATACCAAAAACAAACGCTTGGTAGCCCAAGCTTTTCACCAAAACCCCTTGACCACATTCTTCATGCAGCTTATACACTTTAAAACTAATTACCTTGGGAAGAGGATCATCATTAAAAAAATATATGTATTATAGCATCATTCTCATCAATGTTATTCTCAAAGCACATTTCCCCATCAAGGTATCTATCAACAACATAAAGAGTTCCACACGACTCCACCAAACGCTTCTTGGTACCCAGCCCACATAGTTGAGGTGAAAAGTGTACCAATTTCAAGGACAAACATTTGATCTACGAAACTGTTCTCAACCTATTAACGAACAAAAGGAATAATTACAAAATTAGGTTATGTGGTTGGCCTAAATTATAAATCGATCCCTATACTATAAAAATGAATTCAGAGGTATATGTGGTATAAAAATCAATTCAGATGTCCCTGTGGTAAGCAAAAAAATAAAAAACAATTTCGTTCCTAGAGTCAAATTCCTTTAAAATGTTTGACAGATTCCATTAGGTATCATGTCAATGCCAATAACATGACAGCACGTGTTATTTTTAATAAAAATATATAAATATATTAAAAATATAAGGCTCCGTTTGTTTCGACATAAAATGATTTCCGTCCGAAAACGATTTTAGGGAAATCATTTTTCACAAAAATGTTTTCCGCTGAAAACATTTTCAGCATTTGGTGCGTATGAAAAATAACAAATATTTTTTTTTTTTATATTTTCAATCAATCATATTAAACTATAAAAATTAATTTTTATTTACAACATAAAAATATTATATTCATAAAATCGCAAGACCACAGCTAAAACACTGTTAGACCTCGCTAGACCACCACCCTCGGAATCATAATCGGGACCTCGTTCGGACCCGTTGGAACCCTGTCGGGACCATAGCAAAAGACTCGCTAGAAGCAAGCCGAGACTTGTTGGGACCCATTCGGGACCGAGCCGAGACCTTGTCCCAGCGAGGTCCTGATGGGGTCCCGACTGGTTCTTGGCTGGGTCCCAACAGGTTTCGGCGTCGAGGTCCTGGCCGAGTCTCGTTGAGGTGTTGATCCGGGTCCCAGCGAGGTGTTACTGGGTCCCAGCGAGGTCCGGGCGAGGTCCTGGTTTGGTCTCAGTGAGGTCCTAGTTGGGTTCAACCGGGTTCCAATGGTGGTTTAGCGGGGGTCTGATGGTGTTTTGGTTGTGGTTCGACGATTTGAGAGTGAGAAGCGAAAACTTGAAAAATGGTTATGGTTTTAAAAATGAAAACCAATTTACAGAGATTTGTGAAGGTTTTTTAGGAAATCATTTTACATTGAAACAAATGGAGCCTAAATATATTCAATATATAAATATATAAAACTATAAAAACTAATAATTAATTAATTTTTTTTAAAGGAAAGGCATGTGGGTGGTTGACGGCAGTGTAATATCTTGAAATTTAAATTCATTTTTAAAATATAAATTCCTTTTCAAACTAAAAATAGTTCGTGAAAAAAAGATGTTTTGTTTAATATTTTGATCATTTCTGAAAAAAAAAAAAACAAAAAAATTAGGGGGAGGATCGATCCTCCCAAGGGCATTATCGATCCTACCACTTCATTAGCACCATGATCGATCCTATCTCATCAGAAATCCTACTTGAGCGACCAAAATTCTAGAAACTCAACCCTAAGCCATATTTATTCATCCTTAACCTTTTTACAACTCATTTGCACGAATTCCCTTGTCTCCAAAGCCGTAGAGTCAAGCTGGAACGTGAAAAAAGCTTGTAATTAACGTTCTTTGTCAATTCCTAAGTCATTGTTGAACCCTTTTCGTCAGGTAATTGTTTAACCTAGCTATTTTTTCCATAATTCTTGTCTTAATCCTTAACCTTATAAACTCTTACTATATTTTGTGTTTAATCATGTTTTGATTGTGTTTCTTATTATAAATAAACGTTTTGATTGTGTTTTACTGTTAGATTAATTTTTTAGAAAGAATGAATGATTTTTAAAAGGTTATTTTCAAAAGTAGCAAATTGATATTTTATAATTGTTTCATTTAATGATTTTAAGACAAAGGTTTTGTATTTGGTTGACATTATAACACTTTTACGTATTCAAACATTGTTTTAAACCAACACAAACACACACGTAATTATTTTATGTTTGTTTGGAAAATCGAAGTAAACTCTTGATAATCTCATTTCAAGAGCGTAACTTTTAAATCCTAAAAATATTTTGGGACGTTTTTGGGTGTTGTAGAAACCCTAGGGACGTTTGGAAATTGTTTGAGTGTGTGTTTAGGGCTTGAAAAGGCTCAAATCTAGTGCTAGAAAAGCACAAGGATCGATCTTGGCACTCGCAGGATTGATCTTGCCAAAGCAGGATCAATCCCAACCCTATAGGATCGATCCCAGACCTTATGTTTTGGTTCCTAGTCATTTAGGTTTCTAAGTGTGATTTAGGTTTGTGATTAGCATCTTGTTTAATTATAGGTTGGTTTGCAGCCTAGGAAGTTAGGATGCTTGAGGATTCATCCGAGTAGTCATTGTAAGTGAATACTTACAAAACTGGGAAAAAAAAAATCATTTTAAAGCAAGCTATTCTGATATAAACTACTGAGAACTTTTATTCATATTTTTATTATATCTTGAGCCTATAGATTTTCATTGAATGACTACATTTCTAAACCCAAATTATGTTTTATTTGCTAAGCATGTTTTAACAATAAAAGATAAATTTATATAATTAAAGAAGACATGTAATGACACTTACGACCACCCTAACCTTGGGAGTAGTATGATAAGAGATTGACAGTTTCCCAATGAGGGTACCGGTATGAATACAACACCTTATAATGGGGTGTCGGTATGACGGCATAGCCGGTATGAGTCACAATTATCCCAAAAGGAAAATTGATATCATTATGGATTACTTGGTGTCGGGTTTTTTGATATGGGTATGGCTACCTTGTAATGGGGTGTCGGTAAGTGTTATGGTGGCTTGATGATTACGGGTCTCTGATAGGGTTACGGTTACCTTATAATGGGGTTCTGGTATGACGGCATAGCTGGTATGTTTATGGGCCTCGTGGCCGGGTGCCAGTATGTTAGGGATTGCCTAAGAGAGGAATCTAATATGTTATGTTGCAAACCTCTACTGTACGAGGGTTAATGTACAGGTACGACGACATGGCCGATATGTTACGGTACTTGTGTACCGGTATGGTATTGATTACTTGTGAAACAGGTTCCGGTATGGTAAGACGACCTCCACCGTATAAGGGTTAATATACAAATACGATACTGTTATGGAATGAGATTATGAAATATGCAAAAGAATATATTATATGTATATCTGTTGAGATTTCATGTTTTATGATTTATATCCTTGAAAATTATTGTCGCTAAGATTATGCCTTATCATTCTCTCTTACACTAAAAACATTTTTTTATTGGCATAATGATAGAGATGTCATATTTTTTAAAATGTATTGAGAACTACAAGGAGCTTTGTTTGACTATTCTTTTTATTGCATTAAAAGTTAGGCTCAGAGTAGAAGCTTGGTTCCGAGGTATCTTACTAATAAGTCGTGGACTTATCCTGGTTGTTGTTTTTCCCTTTCTACCTGCTGGACATTTATTGTCCTTCAGATGTAGCAGGCTTTCAACAGAGTTCTTAGGCTAGAGTCGTTCTTCAGGCTTGAGGATGAGCAAGGAGTCCATGGAGTTTGATATACTAGCTTTTGTTATCGTTTTGTAAGGTTATTTTATTAGTGAGATTTTGTAGTTGTTATACTCAAAGATGTATAAGGTTTTGTATAGTAATCAAATCACTATATTATATTTCAGTTTCACATTCATTTTACTCTGATAGATGTCTAGATCTATTGGAACTTATTTACGAAAGTAGGTAAGTTTGTGGAAGGCGCTCGAAAATTTTAAATAAGTTAGTATTTTTGTATTAATTTGTTTATTAAATTTTCGGAGCATTACAGGCAGCCACCCCCATAGGTGGTTGGGGATGGCAGCACACCATCCCCGACCACCCCAACAGTGGGGTTGGCCCGAAGGCCACCTTAGATCCGGCTAGGGGTGGCCTATTAGCCACCTCCATGGGTAAGGGTGTAAATGAACAAAGCTACATGTGAGCTCACCTGGGCTC
The DNA here is from genome assembly GCA_900184695.1 of Betula pendula. Lineage (NCBI taxonomy): Eukaryota > Viridiplantae > Streptophyta > Magnoliopsida > Fagales > Betulaceae > Betula > Betula pendula. Next base: position 755,450 of record FXXK01000214.1, on the reverse strand, counting down.
GGCTTGGTAAAGCTTGGGTCGTGTGCAACTCTAAATGAGCCGCTCGTGAACACGAAAGTAGACTCGATCATTAAACAATACATACCTAACTAAAACTTGGCTTGGTTCGGATAACATTCGTAAACATGATCGTAAAAAGCTCGACTCGCTTGTTAGCTTGATTCGTAAATATTTATTAATATGTAAATTTATTAGTATATATGTCTATATATTAAGTAACAAACTAAAATTTATTAATTGATTATATATGCATTTTTATGTTATAATGTTATATATTTATATAGTATAAATTAGAAGTATATACAATAATTTTTGTATGTATACTATATGCTATAATTTATAAGTATCTTAAATAATGTATGTTACGTATTAAATGTTAGAAACTTATAAGTATATATTAAATATAGAATTCTATAAATATTATACAATTTATAATTATAATGCTAAAAAAAAATAGGACTTTGGGTATTTAAATAATGAACATTAGAATCAATTATGTGTTTAGACTTTGGATAATACAAATTAAGTGATTAGCATTACAATGAACAATATATTTCTTATAATCACAAATTAAGTATTATTATTAGACCATATGATTATAAAATAATCTACCATTCATCTCCTTTACACATTCAAAATGGTGGTAAAATCAGTAGCTTTAAAAACAGATTCTCCAATGTTCCATTCTTGAAACTAGATTTTAAAAAATCAGTAGCATTAAATAAAATAATCAAACAATATTAAAGTCATATATATTGAGTATTGGATTAAATGCAAAGAGCCTAAGAAGAAGAATGTTCAATTCTTGAAACAAGTCAATTAGGCAAAGAAAGAAAACAACTTAAAATGGGAAACAAAATTAAATGCTAAGAAGATGGAGTGTATTCAAGCATTTTGTAATTATCCAATTACATACTATTCTCTTTATAGTTTATAACTTTACATTTTTTCTCTCTATTTCTCTATTCTTTGAAGAGTGATAAAAAAAATATTAGTTACCAAAAACTCATTCAATCAATTGCATTAATTAATAATTTTAGGCTAATTATATATAATATATCATTTATGAAATGACATGTAATGTATTATTAAACATAAAACATGTCATTAGTTAACATGGATATATCATAATATATAATATATTATACCTATTATATCATTTAGTACTTTTCACATTTATATATTATGTTAAAACTACATAGCAAGTGTTGTGGTGGGGCTTGAATCAAAGTAGTTGGCAAATAAATATATAATAACTACTTTACTATAATACCCCCCAAATATCATATTTCTTAAACCAAAAACAATTGTAACTGGCACCCACTTTAGTCTTTTTACTAACCTTATCTTCTGGAAATCTAGAAGGCTACTCTTAATGCACCACGTGGAGATAAGCATTAAAGCATACATAGCTGTCATTTTGGGTAGATGGAATAAGGCCACGCTTTGCATTCAAAGAGAAAACTTGTAAGTTGTAACGTTACAGAGAGAGAGAGGGAGAGGGAGAGAGAGTTCAGGGCTTGAGTTGAGAGAGAAATCGAGAGCGAAGAGGAAGTTTGTTGGTGGGTTTTCAAGGCTGGCGTTGGTGGCCACGCCACCGCGCGGTGGTCTCTGGCCAAAAAGCACGTTGGATAGCCATTACACATGGTTGCTGGGCTTTGGCAAGTGTTCTTGTGCTATTTGGGCGATTTTCGGCCATCACACGTTATTTATTTATTATTTTTTTCTTCTACATGAGCTAAGTGCTTGATAAGACACCCGACTCACCAAGCAGACGGGCTCAAGCTCGATCTCACACAAGATTTCCTTTTTGGCGAGTCGAGCTAAGCCTACCAGTTATAGCTTGTCACGAGCTCAAGCCGAACTCGAGCTTTTGAACAGCACATTCGAGCTGATCCTCAACATCCCCAACTCACCCGAGCTCGACTCGTTTACACCCTTACCCATGGGTGGCGTTGGCTCAAAGGCCACCCCTAGTTGGATCGAAGGGTGGCCTTCGGGCCACCCCCACTGTTGGGGTGGCCGGCAAGCCACCCCAAAGGCGGCTGAGGATGGCGCGCGGACGC